>VZRR01003265.1:45396-71608 GCA_013398015.1 Oreocharis arfaki | reverse complement strand
TTACACAGAGGTGGTGCGCTCCCTCAGCTTGCAGCAGGCCGGAGCAATGTGGGCACACACTTCTGCAACCTGACTGATCTGTCAGCTTAGACCAGTAATGTTGGATACCAGAAGAGCAAGACTATCAGAAAATCTCAAGCAAATGCTAAAGATGTCTTCCAACTGCAAATTTATCTTTTTATTTAGTGCAAAGAACTAATAGTCTGGTGGCGTAACAGTTGAGAGAGAAAACAGATGCAGTGTCATCCTGATAGGCTTCCCTGTCTACAGACAGTCATTTCTAATCCACTCAGAAATTAAACAGTCTTTCCCTGTTCTGCCAAAAAGACGTATGCATCTTCAAATAGGAGGCTGAATGAGGAATTCTGCCTTTTCCAAGTGACAAGCTTCAGCAATATTAATGGAACAATTTTTTTTCCTAATATCTGGAGATGAGGGATTGGTCTTCCGACTTGTGCGCTTTCACATCTGTGCAACATTGACAGCAGAAGATGTTCTGGCTTTTATGCCTTGAAGCCTTTCTGGATATTTTACCAGTTGAGTATTCTAGTTTTATTACAGTTTTTGTACGGTGAATATTCTGTTTTAAAAAATAAAATAAAAATCAGGCCATCAAGAAATATTCACAAAGCAATATTTTGTAGCTCACAATGTTTTTTGTTTCTCCCAAAAGTAACCTGATATTTAAACACTTCACTTGAAGATTGAATTATATTAATTGTGTTTTGCTTTACTTTACTTAAACAGGGAATTCATTAAATGCAGATAATTTCAAAAGTAATCTATTTATTTATCATCTTGAATTAGGTGTTTAGTTTCATCGAGATCTCAAAATAGCTAAGGGAACACATATTTATTTAACCTTGTCACTACACTGGGGATACATGCTTTTTATAAATCTATCACAGCTTGGAAGTCTTAATAGCTCTGGTTTTCATGCTACTTTGCAGCAGATACAGCAGGTATTGCCTTACCAAACAGAGGTAAATGCTGAAAGCTACTAATTTGTGACTTATGCCAAGATACTGTGTGCTGCTGTTTTACACTGGTTGCATACTGTTTGGCAGTATATTCACATACATGAAAACTTCATAAAACTTTTCTTTCCCTTTAAGCTCTATTCTGTAGCCCTGTTTTCTCCCTTTTTCCATTTGAAGATATCATTGATATAATTACTCTCTTATCTTTAGGAAACTTATAATAGAGACATTTTATCTAATCTCACTCTATCAGTGATTGTTAATTAATCACACTCACCTAACCTCTATAGGATCCAAATCTGTTAATTGTGCTCAAGATACAGTAGTCATGTTTAAGCCTTAAACATATTCCGTTACAGTTCCTAAATCCATTCTGTCTCAGATGGGCTCAGGATGTGCACCAGGCTTGTTTTTAAATAGGAGGAGTATGTGTTATGGGTTGAGTGCACCCAGGTGTATAGGCAGAATTTAGGAACACATTTTCAATTTGAAATAGGTTCCTTCATCTGAGGCAGCTCAGAGTATAGTATAGTATATCTGAGGAGATTTGTGACCAAAATTTGTGATATGAAGTGATTTTATGTGTGTATGCTTCTTACAAGGTGATGGTCAGAGCTGCTATAATTCTTTGGTGCCTCGTATAAACTGGGAATTAAGTTCTCTGAACACAATGGCATATTTATTTTCTGAAATATTACCGGATCTGTAATTACTACTTAAATAACTGTCAGGTTCTCTGTTTCTCATTTTCTTGCAAGTCTAAATAAAAATTCATTTCCTTGCAAGTCTAAATAAAAAAACTGTGTAACCTTAAATTTGGATTACATCAAGATTTTTACTGTTTCTGTTAATTTGGTAGAACTGGGAATTTTGCCATGCTTAGACTATTATCCTGCCCTACCAGCCCCTGCTATGAACTTATTCATTTGGTTTGCTGTCTCAGTAACTTACTCAGAAATAATACGAGCTTAGTATATGTAGTGGAATATGCATAAGGATTAGAATTTTCTCTTGTGTGTGTTCTTAGATAACTTATTTTTTTGCCACTTTGCTTCTGAGATATGTGAGATACATAATGTATGAGCTCCTTTAGAAACTAATGTATGAGCTCCATATTTACTCTTCCTTCCTGTGAATGCGAATGTCTGCTTTACGGTCTATTTTGCCACTAACAATGCATATGAATTGCAGCTTGTCATAAAGCTATTTGTATTTCTCATTTTGTATACCTCGCAGTAAGTACTGATGGTCATGTTGATTGACCATAATGATCATATTCATAATTATAATTTAGGTAAGATATTACTGCTACTGTAATCAGACAGCCATCTTAATCCTTAAGTGTGAGAAGGTATATAATTTTTCCTTCAAATTAAAGCACTTTATATTAAACAAGGTTATTTTCTAATAGAAAGATTGAGTAATATTTCATATAGCAAGTAATTCTTCTTGGAAAGCTAACAGTACTTTTCTTAAGTAACTAATATGGTGGACTTCCGTGTTTGCACTGTACCAAGCAGTTAACACAACAGGACCTCAATCTTGATAGGGACATAGGCTGTGACAGCAGTATAAATATTTAATCAAGTTAATTAAGTGTAAAAGGAGAGTGTCGGGAGTAAACTCAACGTGTAAGGAGTCTGTTAGATTGACTGAAACAGTACTCAGCTGAATATATATCAAAGACTCATAAAATTGGAAGTTAAGAAATAAAAATAGAAATAGCTATTTGAGGTCACTTTGTGTTATACTTTCACATACTTAAATTTAAGTAATGTCCCCCACAGTATAGTGCAGTATTAAACAGCTACAGCTGTTTAATATGGTAGGTAGCTCATTAAAATAGTCCTAATTCTGAATATTTCACAGTGGGGAAGAATGCTGGCAAAATGTGACATCTAAAAGGACCTCTGAGAGACTGAAGAAGAGAGGAAAGGGAACATAACAGGGATTGAAAAGTAGGCTATTGACAAGCATTTGCAGTCAATTATTTTACAGACAAATAAATAAGAGTATGACTTAAAAATAAATGTAAAATTCCTTATGAATTTTCAATGGTAAAATTAATATTAGGGAAAGAATAATAAAGTAGATTAAATTAATGGCACAGAATTTTTAAGGGGCTTTTATAATGACTTTAACCTTCACATTTCAGAAAAGAAGTTTGAATATCTCACAAAAATAAAATCTCTATGTTGAGGTTTTTTGGAGGGTGGTTGTGAATTAGAATATTATGTGTACCGTTGAACAAGAAATACTAGGTCATCTCAAATGTCAGTATAGAGTCACATAAAGACAAAATTGTAAGCCCTTATTCAATTAAGCTTAGGAAGTTATTCAGGTGAGAAGACACCAGGTGTCTACCACAGTTTGAGCAAATTCTCTGAGAGGGAGAATTTCTTTTCCTAAGTACAAATCAGTTGGGCCCCCAAGGATTCCTAAGATATCCTGAGCTATCTCTAGGCAGCTGGCCTTTGCCTGCCAAAGGCACAGACCTTTACAGAGTTCTCAGATACCTTCCAGCCCTTACCAGAATTCTCAGATACCTTGGAATATCTCAGGCTTCTTCAAAAGGCACCGTCTGCCTCTGTGGGAGTCATATGAAGCCATAGATCACCTCTGACTATAATGGATGCCTACAAAGAGCTCAGATACACACAGTAAATCTACATTGAATGATGCTAATCTTGAACTGCATCCCACCCCAGGTACCTGTACATGGACCTTTGAGCTACATTGTTGGATGACAGGCCCTTTGAAATTGTGACAGCACAAAAGCATGTGAGTTACCCTAAGCTATCTGAGACAGGCCTGAAATATTGGATGTGGAACCTGTGGTCTTCTGGAGAGGGACGAGGTGGGATACTTGAGAGTACGTCCATGGCATTGGTCATCTGCATGCTGAACAGAGTACTGAACATCTGAACTTCCTTTATAGCTAAAGTGGGAGAAATAGGCACTACTTAAAGAATGATTTATGTGCCATCTTCTCCAATAACACTAAAGCAAATCTGGAGCACCAGGGCCAATGTAAGTATCTACTCTGAGAAGTGTTTGGCGAAATGACTCTCAATTTTTTTTGGTAGAAAACTTATTTTCAGAAAGCTCATTTCACTTCCACTCCCATGAAGTGAAAACTGGCTGTAGGACAGCACACAAAAGGAAAAACATTTCTATGTATTAAAATGACAGAAAGCATTTCATATAGTACAAAAACAAATTACTTGTTGGACTATTCTTTCAAACCTTCAGTATGGTTTAGCAGAAATGTGTAACAGAGTAATGAACCCTGCAAATGTTACTTCATTAGGAGGAACAACCAATTTGAGGACTGATTTGAAACCTTCCATCTTTGACACACAAGTGATATGAAATAATTATCCCTCAAGAGGCAAGCTGAAGATAATTCATAGTGGCTTTCTGTTGTGAAAGCTTAGCTTGTTAAAGTTATGAAAGATAAAGTGACAGAACACCAGAATTGTGACTGAAAAGATTTTATTTGGTTTTCATACTCATTTCTGATTCAAACAGGAGTTTTCTCTGACATGGTTTCTCGATTCCCAATGAATAGTCAGCATTTTAAATTGCATATTGAATCATTTTTCAAACCACTGTAATAGGATGTGATGATTTCGCTTTCATATGAGATGACATAGTCAGAATGGAATAATAAAATTTCAGTCAGTTGAAACAAGCTTTATTGAAAGTTTTCAGACAAATAAAGAACTAGTTTAAATTTAAACTACTACATCAAATATTAATTATAAAAAGTATGCTGTTTGGGGGAAGAGGATAGAGATATTTCTTTCTTGAGAAATATATTCTTTATGCTCGTAAGCATCAAGAATATCTACGTGGGCATCTGTTCTTAGGTTATGGATTGAAGCAAATGTTCTAAATATCAGAAAAAAAGAAATATCAGAAAAAAGCTATGTCTTTAGCTGAAGATTATCCCTAAAGAGAGGAGTTTTTTCCTAACTCTTGAAGAGTTTATGTATGCTTACAGATATGTCTATACATACACCCATAGCAAAATATAGTGGAAAATCATATTTCTACTTAAGACGGAGATTGAAGAACTTGTATGCATTCCAAATGAAAATAATTTCATATATTGATGTCAGTTTTTGGGTCAATAATGATTTAAACATTGGTGTTTGGGATATTTAAAACAGTGTATTAATAATATCAGAAACACTGAAAGAGGGATTTTAGTTTATGAATTTATGCAAGTCATCTAGGGTTTTTTTTTTCATTTTTGTATAATAAATCATAGAATCATAGTGTAGTTTGGGTTGGAAAATATTCTTAAAGATGATCTAGTTCCAGCCCCTCTGCCATGGCCGAGGACACTTTCCACTACACCAGGTTGTTCAAAGCTCCATCCAATGTGGGCTTGAACACGTCCAGAGATGGGGCATACACAACTCCTCTAGGCAAAAAATCCCAGTGCCTCACCAAATTCACAGTAAAGAATTTCTCCTAATATCTGGTCTAAACCTAGTCTTTCAGTTTGAAGCCATTCCCGCTTGTCCTCACTACATGCTCTCGTAAATAGTTCCTCTCTGTTTTCCTGTAGGGTCACTTCAGGTACTGGAAGGCTGCAATTAGGCTGCACCAAAGCCTGCTCTTTTCCAGGCTAAACAATCCTAATTCTCTCAGTCTTTCCTCACAGGAGAGGTGCTCCATCCCTCGAATGATCTTGGTGTCCTCATCTGGGTTCACTCCAACAGGTCAATGTCTTTCCTTTTTCTGGGTACCTGGAAGCCGGAGGCAGTGCTCCGGGTGGTGTCTCACAGGAGCAGAGGGGCAGAATCCCCTCCCTCCCCTGCTGCCCATGCTGCTTTTGATGCAGCCCAGGATACATTTGGCTTTCTGGGCTGTGAGTGGACACTGCTGGGTCATGTCCAGCCCCTCACCCAGCAGCACCTCCAAATCCTTCTGGGCAGGGCTGCTCTCCATCTGTTCATCCTCCAGCCTGTGCTGATAATGGGGGTTGCCCTGACTCACGTACACGTTGCCCGGACTTCTACTTGGTCTTGTTAAACTGCGTGACATTCTCATTGGCCCCCTTCTTGTCCTCATCCAGGTCCCTCTGGATGGCATCCCATCCTTCAGGTGTGTCAACAGCACCACTCAGTTTGGTGCTCTCAAATCTGCAGATTTGGTGGGGGTGCTCTCAATGTCTTTGGCAATGTCATTAATGAACATTAGTATCCCAATATGGACCCTGGAGGGATGCCACTTGTTGGTGCCACCCACTGGGACTCTGAGCTGCTCACCACTACTCCGGACGAGCCTATCCCATCAGTTCTCAATTCACCTAACAGTCCACCATTCAAATCCGTCTCTCTTCATCCGTGAGTGAAGGATGACACGGGGGACCGTGTCAGAGAGTTTACAGAAGTCCGGATAAATCACATCTGTAGCTCTTCCCTTGTTCATTGACGTAGTTAGTGACTCCACATTAGAATGCACCTAAGTTGGTCAGGCAGGACCAATAAATGTCTATTTTATTTGCAAAAAAGTAACTTTTCAATTAAATTACTAATCTCATTCTTAATCTCCTAAACCTTTTTTTTTTTTTTCTTTTTATTTCTTGTTACCCAGATTAACAATATTCCACAGAAATATTTTGTATAATCTCAGACTGGATCAAAAGTGCATATTAGTACTGATGTATAAATGTTTCGACGCTTTTTTACAGAATCTGCACAATTCCACATTTGCTATGTCCACTCATGCTCAAAGTATTAATAAAAAACACCCTTATTTTATGAGAGTAAATATTGCATATATCCCATCTCCACATAAAGGTTTGCACAAAACAATTATTCCATTCAAACAGATAGCAATAAGCCATGTTCAGTGACCTTTACGATTTCCAATTACAAAACTTCCCATTCTTGCAGTGTTTTCATTTACTTTTTCTATTCTTTGTTTCTGTTAATTTGCCAATCAATTAAAACTACTGCTGTTTGAGGCAGTAAACTAATGTTCACTATCCTCTTGGCACGTATTTTTTTTCACTGAGTAGAGGCTAAACATTTAAACTGACAAAGTCAATCTCCTGCACTACTTCATCTGAGATGCTGCTAACAATTTACCTTGTTGATTTGTTTCTTTTCAATTAGATCAAACTCAGCTACACTTACAGTTGTTTAAAGCTCTGTTTGATCTGTAACCCATGACCAATGATACTTGAATC
The DNA here is from genome assembly GCA_013398015.1 of Oreocharis arfaki. Classification (NCBI taxonomy): domain Eukaryota; kingdom Metazoa; phylum Chordata; class Aves; order Passeriformes; family Paramythiidae; genus Oreocharis; species Oreocharis arfaki. The sequence goes on along the minus strand of VZRR01003265.1, from coordinate 64,420 downwards.
AGTTCCAAATTCTTCCTTAAAAGTATGGCTATCCCAACATTATCCCAAACTATATAGCTTGTATATATTCAATGCTTGAGCCTTATTTGAAGGGAATGAAATGACAACTGATTATCAATTTTCATCAGAGTACCCGCAGAACTAATCTGATTTTTCTGCCGTGTTGTAAAGTGTACTTCAGTGTTTCTAACACCGATTTCAAGTTCAGATCAAAGGTTTGACTAATTTTTTTTTTGCAATAACCTAGAAGCAATGTATTAAAATCTCATACTTCACAGGAAGTAATTAATAGTTAAATTTAGGAAGGAGTGAGTGTCCTAGCTGGTTAATTGACAAAGGTTATTTTTTAGCTCACTAACCGAATGCTCATGAGGGAATCAGCAGAAGATGGCAATGGATAACTCTGACTGTATTGCTACATTATTTTGTCATTCAAGAACAGATCTTCAATCATTATTTTAACTACCTTCTCTCTAGTGGGAACATGAGACCTTCTAACACTTGAAGACTAAATCAACTTAGTTTTCTGATTATTTGACCTATAAAACTGTTTGATTTTGCATACATACGTTTAAAGAAGATGTTTTGAAATATTTCCTGTGGAGGAAGACAATTGTTTCTCTTCATTTATAGATATTCTGTGGCTAAGTAAGTTGAGTGTTTTAGTCCGACCAATAGAATTTATGTAATAGTTCATTTTCCTTTATAATATGAGGTTTATGCCTTTTTGTTTATTAGATCATGTAGGTTTTACATAGACCTGAAAACTGTGACTTCAGTCATCTGAACTGTAATTACTCAAGCACAGAAAGTCTACAGAAAGAACATTGAGTCATTGTGGTTTGCCTTGGTGCCTCTTTCTTAGTTTTACTTTTTAATCCTTCTTTGCTCTCTTTGAATGTTCTTTGTCTTGAAACTGCCATCCACATAAGTTATTTTGTTTTGCTCATTCTGAAAATGCTTTTCCAAGCGTGTAATCATTGTAAATGCATTATTGCTGCTGTGTAGCTGAGTTTCTCTCTTTCTAGAAAGAAGTTCATTCCTCGAAAATTGTAGTCATACTGCTGATTACTTTTTTTTTTTTTCTGAGAGAATTCAAGGTTCTCTAAGACAATGAAATATTTTTGCTTTCTATCTGCCCTCATTCCTGCCTTCGCTCTTTCTATTCCCCTCCCTTCCTCTTTCCATGACTGTCACAATGGCTGTTTATTCCAACAAGTTGGCATCATGCTGTAGACTTTCCTACATAGCCAAAATTAATCTATAGCAGAACTGAACCTGGAATATATGTGTATGGGCGTTTTCTCTATATAAATCCACATATACAACTTACTTATTCAGATAGTTTATTTTCACTAAAATGGTGTTCCTATTTTATATATTTGTGAATAAACTCAGCTTTTGAAAGGTCAACTACATGGTAGAGTGTTTAGAGTAATTTCCAAATTACTTCCATAGCAAGGATTTCCCAAATGTTTTCCCTTTCTCTCCGATGGCAGTGAAGAAATAGTGTTTTCCAACGTTAGAAGATTTAAAACCTGTGGTTAACATTTTTTATTTATTTATTTTGCCCTTATGCCATCACAAAATATCCAATTTTCACTCCTGCTCTTCTCCCTCCAGAGAGTTATTACTATGCTTGAATGAAAAGCATATACTCCAATTACTTCACATCATCATGTTAATGGATTTAGTCTGGATGATGTGTATTTCTCTTCAGGAAGTCCTCTCCTCCTTCATCTTTTGATGCAACAGAAAACCAAAACCATGTATCTGATGCATTAGGAAACCGGTAAATGTTTTAGAAGTGTGTGTATGTAGAGATGCTTCAGATGACAAAAAATCAGAAATGAGCAGTCAGGTGTGACAGGTGTCTCTTAGTCTGTTACCACGGTGTGCCAAGAAATTACTTCTGAATCACAGAGCCTCAATTTTGATCAAATTTCTACCAGTCAGATTTCCTCTGTATTATATATCAAGCAAACTTTGGTATATTTACAATGCTCCAAAGTGATATGGCTTCTATAGCAAGATTATTCCAGAGTCTTTTGCTCTTTATACTGTTTTTTCTGAAACCCACCTATAATTTCTGTCTTAAACTCACAGAAATGGAGAGAACTGAGCATTACCTTTGATGCATCAGTATTTAAAATGAAATACACCACTTAATTCCAGGGGTTTGTGGTACATGAATACTTTAAGCACCCTAAGCAACATAGCTGCTCATCGGATCACAAAAAATTGTAGATGAAGGATAATATTCTTTATTTCCAGTACCATTTTATCATTAGTTGGAAAAAAATCAAACAATCCATCTTTTTTTCAGTGGTCAGCTTACCTCATGATAGAAGTCACATGTCCCCCATGCCACACAGTATTGGCCTGGTAGTAAAATTTAGGGATCAAAACCTATAAATATCACCTTGCAATAATTCTGTAGCTTTAATTCCTGATTTGTTATAAAAGGACACTCAGTTATTCACACAGCAATCTGGGCATGTTTACTTTTTTTTCCCTAGCAATGTGATTGAAAAGGACCATCCAGATATATGTATCTACTGGGATTAACATTAGTGAAGTAGATTTCTTGACATTAAATTTATTCTAGAGCTAGAGAGGAGTAAGAAAATGTAGGTGAGAGTCTCTGGAGGAAAAGTTAAGAAATAAATTGGAAAAAAAATTCATTGTTTGCAGCAAAATTCCATCTGCACCTTAGCTGCTGGCATTTCACTTGCTCCTCAACTTGGAAGTGAAATACTTTACAATGGGATTTTTCCTTCTGATTCCTTTTGGGAAGACAAATTTCAGGTTGACAAGGAAAATGGGCTTTGGAAATGTGAGTATTACAGTGAAAATAATTCCTTAAAAAAATGTAAAAAGGATAGAAAGTCAAGGGAAAAAACCCCCACAAAATAGGAAACTTATTCCATTTAACTCCTGTCAATATTTCTATTTTTCATTTTTAAGTTACAAAACAAACAAGGAAATTGCCAAGAAAACTCATGGCTGCCACAGGATAGAAACAGATGTCTAGCATCTAAATTTTTCTTGATGACCCTATATTCCTGATTCTGCATGAGACCCGGTTTCTTAAGAGTTTTCAGAATGAACCTCTGGGAGTACTTTCCATTTACTTCTATTTTGAAGTATTATAATAATAACGAAACCCTTGTATTCAACTTTAATATAAAATGAAGCAAACCCAACCGAACTAAACAACTTATTCCTGACCACAAAGGATTTCTAGTTCTTACCTAATTCCGATACTTGGGCTATGAGTTTCAGGGTGCATTTGTATTTTGGTTTTCTCCTCTTTCGCAGGCATATCAAAATCTAATCAGCTGAGGAAAAAAGAAAAAAAAAATTACAGACCTGTAAGTATTGGAACAAATCAAAATTACTGAAAATAATCCAGTGCTCAGATGACAGATTGAAATCTGCCAATGGGAAGCTTTTGTACCTGCTCAAACTCGTATATCACGAAAGGCTAGGAATACTTTTTCAAGGATCTTACTAATTTTATTTTTGCTTCTAGTGATTTTATAGGCGGTCTTATCTTTCAATCTTATAGCTGTGTTCAAAGCTCAGAAACAAGATCCATTACTTTTACCAGACAGGGTGATTCCAAAGGCTGATATGTGGTTTAGATTAGAGAACTCATGAGCTCCTCTGAACGTCTGCACTCTCTAATCATGTCCCAGTTTTATACAGAAGCATATGCAAACTCCCCTCTTCTCCCAGGAAGTGTCTTGTACAGAAAGAATGTGTAGCCACCCCTGGCAGAAGGTCTGCTTTGCTCCTAACAGGGTGAACTTTGGATAGTACGTATAAACACTGTATTTTTGAGCATCGGTACTCAGAGCAGAAATCCCCTTACTGATTCTAACAGGTCCTCTTCAGCTGATTCAGAACACACCATTGCATCTCACCCACTAAATTGTTTGTCCTATTATTTCTTAGCCTTACTTATTACTTCTCAGTTTTCAATTCTTACTGACTCAGAAGTACTTTTAATTTTTCTGTTTTGTAGACAATCCTTAGATTGTTATCTAGTATGAAACATTTTTTCACGCGTGTCATGCTCATTGTACTCTGGTCTACTCTGTATGGCATGCACAAGGAGACACTGAAAGTAAGCATATCTCACCTCTGGAGTATATGATAACTAATTCACTATCTCTCCCACCATATTAATGATTTCCTCACAACATTCAATAAACTTACAGTAAAAATTAAATATCTGAAGGAAAAGAGGGAAATCGGTGCATTTCACAAGCAGCTACCAGCCGTGCTGTAAAATACTGGTATCATGTACTTTAATATGGTTGATATATGATGAAATATATAATGAATATATAATAATGAAATAATTTTTAGAAAATAGCCCAGCAGCATATCTTATTTTTTGCCCAATGAAGGTATAGTATATATTCTTTTCAGGTGAGTTTTCCTGAAACTTTTATGCTGTGCTACTCCTTTTTTTAAGTCTGAAGATAAAGCTGCATAGGAAGAACAAAACCTTTTGGAAATCTGAGTCTGAAAGAAAATAAAATGAATGCATTTAATACTTATGTAACTATCAAATAAGTAAATACTTATGCATAAAAAAGTAGAGTTTATAAGTCATATGGGGGAAGAACCATATTGTTATCTCTGTTGATTGAAAGAAGCAAGAGAACACTGTTTTTTCAGGAAGAGAAAAAAAGCTCCTCATGTATATTTAATGGTAAGTTCTACATACAAGGCTGAATAGAAAGTGTCTTTTCACTCTGGATGAGCTTCATCAATCTATACAAACCTATCCATACCTCTGGCTACGGCTACCCTCTCTATCACATTTCATGTACCAATCTGATGCTTTTATTCAGTGGTAAGAATAAATACACAGTGTCTCTTTTGTTATTGGCATACTCTGGAAATATAATAAAGGAAGAACTGTTTAGAACAGCATGAATCTCTTTCATAAAACCTAAATTATAAATATCCATCCAATAGGCTAATCACAATGTATTAAGCATCTTTTCTGATAAGCAAGAAAATTGCAGAGAGATTCAGATAGATACAATTAACAGAATGTAGAAAACTGTGGAGGAAAAAGGTGTTTCTAAAGAGTTTCTAATCACAGGGTTTAAAAAGAAATGCTTTTTACAGACAATTAATTACACTGCAAAATACACTTTCCTGATCATCAAAATAATAGTTTGTTTTATGCACGGTCTTTTATTATTCTAAATAGCAGAGTTGGGGACCCCTCAGGATAGAGATGGTATATTTTATTATGCTTCTGGATATAAGTAATATATAAGCCAAATTTTGTGAGAGGAGTCTTAATAAACAAAAATATTTTGCAAAATAATTATAGATTGTATTAAATTTGCCCTAAGAGTTTGATTCTCCAAAAGTTTGTTCAGCTTCATATTTTCTAAAGTATATTATCCTTCGTGTCTACACAGAATTTTTTCCCAATTAATATAATGAAACTTACCACTTGATTATTGAAAACACTGTTCAGCTATTTCACTAATAACACAACTTTCACCAATGAAATTATAACAAGAAATATTTCTAACAAAGAGACTGAGGAACTTTTTTTGTATAATGATTTTAAAAAGCTGGGGAGGAGTGGCCCAGCAGCACCTATGTTGATGTATCCAAATCCTCAGAAGCTCATAAAACAAATGTTTATGGGTCTTTCTGCAAGCAGGAATCATTTCCCTTCTAAGCTGTTTGAAGATGTCACGGTATAGTTCTGAGACTTCCCACATCAAAATTTGTTGACATGTAAGTAAGTATGACTCCTGAGGACAGTACAGCATTCCTTTCTTGAAGACTGCAATTTCCACTAATGTTGAGAGGCAGCTGTAAAACCAATAACTCATACTCAAAAGCAAGCTTATTTGGAAAAAAAGGTATACATTTTCTGTTAAGTCATGTAAAGCCTCTGAATAATGGATTACTATGAAAATTTATGAAGTATTCAAGACGTACAATTTTTTACTCTCAATGATCTCTAGAAACTGGGGAAAAGTATGGGAACATAGTCTGATTATGGTGCTACCTGTGGAATATAGAGGTTTTTACATACTTCATATCAAGTAATTAATGAATAAAATGCATAAGCAGGTACTGAAATTCAGGAACTCCCCTCCAAGTTTGGTTTCTAATATACTTTGTTCTTTGCTGCATAATGGACATGTCTATGTCAGTATTTTAGTATAGCTCTAGGGGGAGCTTTGGAAATGAATTGTATTATTTTCTCCATTTCCTGGAAATTACCAATGGCACAGATATTGCATGAAAAATGGAACAGTGTATTGCATACTTTTCAGACTTTTCTCTGTAAAAGCAAAAGATGGATGTGGGCTTGAACACGTTTTGACAGAAGAGGGCCTAAACCTAGGCCTACTGCTTCCCAAGTACTCCTTTACCAGTAGACCAATTTTGCATGAATATGGTACCTTTTGAAGTGACATGAGAGAGAGAGAAAGCAGACAGGGAGCTCATGTGCAATGAGCACCCTAAACAGCCTAGAAGTGCTGTGGACCTTTAAAATTTGGTTCTATCAGATTACAAGTTAAGTCAAGATGTTTTCTGTATAAAGCTCAGAATGAATCAGGGGAGGCATAGACCTGCTAGAACCAGCCTACTGTGCCTTTGAAAAGAAAATGCTTTAACTCAGATTTCTTCCTTGGACCAGAATCTTTTCAATGGCTGTCTAAATTGTGGTAAGTTTGACATGATCCTTTCCAGATGCCTACAAGCAGTTTTTCAAACTTTCAGGACGTGTAGATCTCTATATATGCCCCCTGAGCTTCCCAGGAGCCCCTCAGTCCCTGCAGTGGTATGATTTTCCAGGTCACCACCATCCCACCCAGTCATATCTGCCTGCACTCTGCTTCTGTGGCCCAGGAAGACCCCCAGATCAAGTGGCAGGAAAGGGCAAACAAATCATCTTTCCCTCTGCAATACCCTAGTAAAGAAAATGTCATACAATAACATGCGCGAAAGCAGGCCTACCTGTCACAATACACCCCACGTCTCCACGGCACTTTCAAGAATGAGTCATCCCAAAATACAACCACAGTTATGGTGTTTTGACTCTGCCTTTCGTACAAGGGCTTGTCTCTTCTAGGAGACACATTTTCTTCTTTCCTGTTTTTCACACTTCTCTAAATTTAGGGAAATAACACTCATTAATGAACAAATAAAGTGTATTTGAGGCTATTGTACCTCTTCATCTGAAGGTTTTAGGTAACTACGTAGGTTTTAGATACCTAAGTTCTTCTCTGACAGCCATCCTTCATGTAATCAGATATCAGATATTAATAGCTTCCCCAAAGGGCGAGTTAAGCAGTCATAGGTAAGTTGCTTCAATTCTGAATTAACAGTGACTACTAGATATCTAAATAAGTAAAAAAGGAACAACGCTTAAGAAAAGACCCTTTTAAAAAATATGTTGAATACTGCACACTATTTGATCTGTTACATGTCTATATTTATGGTGCTTCATATTCAAGAATTTCCTGTTTCAGTTTACAATCCAAAACTGATTAAGGCTCATTTATTTTGGCATAGACGTAGTAACTCTGGGAGTAGAAAATAATATTACTGACCAAATACTGAAATCTCAAACCTGGGAGATGATGATGAGAATCACAACCATTAAGGGGAGTAATATTTATTCAACTTAGTATTAAGTTTTTCAGCAATATCACTGATCCAACTTGCACTGGGTATCAGAGGCAAATTCTGATTGCCAGGCTGAACAAGAAGATGAGAAAATTGAAACCTGTTTTGCTCTCCCTCAGTTTCTCTCTTTACAACATCAACTATTTTCTTGCCTTTAAATATATTGTGTCAAAAGTCTGAATTTGCCATCTAGAAATACAATGGCTCTGGAGGACTACACTTACTGAACAGGATTTCAAGAAAAGTTGTAGGAGAAATATGTACATTAGATCCTGTGGAGAAATGTATGGTACCAATACCTCATTTGACTGTATTTCTCAGTGTAATTTCTGTGTCATTCTGTGGTAAAAAGTAGAACTACTCTCAGTAAAAAAAAGCCTTATCTTTCACGAATATTCGATCTGGAGTTCAGTAGTCCACGGGGAAGTTACAACTCTTTTTCATGCAGAGAATTTAATTACATAAATCTTGTTTATGCAGAAAGATAACTCAGAATATGCGGAATAACTCCCATGTAAACTTTTAGCATTATGGTTCTCTCCACCTTTCTTTCCTTCTTCAATCAAATATATTAGGGGTTTTTTTAATTCCCCTCTGAAACAGGTTTTTTTTTAGTTACTCATTTTGGAGTTTATTCCTCCCTTCAGGGTTAGCATTTCTATTATGGAAGGGTGCTGTAAAGAAAGTAGTTTTGATGACTTTAAATGTCAGAAAAATCAGGATCTTTCTTAAAATTTATTTTTCTGCTATTTTTTTGGTGGGTTTTTTGGTTATTGTTGTCTGAGGTTTTGTTTTGTTTTGGTTTGGTTTTTTTGTTTTGTTTTGTTTTGTTTTGTTTTGTTTTGTTTTGTTTTGTTTTGTTTTGTTTTGTTTTGTTTTGTTTTGTTTTGTTTTGTTTTGTTTTGTTTTTAAATAAAGCCTAAACATGCTTTGGAGTCTGAACTGTATGGAAAGTTTCAGTATCTTCAGCACCAAAGTCAGAGCTTCATACTGTCTTGTACTGCTCTACCTTCTGAATAGCCTATGTTCCATATACTGTAAGAGACACGTGGTACAAGTGATCTATTTTTAATGTTATTGTTGTAATGTAATCCCTTGCAATCGATTGCCTGAAGAGAGTGTAATTAGAACTAAACTGGAAGTGAAGCTTAGTGATCCATCAGCTGAATATCTCTAGACCTGCCAAGGTTGTGGATTGATATACTGATAAAGATACATCTAAGTTGAGGTTTTTTTCTAATTTTTAAATGCTAGTTTCCAAGTGCAATTGAGTTCAGAGAGAAGTAGAGTTATTAACCTCTTCTACTAGGGTTATTTGTATTATTTTTATGGTGATCATTAAGTGAGATTTCCAGACATATATTGGGACATAAAACTCAAACATTACAGGTTTTGACTAGGCAGACAAATTCTTCAGATGTGTTAATGGAATCAAAGTAGAACATTGTAAGTTTTAACTGCTGCTAATTTTCTCTTCTGGAGTAAGAAGATGACAATGATACCCTGTGTCTTGAAAATCAGAGCTTTTGAATCATGAGTTTTACTGAAAGCAAGAATGTGTTACACTTTCCCAAGCGAAAGATGTTTCATTGTAATACATTACTTTGTAGTTTTCTGACTTCTGACACTGTGATTTCAAACCACAAGTAAAATTATTACATTATCTTAAGATGTTATTTGAGAACTACCCTTGGTGTTTTGAGCCATTCAATAAGAATTTTCTGGGGCACATTTCTGAAAGTGGGAAGTGACTTTAAACAGGGTAAATAAAAAAATTTAAATAACTAGATGCCAGGAATATGTGGAATATGCTAAACCATAGGCTATAAACCACTGAGCACAAGTAAAATACATATCCACTACCGGGATCACTGATTTCACACCACTTAGTCTTCAGTTGAACTTGCTAGCATCTACTCGCATTACTGTCCGGATAATCACATTCTTTTTACAAAATATTAAAAGACTATCATGAAACTGTGGCTAATTTATACCAGAGCAACCGATTCCTGCAGTGCTGAGATTCAGGACTTGGTCATCATCTATATAAACATCATTACTGAAACTGCACATACAAAATAGTTACTGTCTATGTGAATTAACAGAGTAATTGATCTCTGATTTTACATACTAAGAAGATTTATGTACTGTGGACTTTTATTTATGATGAAATTCTGTCAGAATGACAACATTGTCCTCCATTACATGTCTTTTCAGTGACAAGGAAAGATTGAAACCTTTTCCACTGTAGTTTTGTTATTTTTTTGAAAGTAGGCAGTTGATCAAGTGCTCTACGTGCCTGGAATAAGAAACAGACCTTCTGAAGACAGCCATAGCCTCTAAAATTATATTGTTACATATATGTGAAAGCCTGAAAAAAAAAGAATAACCTTTGAAAAATGATCACTGGATAGACATCTAAAGAAAAATGCAGGTAAATCTCACTCATCCATTTACCTGTGGGGCTTAAATTCACATGGAACCCTCTCAACCAATTAACAAGAAAGTAATTTACTGTAGCTGCTTTTATTGGCATGAGAAACAGCTTGAGTAACTGAAAAAACCAACCAAACAAAGCAACCAATACCTAAAACCCTCACAAAAATACCCCACCTGAAGTCATGTAAATATTGAAATCAGAATGAAATTCCAATTCCTAATAATTTTTACTACACCTGCAAGCTTTTTTGTCTCTTAAAAATGAAAAGGAGCACTTGCAGACTGACATAATAAATTGTATTAATAAGAGGGTCATATTTGAGTGTATAATGTATTCTTCCCCCTTTTTCTGCATACCTCTGGGAGTAAGCAGCATCTGTTCTCCCCAGATTCAATGAGTAGTTGAAGAATGTGCTCAATTACCTTACTTTATGCAAATCTTATTGTGTTTACATGTTTGTAGAGTGCAACAATATTCTTAAAATATTATCTCTTTTGTCCCTAAAAATAAATGAATAACATTGTTTTGATAAGAAAATTCTTGTATTTATATTGGCAATAGAAATAGTTTTGGAAGCAGGCATTGTATTTTATAATAATTTACTTTATTCATAATAAAATAATATGGGATATAGAAAATTGATAATAACATATGTTAATATAGAAAATTCTTAATGATGTTAGCTTTAACATCTCTATGTTATAATACTAATAACTTTTGAAACAGTATATGTAAGGGTTTTAAGTATATTAACTTCAATAAAGGGAAATAGAATCTTGTTGTGTATGGAAGAGACTAGATTTTGTGACCTTTGTTCTGTCTCTAGAAGACATGGATCACTTGAGGCGGTTGTGGTAAAGGAAAGATGGCAATGGAACATCTATCACTAAGAAAAAGTAGTTTCTTAATTGTAGGGCATCTGACTGCATGCTATCAAAAATTTTGGACCAAGAATTACGGAATACTGTCAGCACAAATGTTCCTAGATTTAGTCTACACCTTGGATCTCGGGTAGTGTCTAAAAAGAGCTCTTGGCAATTCCATAGCACTTTATTACTTTATAATTTTTACGTTTCCAGGGCAAATTATATGATGCAGGGCAAAAAGCCCAATATCACAAAAATTGTCAAATTCTTTCTTGGTTTATGCATTTTTGTTGATAAAAATGAAGTTATTCAGTTGGTTTAAGTTTCCTTTCAGCCAGTTCACACAGAAGGATCTTCCAGGACTCCCTGGGGAAAGTCCACCAGAGACCTCAAGGGAACTCTGTGCTGAAAGGACAGGTAGATCTGGAATTTCTTAAGGAAGAGCCACATAATTCAGTTTTTGTAGAGACAAAAGGCACTGACTCAACTTGTCTGTTCAGCAACATGGAGAGTAAGGAGCCTAAGTGGCCTGATACAACAGCATCTCTTCCACACACATGCTGCTAGACACTACCCCAGTGATTAGCACTTACTGCACTGAAACATGCCTGGTAGCCAAGTTGATCCATTGCATAAATGTAATATTCTGCATAAAAATCAATTTATATGAACAGCATGGGCTATCCATGTATGTTTCTCGTTTTCAGGCAGTAAAATACATCTGAACTACCTTTTTTTTCTTCAACAAAAAATAAAATCTAGTGATTTTTATCACATTTCTTCTTCTTTCTTATCTGTTAAATTAAGACACTAAGAGCAAAAGTTGTAGAAGAAAGAAGTCATAAGATAACAAAAATAATCAGAACATGACAGTTTCTCATAAATTTTTCTTCTCACAAATTCTTATGAGAGGAATAGTGTGATATATTCCTCTGAACTCACATTGAGGTTTTGGTGTGTTTTTTTTTTGTTGTTGGGTGGGTGGGGTTTTATTGTTTGGATTTTTATTTGCTTTGGTTTTTTCCTTATTTTTTTCTAGTGGGAGATCAGAAGAAAAGTACATGTAAACACCTGAGCAGTGAAATCACAAAATCTATAGAATATTATTGTAGAACAATTTTTCATACTTCTTGTACCTTGATTTGTTCTGTCTTCATGGCTGTATCATGACCTAGCACGAGTCTACATTTTCCAGGGTGCCGAGAACAGAAATGGCCTCTCAGGTCTTTAAGGCTTACCCACACCACGTTTCCAAATGATAATCAAGAAACAGGAGCTTCAGCTTGACTCCTGCAAAACTGAGTAACTCAAAATCAGGTCACTCCTCAAAATTTTACGTTAAACTTTTTCAGTCAGCCAACATGGCAATATTTTCGCTTGTCCTTTTTTGCTTCTTTATTTTGACCTATAATGTCCCATTAAGACAAATTTTTTCCGGTTGTCTGATGTCTTTCAGCACTATGTAACTTGAAGAATCTCAAAGTAGATTTCTACCACCTTCCTGGAGTTTATTTCTGCTTATTCCCTGCTTTGTATATCCTGACATAGCTCCCACATTGGTCTTTTTCTATCTACCAATACAATTCCAAACTGTGCAAAAGCAGAAAATTGAACATAAAAGCTGAAATGCAAATATACAACTAACTGTACATGCTACTAACAAAAAGAAATAGGCAACTTCCTTTATGTGTTCCGCAAGTCAGCTCTAATTTTTTCTTTCTGTGAGATGTTTCCTACACATTTTATTTACATACTACTTCAACAAGTTAAAAAGAGAAAAGATTTTAAAAGTTTGCCTTGTTCCACATATATGCTACTAAAGAATGTGTTTGGTCCTGATCTTATCATTAATTTAGTTGAATTAATGAGATTTTCTTTTTCTTGTTGCGTGTTTGTAAGTGGATGACACAAAAATATAAACATCTTCATTTTGTTGATGTTTTGTGTAAGCCAGTGGCAATTAGCTTTGGAAATTAAAAGCATAATTCATTGACATTTACTATAGGTCAGAAAATGCTAGAACATAACTTCTCATGCAGAAAGCATCAGAAATCCTTCATCACACCTGGGCAAGCAAGAAGACAAGGGAATAATCTTCTCAGTTTCCAGGATGAGACAGTGAAGTAGTGCATTGATGAACCATTGATTAGAGTTAAGATTTCTGGCTTGACATTTTGGATATTTAGAGTTGAGATGATTCTGCCTTGAACTTTCAAGTTGTCCTGTGTAATAGGACTTCTACTCATAGTTGGCTAGTAACAAGTGAAGATGGTGGGGTTTTTTTATTAACATTTCCTATTTTCTAGGATTTTTTAATTCATGTATTTAATTTCCCTTTCTATCTTAACTATCATCTTAAGATGGTAAAACAGTCTTCTCATCAGGTCTTCTCCACTTTTTTTCTTTTTGGACATGGTCTTTTAAGAACTGAAATTAATGCACAGTTTTATGCTTTTATTTCTTCTTAAGGGTTAAATGAAAGCTATCTCACAACTTCTAAACTATTGACTTCCTAATTTCTTTTCCTCCTTATAACTTTTCTTCTTGGTCTCTGAAAATGCTCTTCATTTCCTATAGTAATTCCATCGAGGTTATTTCCGTTTCTCCTATTTTTTTAAAACTAATTTATGAGATTGCCATACTATGCTTGGGGAGGAAATCTGGAGGTACTAGAATGTCAGTTGAATGTCTTCTTGACCTTACTACTTACATTTCATAGTACTGTTGTTATCTACTGCAGAAAAGAAACCTTACCAGGCCCTGCTGCTATGGCACCACACAAACAAGAGTCTTAATGGATAGCCCTAGTTTTCTCTGGTATTTAGAGGCTGTACAGCCCCTGGCACTTAGTCCTTTAAGTATTGGAGAAAATGTGGGAGAAATTTTCACTGAAAGTCCTAGTCTTCTCTGGAGTACTCCAATCATAAGGATAGCTCTTCAAGATAGTGTGAATTGATCCTGTTGGTAGCTTCTCCTAACTGGCAAAAATTAGTGAAAAAAAAAAAAAAAAAGAGTAAAGAGCTGGGTTTGGTTCATTTGCTGATATTTAACAGAGGAGGGTGGAAAAAAATTGAATTCCATGAAACTGACCACTTAAATAAAATATTTTGTGTCTGAACAAGAAGAGAGACAGAAACATAACACTTACTAAGACAACAATAATAGCAGGAATTAATGTTACATTTGAAGTAGTGTGACATTCTTATTTGAAGCTTGTGTTGGACTCAGTTCTCTGCAATTCTGTAGTTATTTACCCTCAATTGTCAAAAACCTTCATATTCACAGTTTAAAGAAATACAACCTGTTAATGTGTGTAAAATGAAGCATGCTTTTGAAGGTTCAACTAGGATACAGTGAAAATATTGGGTGTGTATTACTGGAAAGGTGTTCTCTGTCAGACTGACATCTGATGGAATAAAAAAAAATGGTTTTCCTGTGCTTTTATATTAGATCTAAGAAAAAACTGCACAGAAAGCATACAATACATGAAATACTCTTCACCTCTTCTGAAATATCATTTGCAGGAATAATAAACTGAATATTTTGAAATCAAATGTAGATGAAGACATGACTCCAGTTTCTTTATTTCTTTAATTGTGTAGTGCATAAAGCTAAGCAAAATGCAAAGAGATTTTCTTAATATTGAAAAAAAATTAAAGTTACTGATGTCTGAATGTGAGGTCTATCATCTCACTATCCTTTTGACATGACTATATTCCAAACCAAATATACACTTTAAAATTTTAAACTGCATTAAAATTGCTAATAAGACAAATAATTTCAGACATTTCTTTGATGGACTTTAGTAGACGTTTTCACTTAGAGACAAGCATTTATAAGCTGATATGATGGCAGAGTACAAGATGTCCTTTACCCTTTTAATTAGCAATTTTTTTTTCTTATTTCTAAGAAAATTCAAGAAAGCAAGGATAGAACAATAGGAATGGCAGTGCTTTCAGAATAGCATTGAAATGTAAACATTAATTTCATTCAGATTAAGTAATTTGCATTCAGTCAGTTCAGACTTTAAGCTTATCTCTTTACTGTCTCAGTGACTTCTCTCTCTTCTACAGTTGCCATTACATTTAATAAGATAACTCCCTTCATTTTATATGAAACTTGTGTGACCACTACATGGCTTTTGCATGATATTGAATTTTTAATAACTATTTGTCTTGTTATATTTTAACACAGTCTTCTTAATTTGCCCTGCTTGAAATAGATTATGTGACAACAAGTCCCATACCAGGATTTTTTTTTCAATTTCTTCTGAATATTTTCCTCCATTTCTCATCAGTGTTTTTTTGTCGAATTGGATACTTTATTAGTGATCAGCTGTACTCCTTTTTGTCAGCAATATTTAATTGACTTAAATATTTTAAATAAAGATACTCTTTCATTCACATAGATTATATGGAGTTTTTATAGTCTGTCATCTGCTCTTGCATATATGAGATGCAAATTTTTTACACTTCCCGTATCAAAACCTTCAGGTCTTGCACAAATTTCTAGTCTGATTAATAGATGTAAATACCTTGTAGATGACCCCTAAGCTTTGGACTTTGGAATCACTCAGAGGCCAACACATGCTGGAGCAGAGACTTTGTGGTGGCTGTGAGCTGACAGAAAAACTGGACCCTAAGAGGAAATCCAAGCCTCAACAATTTTCCCACACAGTCGTGTCATGGATAGTGAAGGAAAATAGCATCTAGGGAGAGGGGAGACAAACAGTCCTGCTATACAAGTTTTTCAGTCTCTCAGAACTCTCTCAAACCCTGTCCAATCTGCCACAGAGCAGAAGGGAGAGAGGGAAGGTCATCAGAAAAAAGCGAAAATATCTTGAAAGTCCATGAGACTGTGATTTCTTCAGGCTGTCAACGGTATAAGAATTTTCCTGTGAAATGGTACGCAGCTGTTAAGGGAGAGTGTGTGTCAGTAAAAACAGAGTGGGAAGAGTGTGCACATGTCTTCAGCATGTCTTCTCCAAGCCCTAAGAACTGCTGAGTTTTGTTTCATTGCTGGCAGTTGATGGGGAGTAAAATGGATGAAAATGTGTACAGAACATTTCAGGTGTGGAAATTATTTACTCAGAGCTCTGGATTAATGGGGAAGAAAAGGACACATCTTCCCCTGTGTCTCTGTTTATAGTGGCAGGTGCCTCTTTGTGTTAACTTTCTTTTGATGACTGGTAGGGCTCTTTGTCAGGGCTGCTACAGTGCAAGGTAATTGTTTATTGAATCTGCCTTTCATGCTGAGGGCAAGAATGTTCTAAATAACTAGAGGCATTTAATCTTTCAGAAAGAATAAGGCAACAATTCCAAGGAACATCCAAGAAAAGTGGGTAATTTTTTTGGCATTCCTATAAGTTATTTGAGATGGTTTATCAAATATAAGAGATGCACTTAGCTGTTAGGTCGTATCTATTAATGCTTTATATCCTGCCACTGAACATATTTNAGCGATGCAGCCTCTCATCCTCTGGAAGTCCCGCGGAGAGAAAGCCCCTTCTGCCTGAGAAACCCCTGATTATATCCAAGTGGGAAATGTTCTGTGCCCCCTCCCAGGCAGAGCATCTCACAATGGGGTAGTGAGGCACTGATGGGCCCATTAAGAGAAGATGGTTTGGAGTCTGTTATCTATGAGTCCTTTGGCAGGGCACAAATGCTCCCATTAACAGAACCGAGCCCGGAGGGAGGAGGCAAAGAAGCACTGCCCCACCTGGTTTCACAGCTCATGAAGATGGTAATAGAATATACTGCAACCCAGGACACAGGTCAAGCTAATTTTTTTAACTTATTTCTACAGGAGTCAAAATATGAATGATAGTAAGGAAAGCAAAACAATAAGAGGTCACAACCACCATTCATCCAAGGAAGCAAATTGGAACCAGACACAGAATAACAGATCTGAGGACAGAATTTCAGATTAACACATACACATAGAACAAGAGATAACAGTTTATAGAACAAGAGCATTAGCGAGTCAATTTTTTATTATCATTGAAATATTTTCTGCTAAGAGTTTTCCCTGGGAGAACGTCTTGTCTATATTCTGAGTTAGTAACAAAAGAAGGATGCTTCCATGGTTTGGGTCGTTTCCTAGGACTTGGCCTATACGCCAAGCTGTCCATTTTCTTACAATTTTTTGATGTGAATTTGTATAGATTCCATGTGCATCAAGACCCATTTTTAAAAAGAAATAGTTTGACTTATAAGAGTACTATGAGGCTAATAATATGGAGTATATTTATATATTTACATAAATAAATATTCAAGTATTCACGTAAACAAAACAAGAAGGAATTTATATTTGCCTGCACATACACGTTATATGCATATTTATATTTGTATAAATATTTTTATTGTGTGTTTATACAAATATCAATTTATATATTAGCTATTTAATATTTTTCATTGTGAATATAGCACTTGATTTATATAAGATAATAAATATATGAAAAAACACATACTAAAAAGTGTATGTTCGTCATCTGATTGTCCATAACTAACTAATAACTCACCTGTGGAGATTTACAACAGGATTGCAAAGAAGAACTGTTAATATTAATTTCTGATATTCCTATGAAGATTCTTTTCTGCTTTGCAGTTTACAATGGGAATGGTTTCAAATAAATTGTCAATTTTGCTAATGAAGTCACATCTTAATATGGTACGGTGCAAAACAATATTATTACTAATCCAAGTATATTCTTCTGTTAGATTTTCCTTCATTATGCCCAGCCCTAATACACTTGTTAATAACATAAGACAATCCGTTTCTAAAGACTAGAATGTAATGCTAGTTTTTTATCATGATGAGTAAAATTCATATTAAGTCAGACAGAAAATATAACTGAAAATTATTTGTTAATGCCATTAATTTCTGATTGGACACACCATGATAGATTGCAATGTAACGCATACCTGAAATATTAAAAATCACTAAAAACATAAAATGCAGTAATCTAATGTAACAGTTTTAAGAACTCCCCCTGAAGCTTGTAATTATCTGTGATTATACCATCAAATGGTACTCTATATCAGCTCTTAATGAATATTTTTACTAAAAATGTAATCAGTTTTTTAGCTGGTTTCTTCTTTGTTCTGTTATATACCTCTCCTAAATTCCCCCTGGATACCAAATTCAAAGACTTCCTTAATTTCCCCTGCAGAAAGAGAAATGTCTCCTTAGGTTTACTGAATTAAAAATAATCCATTAATTTGAAATCACCTATTTTCCACAGTGATTGTAAAGTGATACTTTAACTATTACGAAAAATATCTTGAATTTCTGAATCTGATTTTTTAATTCCTCTTGCATGCTTTCTCTATCTCTTATGCAAACCTTATTTACGTGAAACTTCTCCTATGGAGTAATGCTGGTATCTCTTCCCAAAACTGCAGAAAAGAAATCTTTCTTTCACTCATTACAGAATTACATTTTCACATTTATTTCTGCTGTGGAAGAGAGAGTGTTTTCTTCATGTGCTCCATTTCCCAGATTCTATTAAGTGTTCCTGGACATCTCTTAATACTTCTGTGTAAAATGATGATTTAGAGTTTACTAATTCAAAATATAAATTTGTAAGAGGCAAGAGATAAGGCTTTGATAGAAGCATAGACGAAATGTGCTGAGTTAGAAGGGATCCACAAGGATCATCAAGTCCTACTCCTGGCTCTGCACAGGGCACACCAAGAGTCACACCATGTGCCTGAGAGCATTGTCCAAACACTTCTTGAACTATGTCAGGCTTGGTGCTGTGACCACTTCCCTGAGGAGCCTGTTCCAGTGCCCAAACGCCTTCTGCCTGAAAAACTTTTTTCTAATATGCAACTTAAACCTCTCTTGAAGGAACTTCATGGCTTTCCCATGAGTCTTGTCACCAGTCACACAAGGAACGGGTCTGTACCGGCTTTGTGAGGATGTTGAAGAGGTGTCTCCTCAGTCTCCTCCAGGCTGAGCAAACCAAATGTTCTCAGTTGCTCCTCATGTGGCTTCCTCTCCAGCCACTTTACCATCCTCCTGGCAC
>VZRR01003265.1:0-41660 GCA_013398015.1 Oreocharis arfaki | reverse complement strand
ATCCTGAAAACTTATCTCAAGCTTAGTTCTGCTATTAACCCTAGCTGGTTTCAATTAACCTCAGCTGGATTCATTTGCTAAATGTACTTTTACTAATTTTCACCAGCTAACCTCTAACTGAAAAAACCCTAATTTTTGAATTCCGTGTTTCAGCGGCTGCAGTTCTGGAGTGGCCAAGTGGCTTGAGATGCGTCTTACTATGGACAGAATGTCTCATGTGTTTGCTGACTTGTATCAATAGCCTGTCTTATGGCCTGTGACTATGAATTTGCTCTCTGTGCTGAGCATTTTCTAAAACTTTATTTCAAGAAATACAAATTCCTTACATCCAGCAATAATCATTACCATGTAGAAAGCCAAATATCTCTGGCAGAACAATGGTCAGACATCAAGTACCTGTTCTGGTGTGAATTACAATTACTTCAGAGCAACAAGTTTATTCTTTTCCTCAACTATCCCAAGTCCTGAAAGCCCTCTAAAAAGTTCGACTTCGAACTCAAAAGTAAACTGGTGAGTAGGATTAGAAGACATAGGAAAACGACAGGGAGATGGAACATGGAATATTTAGAGCATAAATAGAACTGTGATCCTGCCATATGCTTTTGAAGCACTGCATACACATCATATCCTCACGAGATACTTGGAATGTGGATCTATTAAGTTAGTGAATGCACATTGTTTTATAAGAGAGAAAGGACTGTGAGGCATTAAATCGGACTAAGCTTCATGATAAATGATATACTGCTCTCAGCAGTTACTGGTTTTGACACTATCAGTGAAGAAATTCTTTATCCAAGGATAAGAAAAAAAAGGCAAAATAGTGACCTTAGATGTTCCTTCTGGAAAAACAGAAAATGAAACATAAGATATTTTGTGAAAAGAAGTTGAAATACAAAGTATTTTATGAAGAACATTAGCAAATAACAGGTTTTATGCCTCACTGAAACATTCAAATGACTGCTGGTGACTGCAACGTGGAAGCACTAAAAGCACTTCCAAAGAAAGCCGATTATAATTAATGAGTGTTGTTATAATGTAATGAAAAGAAGAATAAGGAGAATAATTTAACATGTACAAAGTTATGGCTGTAAAGATAAATGTGTTTCATAAACATAGAGCTTATCAGCAATCCTAAATGAGGCAGGATATTTGTTGCTATCAAGCATTTTACTCGTGCATTTACTGGTTTCTGACATCAGAGTAATATCAAGAACAAGATGAACCTCAGGGGAAGTTTATGCTCAGACCACTGACTTGGAAGAATGTTAAAAAAATACTTGCTGTGATGGAGAGGCAAGGGAAACAGATGAGCTACAGGTAAAATTCAGAACCTTTGTGAAAGCTAAAATACACAAAGGAATATTAAGCTGAAAGTAAGGGTTTAGAAGACTACAGTGGAGATTTCAAATGTTGCTGGTATCTTATGTGACATGTTCAGGCATATACTGAAAAGAGACACCAGAGACCACGAAAATGAAGAGGGGGATTATTTGAGAATACAATTCTACAGCTCCCTGTCTGTAAAATGAATTTCAAGCTGCGTGTTTACAGGATCAGTCATGTCTTGAGTAATGTGAGAATAAAAAAGAGACCAAAAATGAGAGACAAGTAAGATACCTCAAAAGAAAATATGTTATGGCTTTGTGAAGAAGAAGAAGGCAGAATGAAATACTAATGATTTGGGAGGTGTTTGTAGAGTGGCTAGCAAATATGAGTGAATTTTCCAAAGACAAAAATTACAAATCTCTGAGTCACAAATATCATAATTCCAGAAACATAAGACATATACAAACAGAAGCTATGAGCTAATATTTTCAGATGCTGATCTGATTTGTGAGCAGGAGTAAAAAAATTTGAAGAATCTTAAAAGTTAATGAGAACAAAAAGTTTAATATTTTACAGCATTCATGATAAATTATTTAAGGAAAGAATGGATAAACCAATCAGTGCTTTGCCCTTTAGTTTTGTATTTTGAAATCCTGAAAGAAAACATAAAAAACTTGAAGTTTTGAAAAAATATGATGTAACATCACTGCAAAGCATCTTACCTCTGTACAATCAGTAGAATTATATTTATATATCTATATTATAAAAAGGGATTATAGTAGAGAACCTTATTTGCAACACCCAGCAATCTGTGCTGTTCAGTCTACAGTAATTATCTACAGTAGATGGCAACAATTTGGGAAGTTTAAATATCTTTGGGTATTATTTATTACTAACAACTTAATAAGAAAGCATGGTAATAGATGGAATTTACTTTACTATCCTGCAGACAACTTTTAGGTTAAAAAGGACTATACACTACAGCACTACAATGCTACTATGTACTACTACATATCTATAAGAAATGAGAACTCACAACTTAATAAATAGAAAGACAACTATAAACTACTTTAAAATATTAAGAATACTGAAGTAATTTTTTTTTGAAACAGAGAAAAATGATAAATGAAAAAGACCTAAGGAACAATTCAGAGCTCTGTGAAAAACTAAATAGAGCAAAGCAGTGAAATGCCTACAGTATGATCTGGCAGGGCATGCAGTTAAGAATGACAAAACCTAGAGTAGCTAATTATTTAATTGAAGAGCACTCCTCCAGTTTTCTCCCTCGGGGGAAGGGAGGGCAGAACATTGCACAGGAGTAGAAAACTCTCGATGTGAATTAGCAGAAGGGAGGGCACAATCGTGACAGAACCTGAGATCCTCCAGAGCTTAATGGCATCTAATATAAAGATGTTTTCAGAAAGAAGGAGCAGGTTGGATGGGTGGAGATCCTTTGTAGGACAGATGACAAACTGCTTGAGAGCTTATGTGGTAGAGTAAGAGAGGAGAAAAGCGGCAAATCCTCTTCCTGGGAAGGAATAACAGCTTTCAATGCCAGACAATAGGACTGGCTGGGGAGAAGCTCTGCTGAAAAGTCGCTGAGGCTTGTGGCAGGGAGAAAGCTGAATATGAGCCAGCTGTGTTCCCTGATAGCAGAAAAGACCAATGGAATCCTAGACTGCCCTAATTATCCTCTTTTAATAGGTATTCTGTGATATAATAATAATAATAACAATGATAATAAAATGCCCAGATTTCAGGACCCCTCATTACAAGAAATATATTGACAGACTGAGTGAGATCAGTGAAGCCACCAAAACCATCAAGCAGTTGGGGCACCTGACCTGAGAGGATAAGGTGAGGGACTGAGGCTGGTTTTGTCTGGAGAACAAAAAGGTTTTTGAAAGGATGCAACAGTGGCTCTCAGTGAAGGTGGATGAGGAAACAGAGCCTCCACGGTGCATGGTGGGAGGACAAGAGACAATGTGTATACAAGAAGTGAGGGAGGCTCTTACTGGATGCGAAGAGAAACTCTTTTCTTGTCAAGCAATAAAACAAATTCCACAGAGAGGTGAGCACTCAACACCCAGCTGGATACAGCCCCAAGCAGCCCTGTCTGACCTCAGTGATGATACTTCTTTGAGCATTAGATTGTATTAGGGACTATGTGAGGCCCCCTGATGCCTGAATTATCCTAGGAATAGTCTCTACATACCAACTTTATTCTGCTTATATTTTGCTTCCCATATTTTTGAGGTAGAATCCTAGGGAGAAAGTAGTAGCGTTTCCAAAAAATCACTTAGTGTCATTGTGAGGGTGATGCCTAAATATTTTTAGCTTTTTATATATTTTTCATATATTTGTAACTTTGTAGGCTGTTAATATATAATTATAACTTTTAGTACTTTTCCTGCCCTCTCTCATAGTTTGACAAACCCTTGCTAATACATTCTTGAAACTCTGTTGAGTCTTGCCTTTAGTCTAGCAAGGACATTTTGTTTTGCACCATACATTGTACACACAATAAAGTGTAGGGATGAAAGACTGGGTTGGCAGGCTCCAATGGGGCAAATCCTCAGGGGAAATTACTTAATTAATTGCTCTTCTAACTGGACAATGTTTGTTAGAAATACTAATTAACTAACCTTATAAAATTGTAGAAATACTGTATCACTGTGTATAGCTGTATTGTGCACCTGAGAGCTTTCAATTAAAGACTTGATTCTACATTATCATTTTAACACTGTTTGGAAAGGTTTTGTGGTTTATTCCAGGCAACAAGGGAGGAGCGATTTGGGTTTAATTGCTGCACTTCTTGTTGTCAGGCCATGACTCCTGACCTAGGGAAATAAAAGTGTAGATTCTGACAGTGTTTCATCTCATTTCTTCTGGTTTTGGTTGTCTGGTTATGGAGGGATTTTTTATGTTGTTTTAGTTTGAGGACAGGGTTTTTTTATGATTTTTGGCACTTGCTCATTTTCATTTGGGTGGAAACCACAAGTTACTTAGCAGGTCATTGAATATTATTAAATACTAGAGATAGGTCTGAATAGTGAAACTCAGTTTTGACATTTGGTGGGATTGAAAAGAGCTAAAGAAAAAGAGCAGTTGCAAATATGAAAGGGAAAATAAGTGAAATAATTAAGAAAACGCCACTGATAAAGAACAACACTGATAGTTGATAACCCATGGTATCGGAGTGAGACTCCAGATATTAAAAACTGGTTTTCCAAAGCCATAGACACATATGATCAATAAAATTCAGGGAAGAATAAGAGATTTTGGCTGTTAAAGGTATTAACCTTAAGAGAACTTGACATCAGGCTTTTAATAAGTAAGAATAATGTGCATATCCTGAAAACAGAAAACTATCTGATTACAGTAGTACATGCTAATGCACACATACACTCTTGAACATACAGGGTAAATAATTCTCTAGGTCATTTCAGAATGATTGGTCTGTGCATGTATACTATATTTACAACCATGCTGTTGAAGTATTTTAGTACAAATTCTGTTGCTATGATGAAATATTCAGCTGGAGTGATGGCACTTGGTATAATTCATTGGAGTAGCAGCTATTAGTGTTGTGTAGTACATCATCAATGTGACAACTTTGAGAGGACATGTAATATATAACCAGAAAAGTCCCATTTGGACATCAATATGTGGCATTTACTGGTATTAATAATGCAGTGGTTTTAGTTTCATACAGCAAATAGACATAATTCTGATTCTAAACAGCAATGAAATTCCTGTAAATGGTGCCACAGCAACTTCTACCCTGCAGTGACCTTTGTGATAAGAAATGATTCTCAGCCTAGAGTCTATGTATCCTGATTACCACCACTTACACTACTATATGGGTAAAAAACCACCACCAACACAAGAAAAAAAAGGTCAAAACCAAATAAGACAAAACATTATAAGATGAAAGCAAATACAAATAAAACTGGTCAGCCATTCCATCAGCAGAACAGTGTGGTACAAGATACAAATTATTCTGTGAGCAAAAAGAATTAGTGAGAGCAAAATGAGCAGCCTTTAAAAATAAAAAAAAACCTTGATGTTTGTGGAAATTGACATACAACATAGAGGATACACCTTCATCATTTAAACATGAAGTCATGAAAATGGGAGATTCCAACATAAAGTGTTAAGGAAAATTCTCAATCTGAGCATTTACAAGACTGTCAGCCATGTTCCCAGTTCCACTTTCACTGCTGGGACTGAAGCCCCTTCAGAGGGAGCAGCTCCAGTGACCCCACAGGTTCCCCTCTTGGCTCCCTGCACACCCCACTCACACACTCAGACCGGGTTGCCTGATCAGTTTAACCCCAGGTTTTCCATAGGAAAGTCTGAGATGTCTCATTCCATAAAGCCATTTATTCACCATGCAGCACCACAGAAACAGCCTGAGCTGGTGCCTCTGAGGAGAGACCCCCAACAAAGGAACCCCTGGGCTTTTATACCCTCACAATCTCCCCAGGTGCAAGTCTCGCTTTTCCTCCTGAGGCCTCCCTTCCTGCTGTGTCTCCCAGTGTCCACGTGGCTGGCACCACCTTCTTTGTGCCATTTGTTTATCAAGGGTTGGCGTTTCATGGCCTCTTGTCTTGGGCTTCCACCCAGAGCTCATCTGCATCTCAGTCTGCAGCTTGCGAATAGAGGCTACCTGCACCAGATGTATTCCTCAACAAAAGGAGCAATGTATATATTAGGATGTAATTTTTGTTCCTTAAAGATGCATGTATTTCTTGGTACCAGCTAAAACTGATTTTTTTTCCTTTAACCATGAAAACTTATATTTTCTTATCCCAGTAATCACTGAATTTCGAACTTTAAAAACGGTCTGAGTATTCAGTTCGATATTACAACTATATTGTCAAATCAGCACTGCATCTGAGAATATTTGCTACTCAGTCTTACCTCTGAAAAAGAGCATCAGGCTTACAAAATCATAGAATCATAGAATAACTCAGGTGGGAAGGGCCCCAGAGGGATCATCAAGGCCAGCTCCCGATTATTCACAAGACTATCTACAAATAAGTTTTCCAGAAAGATTAAGGAAACAGCTAACATAGAAGCCTAATCAGTCCAAAGAAAATGTAAGGCTTCTAGCAACAAAGAAAATAGTCTTTGACTATTTGACCACAAGTATATGGTTATATGTTAATACTATCTTCCTCCTTAAAGCAATAAAAATTTTTCTCGTCTTACTGCGTACATTCCTTTTTTACTCTTGATTTAAAACATGGTACCATAGGTGTCACTGTACAAATTAACACGTTACAGAAATAAAAACCAGCATCATTTAAATGAGCAATGGCTGAGGTGGAATCTAATAGCAAATGAAGACAATGCACAACAGGCTTACACCTGTTCAGAGCACCTCCTAAGTATTTAGTCAACAGACCTGCCATAAGTCTTACGCCTCAAATACCTCTTCCACTTTAATGCTGTTTCTACCTCCATCATCTGTGCCAAAGAACAACAGCAACAAAACCCAGCAACAAAACCCAACAGCAAAACAAATGTATTGTTTGCCACTGTATTTTGAGTTATATCTGATGGTAGAATTCAGTTCTAATCACCTTATCTGAAGGATTTCAGTGATTTTAGTAGATTTGTGTCATGCTCTAAAGACTTCTTATTTCTTGATTGGCACTTAAATGTTTAAAACCAAGGTTGTTCAGCACTGAATCTAAATTTCCCTCCTCCTATTGAAAAAGTGTCCTACTGAAGATGGCTTCAGCATTTGTTCCTTACATTTGGGCATTCTTGAACGAGACAGGACAGGCAGCCATTCAGTTGAATATGTGAACCCAGTACTGAATGTTCTGCAGTGTAATTCCTTCCTTGACTAGTAAACTGGTGATTTAATTAAGCAGCACATTACACAATGCATATGTTGCACTCTGTGCTAACAATAAAGTTTTCTGATGGCTAACAATGTTCCATATCTAATTTTACCCTTAGAGAATGCCTGCGAATTACTTGTTTACATATTTGTACCTCCAACTGTAAACTTTACTTTCTGATAAACTATCAGTTTAAATGTATTGGGGAAAGCAGGCTTAGAAAAATGTGAAGGACGAGTGAAGAAAATACATCTAAAAGTTCATACCAATAACATTAAATTATTTTTCATAATGTTTATTAAAATATTCTCATGTCTTTCATATAATTTTTTAACCTTCAGTATTATCTAGCTGGAAAGTGTTCCATTTGAAAGACATGCAAGAACATTTCTTCCTTGTATGAATATGAATTTGACATATGTGCAAACTTTAGCATTATGTATATTTGTAATGGCCTTTCTTGTCCTTTGACATCATGCTAAAAGAAAATATGTATTTTAATGTTTTTAACAAAATGTAAAAAAGGTAATTCTTATTAATCAGAAAAAGAAGTTCGCTCTAAACTACAGGATTTACATATTCTTCATATTATCAGTTTGACACAATAACGACAGTAAAGATACAAATAAATAGATTCCAGATACTTAAATGCACAAATCACTTCAAATGAGTTTAGGTTAAGAACTAAATGAAAAAAATGTAAGAATGGCTATTTCATGTAATTAAGTGTGACTTTTAATCCTAGCTATTTTTAAGAAATGAAAGTTGAAACCATATGTGTCATTTTTTGCTCTATTTCATTTTCAAGGTTTGTTTGATTGATTTTGTTTTTACTTTTTAGCTTAAAATTATTCATAATAAAAATTATGTCCCATCTGATAGCCCAAGACAGAAGACAGGCAAACACTGACACACAATTAGGTGCTTATTTCAATATAATTTCCCAGCTATTTCACAGTAGTGAATGGGGACTGTGATTTTTGGAAGATATTTGGTGATTTATAGTGTAATTAAAAAAATACAGTACAGCAATTGTCTAGCTAATAAATCATGAAGAACCCTTCTTTAAATTGTTTCTTTTATGTTCTAATTTTTGATGCTCATGTCATTTGTTGTAATATCCTTCTAAAACACTGTTAAATATGGTGTAAAATAATGTCATATTATTGAGGTCATAAATAGTACGTTCCATCAAAATAGCTCAAAATACAATAATGTCTTCATGGTTTTTTTTTCTTCTTACCAAAAGCCAGTCTGCTCTGCCTTTTTCTGTTCTATTTCTATTTTTCTCTCCTGTTCCAAACTCCCACCCTCAGATATTTCAATTACTGTGGAGGTTTGACCTATCTCTCTTTCCAAATGACATGCTACTCCTAATATTCATGAAAAATAATTAATTTTCACATCTGTACAGCTCACATACTGTAGCCCTATTATTTGAGTCTGATGAAAAACTCCTTTCCTTGCACCCTTTTTTTCCTGCTGCTCATCTTTTCTTTCTTGGATATCAGAGCTACTCTCCTCTGAATGCATTAGTGACTCATGAATAATGACATAAAAGCCTGGAAAAGCTGTAGAAGAAGAGACCTTTATTACATTTTTCTAACAACCATTAATATTTCTAATACTCAGCAGTTTTCTGATTTTCTTTTGTGAAAGGATGAATCATGACTACATGGCAAAATGGCATGGGGTCTGCAACTATTACTGCTTTCATTAATGTAGCTGAAATGCAAAGAAGCAGAAAAATAGATTTCCTCTGTGTCTGACGGGAAATTTCTAGGTTTTCAACACCTCTCATCTGCTTTCATTGAGTTCATAAACCCTAATTAGAGCAAAAGTCTGGCATGATGGCCACGTGATGTTTCCTGAGCCACGTGTCTGAAAGACAGCAAGACTGCACATACACCAAATAATATCCCTCTCCATGGGAAATATCATCAGCATTATTTTTCACATAGTAACAAACAAGAAAATTTAAAAAAAAAAAAAATTGCCCTAGTTCTTCATGAGGCTGTAACCCTCTGTGTTTATACCTAAAAGGTATGGTCCATAGATGCTGAAATTCATGGTGGGAGGCAGCGAGGTTGGGGAGGAGGAAAGAAGGATACCAAAGTTAGTGCTTCCTGGTAATCTAATGTATCATTCAAAATACAAATGTATACCCCCAAAGTGACTTGCTGATTTTTCTCTAAGGATACTCAGCACAAATGGGAAGAGAAGACAGTGATCCAAATGTATTATCTTAACAAAAGCCTTAATATGCATTATGTACGTCATGTACTCATGGACCGCACTCTGATTAACTCCTCCAAAGCTTGTATTTAGTATTTTCTCATTAAATGTTAAGCCAATCTTAAAGTTTTACTATTCTTAGAAGGCAGTCAGTCAGATTTCCTACCATGAAGGATCAATTCATACTTGGGGAGAACTCTGAAGCTACATACAAGAAAATGTAATTTGACTCTAAGAAAGCTTCCCAGAGAAGTTAATGCAGAGAGAGTTACTTTGCAGACAACTTAAGCCTTCAGGCACAAGATCAGAACAGCTTGTCCGTCAATGATATAAAAGTTCCTACTTTGCCTTTCCCAGCAGCAGTAGTCAATATGACTGCCTCCCAGGCAAAAATTGTACTAACATGCCTGAGGGCAGGTCAATGGAGACAGACATATGTCTATAAAAGTCTAAACTCAAAGTGTTTGGGTTCTAGCAAGAAACTACTTCAGAATGCATCAGGAGAGAGAATACATCTAAAGCAAATTAAATTTGTTGACATATAACTTCTCTGAGGTTTAATAGATCAATAGACAGTTTTCTACTGTCATTTATAATGCATATAAGGACATCAAAAATGTACATCCATAAAATTTTTAGTAATTTAAAACTAAATTTAAATTCCTTTTTAAGCCTCAAAAAATTTGAAAAATAGCAAAATAGATCAATAACAAAAACTGACACCTTCACTTTATAAAGTGTTGTAGCGTATGGTATAAGCTCTGCTAAACAATACTTTAAAAATAGTGTAATAAACTATCAAGATTATTGATACCATTATTCTTGCAATTATCCTTTCTCCCTTTCTCCCCCATGCTCTGGGCAGGGTGGGTGGAAAGAAAGAGGAAGTAAATAAGCACTTCCTAAGGGCTCTTGTATTCCACTTCCACTGCCCATAAAGGCGGTTGTTGTCATTTAGGGTAATGCACCTTGTAACCCCATATTTCTACAAGTCATTATGCAAAAGATAGATATATATTTTTAATAGAGAAGACAAATATCCAGTTATATTTCCAGGATACTTTTCATTTATGGCTAGTAGTAACTGCACTGTGTTTTAAAATTATTATTTTTCAAACAGCAATCCTTCATTTTGTAAATACTTTTTTACTACAGAAATAAATGATATATATTTATATCCTGTCAGGCATCTTGTCTTGAAAAATATAATGTAATTTAAGGTATGTCACTTCAGTAGAAGCCTCATGGTAGGCACACAAAAAAAACAACTAAGATTTCTCTCAAGCAATAAAAATAGAGATTTTTTTAGTATTTCAGTTTCCCATAGCAACACACCTGTTGACCCACTTTAAAATATTTTGTCCATTTTTACCTGATTTTTGCTTTTCAAAACTAAGCAAGTAAAGAAAATTGTCATTACAATTGTCATGAGACCTAACTGAAACTTGATTCCTATAAGGATTGACTGAACGCAAAGGTGCATGGAGGGGGGATGTGTAAAACCTATTTTATTTTCATATTTTTTCAGGAGCAAGTTTCGTGCATGTATGTATGTATAAGAATGTAATGACAATATCAATGTCTTACTTTTTTTTCTGGCTTTTGTTTAAGTAATTATCATACATAC
Source organism: Oreocharis arfaki (assembly GCA_013398015.1). Classification (NCBI taxonomy): domain Eukaryota; kingdom Metazoa; phylum Chordata; class Aves; order Passeriformes; family Paramythiidae; genus Oreocharis; species Oreocharis arfaki. The sequence continues at coordinate 30,614 of VZRR01003265.1, read as the reverse complement.
CTTATATAATCAGGTTTAACTTCATCAATACTAAAAAAAAACCCAGAAAGTTAATATTAATCAGGTGGATATAAATATACCGTAACTATGACACTAAATGCTAAAATGTACAACAATGAAAAAAAGTTCATTTGGTCTCCTAGACTATTTTCATTGTAATAGACAATTGAGTCAACATACAGTTGCACATTTTTTTCTCCAATGAAATGAACTGGCATCTAACACATCAGTTGAAAATGTACTTCTGGGCAACCAGGAGAAATTTTCAACTCTCACAGAACTGAAAATTGAAAAAAAAAATAACCACAAGAGAGGTTTTGTAATGGTATTGTCCCTTTCTGACTTCCCGTGTGAGCCTGTCTTGAGAGAGAATTGCAACAGAGCTGAGCTCTGACTCTAGCCTGTTCCTACTCTGAGGTGCGAAACACAAGGCACTTGATGTACATTTGTAAGACACAGGCTGGACCTTGGTGACCAGTGCTGTTCTGTCCTTGAACAACATCCTGAAGGCTGTGCAAGAAATAGCTTTTTTTTTTTTTTGTCTGATACTTGTGGTCTCAGTGATCCCTGACAACAACAGACAGTGATAAAAAGTAAACCAAACTTATAAAACTCAGTACTTTTCTGCAGGGTGCTTGATGTCCCTCAGGATGTTCACCTAGCTGGACTAGTTGTAGCTGCACATCATGTTGGCAGAAAGAGGGAATATCAGCCTTAGAGATATTTGAATGAAAGTACTGAATAATGGGATTCAGTGACCAAACACCCAGAATTCATGCTGTGACTTCTGATATTGAAGTGCTCCCCGTTTTCCCATGGTAAGTCTACTTATAGTCTGTGGATGCTGATAATTATTAATAGTAGTTGAGAAACCCTCATTTTTCTATTTTATCTGAAACAACCTTCCTCCCTTGATATTTTTCCTACTTTTCTACTGTTTAATGACAATTTGTATACTTAGTTTACATTCTGTGCTCCTCACTGATGTTTATCCAAATAAGAAATTGCAGAGGTTTTGGTTAAATTTTGGTTGTATTTGGCAAACAGTACTTTCACTTCTGCATCATTTACATTGCTGAAGAAGCATACCTATTTTCAAATTATTTATAAAATAATAGCACAAATGGATACCCCAGAAAATATCCAGAGTGGTAATTTAAAAATTTTAATTCATTTCTGTCTAAAAAACTGTCTCTCAAAAGTTAACCTTAAGGCTCTTATGTTATTAAGTAGCCAGAGACACTCAGTAATAGTATTTTTTAAAAGTCTTATACATATATCAATAGACTTATTTTTGCTCTGTAGCTGTGCAGCAGACATGGCCATAAGTGTAATGGAAATACACATTTGCATACCTAGTCCACACTGCTTTATATCGGATTAAAGATTTTTCCATCAATATAACTCTCAAACTAAAATGAAAAGTTTAATTTGCCATTCATTAAAGAACGGTGTAACCATTTGGCTTATCATAGCGTTTGTGGTTTTTTCCCTAAAATATTCTTCATTGATTTTTTTTTTTTTTCATTGCAACTGCAGTTTGATTTTTCAAGCAGACTCTAATATTTACCTACTAGAACTAAACTTTATGTCTAGGAAATTAATCCCTTGATAGTTAAATTGTAAGTAGACTTGATAGTGCCATGATAGCTCTTGAACAGGCCCATTACAGATGTCAAAAGCAACTGTTTCTTACAAATAAAAAGCTAATCTTTGCTGCAAGCCTAAGAAATATTCTGCTCTCTTTATAAGTCTGCAACAAAAACTCAGTCATTACACTTGTAGCACGCTTTCCCCTAATGGACATCTGCTCTTTACACTGGAACTGGTTCATTTTTACCCGCCTTATTAAAAATTGTACTGCTGGGTATTCTCTCCGTTTATTATCAAATAACTGTGAGGCCACTTAGGCTCTGGTAGTCAGGAAACTGGTAAGGAATTTACCAGTTCTATGACATCACAGGGTTTAAATGCACCTCTGTAAAGATATAGTTTATAAATATGTGATGGATTATGGAATAAAAGTTGATGAGAACACTAAGGAGGAAGGGAAACTATTTTTAAAAGTAATGCTATATCTGCAAAAGAATTTTAGGATGCATTTTTCTGTTTTTCTGTAATATTCTTCAAAGTTAACTTTAGTAAGAATGATGTATAATATCAGTGACTAAACTTTATAATGCAAAAATAATGCCGAAACACTTCAGTAGCTTCTGCATGTCGCACGCAAATTACTACTTTCCAATCAATAGGCATTTTAAACCACAATTGATATTCTGGAGCTGTAATACACAGTTTGTGCTACAGATATTATATATTCAAATCATAGATATGAGCTCTAGAGAAACAATTACGATATATGCTGCAAATGCATATTAAAACGCAAGTTCCATTAACAGCCATGCTTTAAAAGGAGACATAACCCAGGCTTCAATTCTGCACCTGCAGTCGTTTCCAGAATCAATAGGGTGGTCACATAATTGCAATGCAGATGATTGTGTTTGTTGCAACCACTGAGATAGTTAATTTTCAGGTTCAGTCATCCAGTTACATATTTAAATGCTGTAATTTGTGTCGACAATTGTGAATGTATATAAGATTTCCAATACAAAATTTATTTTGCTTTTGCCGACTGGGCCATGATATCTATGCACTATATTGTCTTTAGCTTTGTTGTTGTTTGAAGGAATGGGAGATACTTGTAATGATATATAAAAGAAGATATGGTGTTTTGATTTTTTTTTTTTTTTTTTAAAGCCATGTATGCATTCTGGTGAAATTTCAAATTATTCTTTATTGCATTTAGGTAAGCTGAATAACATGGGGTTTCATATAAGTATAAAAAATTTTTAGGGATATGGAAGGTCCTGAGTGGGTTAAAGCTACTAACAAGTTTTTTCTTCCAAATTTCCAGTGTTAGAATTTTCTTAGACCATTTTGACTAACTTCATTACACCTCAGAAGCTGGCTTACTGCTATTAGCCGTTTGACTGTAAGCATGTCATTTCCACAGACCAGCTGTGGTGTGTTGAAGCTACTCACTTCTGTGCCGGATAAAAAAACCGCTGTGCTATCCATAGTCATCTTCCAGTATCCCTTACTTTAAGACAGTTCTGTACATAGCCTACACAAATCTCAAAATACTGCCTTAAGTTCAGCAGAAGGTTTAGACAAAATGTTCTGGAGCTCAACGAAACACTATTTTCTCGTGAAACTTGGCTTTGTCAGAAAAATTCCAGTCAAAACTTCTCATTTCATTTTATTTGACCTTTGAGTTGTTTTGATTTTTATTTCTAAATGTTCCAAAAGATCATAACAAAAGATCATAACTATGAAAATGAAAGATTACCCAGCGATTCCCCACACTCATGATTTTTAGCAATGGATTAACTACATTTGCAAACAGATGGGTAATTCTGAATACAGTTTTGTCTTGGTCTTCCACATGACCGAACCACAGACTACTTACTTCAATGAAACACATCAACAAGAATATTTAACTTCGGTTTTGCTAGTTGTTAGCAGCTACTAAGCCATTGCTCAGCTGTAGAAAGACGAACATGATCTCTTTAGGAGAAACACTAAATGAAGTGATTCTGCAGTGCAGAGGAATGGCAGCTTGCCACACCTCAGTGGTACATTTTCTAAAACAGATCTAAGACGTCTTTACTCCTTAAATCCCTTTTTGCACAGATGTTTCTTTTTTGAGCCATGGAAATAGCTGGTTTTCTGGGTATTCAAAATATTTTATTACTGTCAAATGAAAAAGATCCCATGAACTGCCTACTCAGGTATCCCAGCCCTTCAGTTTAGGATTAAGAACCTGGGGCTGAGAATAGACAAAGTACTGCCAGCACAAGTTAGCTGACGTCTGATACCTGTTTAGAAATCATGTATATCATAAAAAAGGTGCAATAATCAGAGAACTGTGAATGGCTGTGGAGTTTCCCTATTATCTAGAATAAAAAATTTTTATAGTGGTCAAAAAGTGTTTGGAAAAATGATGGCTAAATTACTATCATCACTCAGGGTAGGATTTAACATGCAGATAGGACACAAATGGGTGTCTAGTTAGCTTGTCAATATTGTCAATGTTGCAAACAGAATCTCCAGAGGTGTTTAGTTCATCAGCCACCCAAACACAGCACTGAATTTCCCAGAGGCATGCGTTGTCACTGTGAGTGTGTAAACACTGTGAGACGTGCTCTTGGGCTTCAACTAACTCTTCGTTTCAAAAAGAGGAGAGTCTGTAGGCTTAGCGCTATATCTTTTAGCCACATAAGCATAATTCACAAGTCCCACACGGTCGAAAACGGCACCAAATTGTAATACTCTGGAATCTCACCTTGAATTGCTATTTTGCTGAACTGAACTGCTGAACAGTTACTGGCTGAACTGCTCCTTAACCTTCACTGACTATGTTGAATATTATGAGGGTAACTTCCCTTCAAGAAGGCACCTTGTGTCATTTTAGGTGCTCTAAGTTATCTTCAATGTCTTCCTGGATGCAAATACAGTGCAGAACCCGTAGAAGAGCAAAAACCCAATAGCATAGCAGATGGAAAGACCCTTGAGTGAATTTCAGTTGACAATAGATGACTAATGTGCAAATGAACAGATCTCTAGTTTACAGGTGAATATATACATACACACACCTTCATCTATAAGCACAATCTCAGGGTCGTGAGCTTTTTGGAGTACACTTTTTATCTTCAATATGTGAATTTGGATGGAATTCCTTTACCTGAGGTCAGAGCAGCTGTGTTTAAAAAATGGGATGGACATCCTGGTGAATATAAAGATCTGATCTTTAGCTGATGTAGATACATGTAGCTTTAGTGTGTTTGATATTGCTTTACATCATATGGGAGCTGACTGAGCTATGACACAAGCACTCAGTGTTGTCTGAGGTCTGTATTCTGTGACGCTAAAAAATGTAATCTGTCATATGGCAGAATCAATTATCCTTAAAACCTAAGAGAAAAAAAAAATGTTAATTGTCTTTCACTCGGCTGTTTTAACAGCATTTGCATACAAAGACATAGCTCTTTAATCTTTCATAAGTGTAAAATCAGGTATTTCTTGGAAATTAAATACCTGCCTCGGAATTACTTGAAAGTAGCTAATTCTTCAAAATATAAGAAACAAAATTGCAGTAATTTCAATTATGAAATAACATTTTTTAGAAAGCAAGAGATTTATTTTTTACTATGTGAGAGAGAAAGAAATAGCTAATTTTGCAATTAGGTGTTGTTGATTTTCAAATAGTTATAAGAAATACCTTGATAACTCTCCACTCATAATAATAATAATAGCATTTGCTCTAAATATGGTAGCTCTATTTGTTCAGCTGTAGAACCTCAGTAAAAATTAATTCAGATAAAAGATCTGAAGTGAATCGTTTTCCTTTTTTCTGATGTCTTCTTCATATGCGTCTGAGTGCATTATTTGCTTGGGGTTTTTTTATGGAACATTTATGAGTACAAATAAACAAAGCAGTTTTGAACTGATTATTGTAGGTTTACTTTGTTTTCATATAAACTTGTGCAAGTATGAAAATTAAATGGGTGAGATGGAGTCACATTTTCCATCAAAAGAAAAAGCCCATATTTTTGTACTCTCTTTGAAGCAAAGTTTTGTGTACTTGATAAAGCTACTGAGTATGGTTCAGACTAGTGACCTGAATCATTAAGTGCTGTCAAAAAGGAGCAATATTTTTCTAGCAACATCAATCAAATGGTAATATCCTCTGACATTATTCCTAAAGGACTTTGGAAACTGTAGCAGACAGCTGTGGGATGTTTTATCATTGTACATGAAATGCTGAACAGAATTTTTGAGTGGGCAGAGGGATTACATGGTATGCCGTAAACACAAATCNNNNTATATATATATAATTATTGTGGATTAGAGATTAGAATTTTTTTCATGTAGAACATGGATAGGATCATGTAGCAAAATCTTACAGTTTTGATCCAGTCTCTGAGATTAGAAAACACCAAATAATTAGACTGCAGTTTAACCCTCAGGATAAAGGTCGGTGCTTCACAGCATTAATGATTTCTAACCCAAAGTACTATGGCCAGGATAGAAATGCTTTTAACTTAATAATTAATAAAAATATTACATAAACTCTGAAGGCATGCCCTGATTTTTGCTCAGGGCTAAAGACATTCTTGGTGCCACTCAAATAAATACAGAGACAGCAGTAAAGACAACTTTCAACTGTTCTGATTTTTCCAACTCTTCATCTTGATCCAGTGCTGAGAGGGTTTCTAATTTACACCAGCTAAAGGGCTACTGAGACCTTGCCTTTCTTCACCTCTGGCATTTTTTCCAGAAACAACTAGAAGTAACATGTCATGAAAAATTTTCAATATCATCTTTACAGCCCCAGAGAGATCCCTCTGCATTCTAGGAAGCCCAAGCACTCCCTAAAGGCATTTTCCTGCACTTAATTTAAGCTAGTGGACTAGGAGCTAAACCTGACACATTTTTTATACCAGAAAAATTCCAAGTTATGAAGAAGCTTGATCAATACTGTAATAAATATTTTAGCCCTCCAAATACAATTTTTGCCTGTGATTAGCTATCTTTTTTTTTCTGTTAGATGGAACATAACTTACACTTATGACACCTATCTATATTTGTAATTGGAAAGCTGGCTGCCACAGGAAATGATGTGTCATGACACAGTTAATTTTATATTCTATTTTAAGTGGAGTAAAATTTCACTTTCCTTTATGTGGTCAGATAACGTCCAAAAGAGCTCTGCTTTTCCTACACTGGAATTCCATTGTTAGTGGAATAGCAAGAAGAGGCTGACACCTGAAGGCTGCTGGGAATGAAAAACACATAGGCTGGGATCACAAAATGGTCATGAAAGCACGTACCATCAACACTTGAATGAATTTTACCCATACCTAGATCAAATCTATTAACTGCTGATTAATTCTACTGTTTGTCAGGTTGAGGGATTTTAGGAACGATTTAGATAACAGTGTATTAGAATTAAGCAGGACTAGATTTTAGTAAAATTTTATAACAAATTTGCAATAAATTGCATGAATGAAAAAAGCTATACAATAATAATTAATACTTTATTTTTTTAAAGCAGTCTCAAATATTGGTATATAAATTTTGTCCAAAATTGGAGATGGTTACCATTCAAATAGCAACTTCTTTGAAAAAAGACATTTCTTTATGACCAAAATATCTACCTACAGACTTTCCAGAAAATTCTTTTTATTTCACTGCATCTGAAGCCATGGAGCACTGCCATAAAATGAGGAGAAATGCAACCACCAGTGAAAGTTTTAAAAAAAATCAAAATGCATTTTTATTTACAATAAATGGTCTTTTATTCTAAGAGTAATGTGTATTCTGAGATATGACTGAAAATCTCCAGAGGAAATTACAGCTTTTTTTGTGCTTGAAATTTTTATGACAATGTATATTTTAAAAAATTAATAACAGCACACAAAATGAATGGCAAAATATACAGTTAGCTCCAGGTACCTAGCATTCTGTGACAATTATGTAACTATACAAAAAATATATTTTTTTCATTTTTCTGTGCTTTTTTTGTGCTTTTTTTTTTTTTTTTTGTCTGCTAGTAGGTTATTAGTGTGAATATGGCAGCTCTGGGAAGGTTCAAACAGAGTCATCCTTTAAAAAAAGGTTGTAAGAGTCAAGTCTTTTTTATGTACTTCCATAAAAGAAGGCTAAAATGCTTTAGGGAATATTCTTCTTGGTATGAACATGAATAATTCCAGTTAACCATTCTGGTAGTGCAGTATATGCACAGAAGGCAGAATGCACCTTTTATGATGACTTCTTAAAAAAAAAATCAAGTTGGTCATGGTTTGTCTGCTCCTTGGAAAATTTACTACTGAAAGTGAATCAATTCTGACACAGATTGATAAAGTAACTTTGGTAAATAAATTAAAAACAGGAAGAATTTTGAGTCTTTTTTATAAAAGCTTTAATAAACCCATTTTACTTTGAGTCCTATATGAGAATTATACATTTATATACTACTCTGATAATAAAATATAAGGCATTGAGAAGTCATTTACTACATTTTTATATATATATATGAGACCCTATTGCAAGTAAAACTGAATAAATGTTTTACTGAATGTTGTAAGAGGGTGCTAAAATTGAGAGGAGAGAATTCAAAATTATTGAATGGGAGGGCCCTTTTTCCACTCACGCCAAGTTTGTCCATTGCCTGAAATACACTTTCTGTATTCTTTGGTAAAATACTGCTTTGAAAAAACGTAAAGAATGTCATGTTTTCATTTTTGCTGTCTTGAAGTTTACCATTTGAAAATAATATCTATATCCTATTTTATTCACATTTGTAGCTAAAATTTTTCAATGCTATCAAATGGTTCGATTAAAAGCAATATCACCTGCTTTCATGTGAAAATTTTCATTAAATGAGAACCACTACCTTTACTAACTTGATATGGTTTCCAGTTCAATCGTAATGAGTCAAATCTCTGACTTCCATTCATATTCTTGATTTAGTTTTTAGTCCCATCTGGGCTTTCTTGATCCTGTATGTGCAGGAATAAATACACCTTTTTGTTCCTAAAGTCACCCTGGATCTTCTATACAATGAAGTGGCTAAAAAGCATGAATAGTCATAACCTGCTACAACTCTGCCTGTTTGTCTCAGAGGACAGATTGTTTTTCTGGTGGTAGTACAGCACTAACAATCTAGGCAATGTTATAAAAGAAAGAATGTGCCTTACAGGTGTGTTTCAAAGTAAGTATCAATCAGATTCTTCTGTGACTGTTGCAATTTTCTGTTAAATTGTTTTACGGTAGTCTGTGAAAATAAAGGTAACCTTTACTGAAGTGTAGTATTTGCAATGGCAGAAAGAACCCTGTTACAAATTCACTTATGTAATCTTAGGATAATATTATTAATAAAAATTGTGTCTGAAATGAGCACATTGACTTAGCTTATTTCTTTTCTTGATATCTGAAAGGATGCAGGTTACTTTTTTTTTATATTTCTGTCTGTGCCCTGGGGATTTCCTAATAAAAAATAAGGGAAGTCTGGTAGATCATGAGTTACATCCAAAAGACTGTGGAAAAGTAGTTGTAAACCACTTCCAGGAATGTTATGAAATGTTGCCACTGGTTGTGTGATGAACTTCTAGTTATGTCATCGATAGTAATGATAATATGACAGGGCCTCTTTTGTTTCTCTGATTTCACTTTTATGTGAAGAAAGAAAAAGGAAGATAAGGATATGTAATCATCAAGAAAAAGAAACAACGAAAAAAATTAGTGCAGATGTGGAGCCATATTTGCTTACATGCTTCTTTTTTAATGCTGCAAGAGGGTAATGTGCAATTGTAGAGGAATCATGAAGAAAAGTTAAAGCTGGGTAATGGGAAGAAACTATTAAAGCTAACTAGGAATAGGTCAAGATTAGCATATTTTGTGTCTGGGGAAAGGGAAGTTAACAGCGTGGCATTTCAGAAGCAGTCAAAATCTGACAGGTAGTAAACCACAGACTAAAGTCTGGAAGTAAAGAAAATCCTATTTAGAATTGTATGCTTTACAATGAAACTTTATTATGGATCACCAATTATGCTTCATCATTTGAAAACCTGTATAAAGAAAAAATCTTTTAAGAACATAATCCCATTTGCCTTTTTCAGATAAAACTTCTCTTGACCTCAATGTCTGAGAATATATTATATCAAAATTTCCACTGTCTGACCTATTTATGTTGCTGTATGCTAGCAAAGCATGCAATTGAACTGGTCTTTACATCTTTCTCCCTGTTAGGATCACAGAATAATTTGGTTCAATTACGTTAGCAAGTGGTTGTTGCAAAACAAACAATAGAAAATTATTACTTACACCTATGGACTTGTGAATGCCTATATGAAAATAACTGCATATTTAGAGGCTGGTTCCAAACAGACTCTGCAATATTTTACTGTTATTTCTGCATAAAATCAGTTGTTGCATTTGTTAAATGTGCTCTCGAATCTCAACAGAGACTTAATGAAATTGCTTATACCAGAGCAACATTAAAATTTTTGTGTAATTTAGGACAGCTTTATGATCTGTTATCTGAGTAGATGTTATTCATGTATCTATCTTGCTTTTGCTCTGATAAATAAAAGAGTCTACAGGAAGTTTCCCAGACAAGGTACTTGGAATAATACAGATCAGACAATTCAGGGTTTGAGACTGAAATAGACTTCCTGTAGGTCACAAAGTTGGTCCAGGGGCTATAGCAACTTCTGTGTACAGAAATGTGATGCAGTAAAAATCTTGATTTATCAGAGTCTAAAGTTTACAGTTCCTTTCAATTTAACAGAATAATTTCATTAGTAATTCCATATATTTCAGGCAGACTTCTTTTGGACATTGTTACTATACAGGTTTCTGTTACCATCTTTTTTATAAGAACCCCTTTCTGTTACTGTTGGATTTGGATTCAATTGAGCACAAGATGATTGACACTCGTAAGGAAGGATCTCAAAACTGTAATTTTTATCAGTTGAAGCAAAAAGTGCAGCAACAGATTCCTGTAGAGCTGAAAACAAAACCACAAATATCCGGTTGTTGTCTGTATACATAAAGGCAAGATACAAAGTAGAATAAACCTTAGAGATAGACTGAGAAGGGCAGACAAGGGAGAACATAAGAAGAATTTTAGGAAGACGTGTGGATTAACCCTGGCTAACAGCAAAATGCTCATCCAGCCACTCACATGCCCTTTTCCTGTGGCACAGCGGGACAAAATGCCATGAGAAAGTTGGTGGATACAGATACAGAGAGGAAGACAGCTTATCAAGTATCTTCATGACAATTGACTTAATTTGGGGAAAATTAATTTAATTAAGGTGAAATAAAAAAGTTTAGGGTAGTAAGAAACAAGAACAAAACCATCAAAATGGTTTCGTAGGCTCAGTTCTGAATTCCAGTCCTTCATTTCCAACCCCAGCACATCCTACCCCAAGAGTTGCAGGGGTATGTGGAACGGGGCTTGTGGTCAGTCCTTAACAAATCACCTCTGCTCTTCCTTACTGATCACAATTTTCCTCTGCTCCAACACCCACAGTATCTCCTTCTCTGACCAAAGACAAAGTTTCCTCTTGCTCCCTTACCCTTTTCCCAGGGGTTTTTCTTCACTCTCCTCACTGGTGTTTTTTCCCATCTTAAATACACTTCCCTGAGGAGCCACCACCTCAGCTCACTCCTCACAGGGGCCCTCACAGCTTCCGCTGTCAGTGCCAGGGCACCTGCACCCAGGACAACAGGGAGTAAAAGCTGAACAGCTATAGAAGTAAGGGGACTGAGAAAGACGTAGTGATGAAGCTTATAGGCAGACTTTGAACAAAAACCAAGTCCTCTTAAGTCCTAAGTCTTAAAAATAAGTCCTCTTGGAACAAAAAACAAGTCCTCTTTTTATGATTAGTGTATTAAAAAGGAAAACAGCAATAAAAGTTTTACATAAGAGGCAACTAAAGTAATTGAAGGCTAATAAGTGCTGGTGGCTGTTTCTAAATCAATTAAAACGCATCTGTGTGTGCTATGAAATGAATGTTTCTTCATGAGCCCAGATGGAAGCAAATGTCTCAATCGCAAAGAAGACAAAGTAAAGGAGAAAGGAAACATACAAAACTTCTGACCAGGAAGATCTATACACTATTTTTTTTTGTTTTTCCAAAACTCCCTTGGTTCCCTGCGAGCTGACTTCCTCTACACTTCTGTGTTCTTTAATAGAATTGTATTTTATTAGTGGCAGATGAATAAATAGGACATATTCCCTGGGATACTTTGTAATTATAATATCTGAGAGGATGAGAGAAATAGAAAGCATCCTTTTCTAAAAAAAAAAAAAAAAAAACAAAACAACAAACTAATAGGAATACTTAGTTTTTATGCTCATTGAGAAAAATAAAAATTAAAGGCAGCAATATTACGATAAATAATACGATATGTGTAAAAATAAGATAAGATTTGATTTTTTTTTCTTTATTTTTCTTGTGGAAAATAACTCTTTATGTCAGAACTTTCTCTGTCTCGCAACTGTCAGAGAGCAAAGACTGGTCAGGTTGTGTCCATGGTCAGACACCTTGTGACAGATACCTTCTTATGTTTTAAGCCAGATAGTTTGTGTAGATTCATCCAATCCCTTTGCTTTTAATCAGACACAGCTCTATTCTAATTTTATATGTCTATCTAAATATCAATATTATTGCTTGTTCTGAATCCCTAATTTTGTATTTTCTGAATTAAATACATAAAGACAGATTATTTAACATATGGCAAGTGACCCCTTGCTCCAGCAAAATTTTGGGAATAAATTTTTTCATTTAATGAGTTTCCCAAATAGCTAAATATAAAGTCTATTCTATTGTTTCTAGACAATAGGTAATCACTGTCCACATCTGAATCAGCCATTTCAGATTTAACATTTTTCTTGAGCTATGGTTTGCCATAGAGTTTATATTAGGAATGATGAAATATAACAACAAAAACAACAACAATAACAACCACCAAAATCTTCTTTTTCTATTTCTATACTGTGAATTCAAAGCAAAGTGTTAGGTCTACCACTGGATATTATATATAGAGACATCCAGTGCTGGCTCTGGAGGAAAAACTTCAGGAAAGTAGCAGACTGATGTTCAATGTGAATTTTCCACCTAAACAAGTTCAGAAAAAGACTCTATTCTTATTGTAAATCTGACTTGATAGGAATTTCACAATGTAACTTTGGTGTTTACATGCCTTTGCTTAGGCAACTTCCATCAATAAAGCCTATATTTTGGAAGAAAAAGGTAGGTTTTTCACAGGAATAGATTTTTGTTGTGATCAGCAGTGATTCATTTTTGAGGCATGGCTTCTCTTCCATCTCTAATGTCCCTCAGGTTTCTGTCAGAATCAAGCAATTTCAAATCCCACAGCAAGTATTGATTAAGAGGTGGTATGAGCAGAATGGTTTCTCCCTATATATCCTCAAACATTTTATTGTTGGTTGTGATTTCTGGTTTTGCATTTAACTTATTTTAGGTATTTAAATGTCAAAAAATATGGCATAAAACTAACAAGAATAACTAATAAGAATATTGATCTTTATAATTACAGTGTTTAGTTGTCATCTTCTCAATATGCTTGAAAGACCATCAAACACATGTTCCAGCCCGGCTTTAGGTCAAATTCAGCTCATCATCATTTTTACCTCTCTCTCTGCCTCTTTCCCCTGCATAAGAGGAAATAGCTGCCCAAGTGTTGCTTTCTTTTGCTTTGTTTTAAAGCCTGACAGAAAATCAAGCTGGCAAAGGGGCAAATAGGGTTCTGCCAATGGGTGAGCATGCAGTTACTGAGAAAAACATGGACAGCAGCCATCACCAGGAGAGCATTTCTTGGCCCTCATGGGAGAATGATTCTCCACCAAAGTGTCCTGAATCAAAACCGAATACATAGATAAACTATTTAGATGTGATATTCCCATGCGAAGACTATGCAGACCCTCCATAGGCTACTATTTAAATACTGAAGGATTTTGTACACTTTATTCTAAGAGCTTATGTTCTCTACCTGGACACAAATTCTAATGTTTCCCTACTATTGCAATTTACGTAAATTGATAGCTAAACGTGTATGTCATTTAATTGTGCCATTCTGTTTCTTAGATTGTATTTAGATGATCTGAGGGCTATAACTACTTTGATATACCAGATGTGCTTTATCTAATTAAATTTTACAATATTTAGGTATCATTGTGCATGTAGACTGATTGTATGTATAGAGAAGATGCATGGATAAAATAAGTTGGGACTAATATTCTATTCAAAATTCATAGCTTTCATTCTCCGATGTGTTAACATCCATCAAACTGCATTAACTAGTAAAATTTTAGTGGTATACAAGGGAAATATATGTGTAACAGTGTCACAGGAAATAATATTATCTCTGTCAGAAGCTGGGTTTGTGTGAAAACAGGAAAGAGCTTTAATAAATGGAGGGCTTATCCAGTAGTAATCATAGAGTAAGACAAGAAGGACATTCATTCTACTGCAAATATTTGTCAAAGCTGTCTGATTCATTCTCCATGGACAACAAATGCTTTTGAGAATTCCCTGTGATCCACGTGTAAATTACCAGCTTCCCACTTCCCATTGTTGTCAGTCGGATTCTTCTCCATCTCAGAATCAAGCTCAATGGCAGTAGCTTCAGACCTTTTATTCTATCAAAAAAAAAAAAGAAAAAAGATATGTTTAGCTAATTTAGAATACACTTTCATGAAAGGAACCCAATTAACCTGCCTGTAATACATTTCATATTAAATTGCAGGATTTTAAAGTGAAGCCTGTTGCGAGTTTAAAATTTTATATTCATTTGAGATGTCTTAAAAAGTGCTTAGGCTAGCTTCATAATGAGTCTTAAATTCATATTAAGTTGCTGGTTTAAGTCTCCTTCAGCTATTTCTTACATTAAAATAAATCTGAATTAAGTGTATGAGAAAAGAAAAGATTGTATTTTTTCCTTAATCACTTTCTGTTCCTCATTATCCATGGACATTAATGGAGTTTTAATTTGTTGTAACACCAAAGTTTTACACTTCATTAAATCTATGTGCCAATAATTACGGGCCTTATTGATTTCCTGTCTTTTTAGGTATTCAAGAGCTCTTCAGGGTTTGTCTCCCCCGAATTGTTTTTCTCACATTGAGATGTGATTGCTAATCTTTCAAAAGAGAGGTTGAAAACATTTAAGCTTTCTGTAACACATTCTCATCTTCTCAACCATGTTGCAATTAATTAGATGAACTCACAAGACTTTTTCCCATGCATAGAATAATCCAGAATCTTCTATGATAATACTTCTATAACAAAAGATTAAAAAAACCTCCCAGTGGTCTCACAATATGCAACAGGGTACATTTGCAGCACAGCAGTTTAGTTTTTCCATTAATTCAGAGCAAAATAACCCAGTCAGACAGATAAGGATTTCACAGATAAGGGTTAATATTCAAAACCGAGGAAAGGATTTAAACTGCTGAAACAGAATGCAGACAGATAACAGTTGCCTAAATACAAAGCACTGATCTCTTTTAGTTTATTGACAACCTAATCCTGTAAGTGTCTAAACTCACAGGGTGTGCCTGATTTGACCTACAAGTTCCATAGGAATGCAATTCCATCTGCATGTGAGTCTGGAGCAAATCGAACCCAAGCATGCTGGTAACTAAAGTAGTCAGCAGTGTGAGAGATCCAAAAACTTGGCAGAATAGAGGTTTTTGGAGAACTTAGAACTTTCTAGAGCATATTGACAAAACAAGAAATATAACAAAACTGTAGTAATTCTTTTTTTTTTTTTTTTTCCCTCAAAGCTCTCTGGAATTTTATATTGTCAGATTATAGTTTAAACTGTATGGAATAATTTTCCATTTTTTCTACTCAATCTGGAAAACTGTTTAATAGACAATTAAATAGATATATGCTAGAAGAAATATAAAAAAAAAGAACAAAGGAAACAAGCAAACAAACCACTATAATCTAGCAAATAGCGAGGAGCCTCATCTCTGGACAGACAGTTAGGAACGTCAGCTGTGGCAAAGGATTCAAGTGTTTGGATATGGGTTCCTTATGAAGTGATTTTGTTGCCTCATTTCTGTCACTGTGTATCCTGGTCCTGGCCAGAACACCTTATTAATTTTTTCAGTAGCCAGGAGGGGGCATGGCTAGGACCTGGAGGTTATTCCATAGAACCTCACATAATTTTTTGGGGAAGCAAGAAGTCACTCCATAGTGACTGTGTTTTGTTGCATAACACAACCTTTGCTTTCTTATGAGATTAAATCACAGCATATAAAAGCAGTATTAGATATGCCAGTATTCAGGATGCATTTGCCTTTAGTTCTATAGAAAACATTTAATATTGCAACACATGCAACTTTATGGAATCAGTTGATTATCAAGTATGGAATGCTTGGTAATAATGGCATTGTATTGCTCAGGACTATGACAGTTATGTCTGATGTCATTTGTCCAGGGCTGCCCATCAACATTCAGGAGTGATAGAATATCAGCAGTTTACAGATAGCCCCATGCAGTCCAATACTTAATTCCTTGTCATTCACAGTTGCCTCCCTCACGGACAGATATACAGACCATAACTGGCAACTTTACTGGCAAATCTGAAGAGGCTGAAGACTGAGCAATAAGTAAAGATACAAACTCTGGTCTCTTTAGATGTAGTATTAGTACATTTATCAACTTAATTCCCACAACCATTCTAAAGAAATTCTAATTCTAAAGCAATTAGAAATTATATGAATAAGAATATGAAACTTTTTGAATGTTAGTAGTAAGAACTAACCAAGACCAAATGATTATTTGATCTTCAAACCAAGTGTGTGTTGAGTCCTACATAATATAATACTAGAAGCATTAAGAATTTTTTTTTTATGCAACAAAATTATTGCTCTTTTATTTTTTTTGTCTAAAAATCACAGGAAAAATTAAGAGATTTATTTTTTTCAGAGGGGGAAAAAATATTTATTTTAAAAATAGAATATATGCTTAGCTTGCTTCCATGAATAGTCTACTAGAGGTCACATTTCCACAATTATCAGAAACTAAAGCACACAAAAAACTTCTGCCAGGAAATCCAGGTGGCCAGACAAGACTCCAGCCATGCCATATTAATAATTAAGCTAGCAACACTGACAGGTGGTCTTCAAGAAAATATTTTTTTTAAAAAGGATCTCTTTTAAGGGGATTATGATCAACCATTGTTTCTCCATTGTTTGCTTATAAAAATCTTTTAAAGACAATACTGTGAGATTATGTAAAGTCAATGGATTGCCCCCCCTGCTACTCCTTTTCTATCTATGAAGATAACTATTGTCACAAAGTTGGGAAATAAATTGCTCCAATATATACATTTATAAAGAAATAAATATAGCATATTTAGTGTTTTATTATCCGATAAGTAATTATATAAATAATATCTAAATACTTTTCTGAGTATATTCTCAAACGTCAGAACTAGACTGTTTTAACTATTATTCCCCAAGTACTGCCTTTCCTCCCTTTATTAATGAGAGATACTATGTTTTTTCTTTACCTTATCTCAATATTTTCTTTCTTTCAAGTGTCTTTCTAATCTCCATAAAACCTTAGAATAAAAATTCAAAGACAGTTTGGTTCTTTTTTTTTCTCCAGGATTTATGGGAAAAATCAGATCCTTGTCTTTAAATGATTGATTAGAATCAGGTTTAATCTGTTTTATCTTTCTTTTGGTATTTATTTCTATCTTTTCAATTATATATATATGTTTGTTCTTTTTTTTTTTTTTTTAATTTGTGCATTTGTGTTGAGTATCTGGTCGTAATGCTTTCTGTTGAAAACAAAGGGAAAAAGGTTCGTGTAATTTTTTCACTTTTCAGAGCAGTCTGCTTGAATGCTCTTCCTCCCTGATAGGTAATAGAACTAGACTTTCTTTTTCTCTTCTTCTTAGTATGTACTCTATTCTCATCTCTAACTTCTATGATTTTAATGTTCTCAGAGAACTGTAACTCCTTTCTCTCCTTAACCTTTCTGACTTTATCCTTTCATGACTACTTGCCCTATGTCTTCATACTCATCTTTAGTAATACATGATTGCTTCTGCTTTTTGAATGACCTTTTTGATTTCAGTGTCACCAAATTACTATGGAAGCAGTCAAGTACACCTCTTCTTAAGGTTTACTCTTGTCTGTGAGATGAATTAATTAGCTTTTTTATTCATAAAACTTTTTAGTGAGTGTCAGCTTACTGCATTCCTTTTTTGCTGCATAGTTTTTTCCTAAGAGAAATTAAATATTTGACTTATTGAAGTCAGCTTTTCAAAGTGTATTATTTTCCTTTTCAACACTTTTTCTTACTAAGTACTTTCATAAAAATTACTTTCAGTCTTCAGGTTCTTATGTTACTCCATTTTTAAATCAGAAAAAAAATCAATTTAGCTGATATTATCTCTTTATAATTGTCTTTATGAATGCATAAAAGCTAAGAAAAAATACGAAGAGAACCCAACCATTTGCATCAACTATCAGTGATTATATGTGCTCAGCATCAAGAATTAAATGAAGGCTGTTGATTGTCTTCATATAGTTTGTTTTTAATAAGTGCAGAGTTAAAACTAAACCATACTATGTTTAACATTATGGGAAGTGAGTGGTCTATGCTAAAGTCCTAGAGACACTTTTGAGGTTTTTAGTTGCTAGCCCTACTTCGAGTTATATGGCTAAACAGCATTTCTAACAAATGTTTTTACAAAACTAAATAAAATGCTGGTCCTACCCTAACTTTTGGTAATACATACTCAAATGGGGCACAATCAAAACAGAAGCAAGGACTGAGCAGATGGAGCAGCCATACCACTGCACTATCCTATAGTTTGCTCCTGTTTCATGGCTGAAACTAATGTGCAATATACTCTAGGAGAACATGTTCATTTATCCTCATGGGAAATACTTAGCCTTCCTATCTGCAGCAGAACATGCTGGCACCTTGTGCAACAATTATGGAATTAAAGAGTAACACTCTGTTTCCTCAGGACAAATGGAAACAAAATAACTTGTGCCATTATTGCTATTACCCGAGTTATACCCCAGGGGCCAAGCTGAGAGTGAATACACAGTTGCGCAGAGAGCGAAGAGACAGTTGAGGTATTTCCTAGTTTTTGGCTGCTTGGCTTTCAGTATCAGTACTGACCTTTTAATCCAATTTTGTTTATAATATTAAGAAATTGGACTATTTAACTTGCCTATGTGTCTATTAGCTGTCTTTTAGAAGCTGAGAATCAAATCGGAACCGAACTCCTTTTATTTGTTTTTCCTCTTTTCTCTCTAGAATGCTGTCGCATTCCCATTTCTTTTATATGACAGTTTTTCCCTTCAGTGTTCTTTAACTTGCTTCTGGTGTCTGAATTCTGATGGCTTAAAATTTTAGACCCTTTTTTCTTATCGTAATTTTTCCAGTACTTCTTAGCTTCAAGTATAGGTAATTATTGCATAGTATGTGATCTTTCATTTGTTTCCCTGAGTAACAAGTGTTGAGTTGAGGTCATTGATCATACCAGAATTGTTGCACATGTCAAGGTTGCATTCCAATTCTAATTTCAAGTATTCTTTCAATTTACTACAAGTGTTTTAGTGAAACGTGTCTGTGTCACTTTTTTTAGTTTTCTAGGATTCAATTTCCTTAATTCTTTTACAGCTATTGCTAGATAGAATGGGTACTACTGAAAAAGATGGAAGAAAATGCTGCAACATACATATTTAATATAGGTTTATGTGGTAGAAAGTATCATATTTCTAAAAGTGAACAGCCATAATACATACATACATACATACACATTTATGGGCCACTGCTAAACTGAATATATTAATCTCGTGGTTCAAAGTTGGCTAAAGCTTGTTTTCATAACTCTATGGCATCATATTTAAAAACCCCACACTGATATGTCTAATGCTTTCTACACTGATATGTCTAATGCTTTCTGTTACAGATTATTATCAAAAAACTTTTCTTTGTACAACTGGAAAAATGTTATGATTTTACAAGTGACTTTCTCTCTGGAAGCAGAATTTCATTGTCTCTTGTGAGAGTCTGCTCAGATTTAGTGAAATTTATATAATATTAAAAATATTTTTTTCCCCTTTCTCACCCGTATTCCTTCAAGACTTCCTGCCAAAATCACTGAATGTTCCCATGTGGAGCTACAGCCTTGCTATACACTGGAGACATATTGTGGGTTCACTGAGAAGAAATGTTTGTTGTCACAACGTCTCTGTGTGAAGAGGAGGTAGAAACAAACCCTTCTCCCCCAAGAGAGCTCTGCGGGGCTGAATTCCTCCCAGCCCATAAGATGCTGACAGAGAGAAGCGTTTTTGATTCCTTTCTTTCAAAACAACTTTCATGCAGGCAAGAGGCTATCAGACTTTAGTGATGGGAATGAAGAGAAAAAGGACAGCTTCATCAGGAAAGACTAGATCAATACATGACTCCAAACCTGCTTGTCATGTAGAATTTAGATAGACAACACAGCCTACATATAGGACAAATACAACAAAAGCATTACCTAGAGGGAAAAAAGAAAAGTCTTTCACAGTAAGAAAGCTTTGTTTGCAATTCTATGTCTTGATTCAATAGGCTAGCTAGAATATCCCAGGGAAACAATGCCAGCACAAACAGATTACAGCACAGTCCCTGTATATGTCTTAGCAGAATTCAGTTTTGTATTCTCCTGTCATAAAATACAGTAAATGTTTCTGTGAGCAATACTGATATTTTTTAAAAACTAGATTATTAAGGGTTTTGCCCCAATATCTTAATTATGGATGGTGGCAGTTGAATTATGTAAGATTCTTCTGCTGTATTGGTAAGTTCTCACTAAGATTTTACAAAACATTTTATTTGGAAGCTTTTTGTTGAATGACATCAGTATTTCAGAAGAAAGATGAAGTGTGCAGAGGAGTCTGATCGTAATGCTAGCCTCTAAAATGACTCAAAAGATCACAGTCCATTTCAGCATTCTTTGTAAGAAACTTGGACAATTATATACAGTAGTTTTGAATTATGGATGATTTACTCAATTCTTCTCATATGGTAGTTATAATAGACTGCATTCTGATATCCTTTCACTAAAAATTTGCAAAACATCCAACACAGAATATTTCTAATCAAACATTAGCTTTGACAGCACTGAAAAACAAAGGCTTTTTTAACTTGCATTCAGTCTTCTATTTTTTAATAAGTGTATATGCATGTACATAATGCCTATATGATGGATATATATATGCAAAATTTAATGCATACCTACACATTTAACTGCATTAGAAATAAATTTTAAAATAAGCTGAAAACTAAAACTCCCTTAAAACAAAGTGAAAGTCAAAAAGAAAAGCTCTTGGGTTTGCTTTACAAAATCCCACCTGATCATCCTATTGTATGTTAGTTTGACCATGATCTATTAATTCCCTCTGGAACTCTAAGGGATAGTGATTCTTTCTTTTTTTATAGGCAGAAGTTTCTATAAACTTGAAAATTCAATATTTTGTGCTGCTTCATATGTTTGGAAGGGGTCTTAAGGGTTTCATTTCACAAAATGTTGCCACCTAACTACTTTTTAGGGCCGTGTTATGATCAGAAATTATGTTGAAGACCTGAGAGTTACAATGAGATCCTGCACATCCTCTAACTGCCATGACCTGTCAAATTCCACAAATACTTCCCGTGAGGCTTAGAGCTTCTGATTGCTTGCAGAGCTCTGACCCCTGGTTTACAGCTGATCAACATAACATTCCAACAAAAGGATTCAACAAAGACGAAGAGCTCAAGATTTGCAGGTGGAGAAGGCGAAGAAGGACTTTTTCCTTACAGCTACATCTGTAAGAGTTGTTGGCAGCTTTATTTGTCTATGCTGGTTTCATCTGTAATTTGAGGTGCAGCTGGCAGCATCTGAGAATTTTCTCCTAAAAAATCCACCCAGAATTGCTGCAGGCTGACCAGTGCCTCTGATCTCCCCCACTTCCTTTTAAGGAAGTTTATATTCCCATTCTGTGCACTTCTGTCCTGTAAATCTAAGTGTTCCAAGATAGAGGAAGTGCCTTCTGGCCCACAGAGATTGTGAAGCTGTTTGTGGATTCTTTGGGGTATCATGCCTGCTGTATAGTGTTAAAGCATTAGGTCAACAACACAGAGGATTCCTTTCAAACCTTGGTTACCCTGAGCTAGGGAGCAAAGTGTCTCGGCCTGGCTGACACAGATTCTGTGGGCAACAACTGCTGAACTCAGTTTTACCAAGACAGGTAACAGCTCTGATATTTTGCTGTTTTGTTATTAAAAAAATGCCTATCTAATAAAAATACTCAGGATTGAGGGTCAAATATATTTTCCTTTCGGTAAAAACATGAGAGATTTTCAGGTTATGTATAAAAATGACATCTCTTCTTTTTTCTTAGAGAAAGTGATCAATAGGCTTTCAAATTTTTACTGTTAATATTACCAAATTTTTGATTATATTAACATATTTTTCCATCAATTATTTAGCTCTTGGCTTTAAGTATTCAACTAAAATGTATAATATTCCACTGTAGAGTCCTAAAATGAAACTCTGTGGTGCATATAAAAGGACTCATACAAATAAAAAAATATTTCAGTGTTCTTTACGTATCACTGAAATAACCTTTGACTTGCAATTTCCATCAATCATAGCATTATTTTCATTATTTTTCTGAATTTAATAATGCAATTGTAAAGCTATTTCACAATGGTAATGAGATCTATCTATAATCAGTAAGCACTTAGCATTTTGAATTTCCAAATAAATAAATATACATACTTAGGAATTAGTGGAAAGCTGTTAGGTCATTATGCTGTTCACTGGGAGTCATCTGGGAACTGCAAGATTCTACATGATTCTCATTAAGTGAAATATCTGCAATGATAATATATTATTGTGTCACCTGCTTAAGAAATTGGTATGAATTAGCACTTTAATATTTGACCTAATATTAATCAGTACAATATAAACTATGTGCAAATCATGTATATCAGGATTAATGGATTTTCCAAGCTTGTCTGAAATTAAATTTGAAAGTACTCCAAAAGAATATTTTAGTGAAAAATCTTCATAACACATCTGCATTGTGGTATCCTGTCCTAGCCCCAGGATCCAGCTGGATGTTGACATACTGGGATACCATCTCTGTGCCTCTGAGACCTACATAGGAAACACATATTTGTAGGTCAGCATGCCACAGCCTACTGGCCCCCACCTCTGGACAAGAAAGGCAATATGGCAGTGGGTTGCACTGCAGCTCATTTGCCTGTTCTTTACATAAATTGAGCAAATTACTGACTATCAGGACCAGGGATATTCCCAAACTTGAGAAACCGCTTCAGTCCTATTTGTGTCTCAAAGTAAGAAAGTAAATAAAGGTAATAAAAGTAGGAAATATAACTGCATCTGGAGTATCAACACATTTGCCATTCAGAAATTTCTATGTTGTGTACTGGATTATTAACTCAACTGTTGATTCCTTTGTTAAATGTGTATTCAGAAATTTGGAACACTTCCAAAAAGTTTTATATTGATACACTTCATCCTGGATACCACCTTAATTACTTTTTCTAGCTCCGGTATGAAGCACATACACTGAAAAGACAGTTTTGCTCGAGTAGCCTGTGAACTGCAGGATGAATCAGAATACGAAACATGGAGCAACCCTTGCCAACTCTTCTGCATGTTGATAGCCTTTATTCAGGAGTTTTGCTGACTGAAATGAAATTCATAATGCACTTACATATTAGTCATGTCAGAAGGACTAATCTGAAGGCATTTCTGGAGCAGCAGATAGCTCTGCCGTTTGTCCTAGTGGCAGTGTTTCTAACGAGCCTGCAGGCTTGGAGTCCTTTTCCGCTCTAATTGTAGTCTTGTTTTTCTTGGCGTTGACACAGCAGTAGCACTGGATTGAGGGCCTTTGATTGAGGGCGTTTGCTCTGCAGCAACGACTTCAGTAATCTTATCCACTAGGGTGGTGACAAGAGTCTCAGAAATAAAGACTTCCCTACCACTGTCCTGCCTGGGACGATGAGGGAGGCTTACTTATGTGAAGATGAGGATTTGGTGCCCATTATGCAGAAGCTGAGAGAGTTCAGAAGCTGTGTTTGCTGCTCTGCCCTGGGCAGGAGACTTACCTGCCCTATGCCTGTTTTGCTGCATGTAGCTCTCTAACCTCCAGGTTCACGGCTGTGCACAGCAGGACCTGGCTGGTATTTACCTCTTCTTTCACATCCCAGCAGATCTTATCCTGCCTGATGCACAGGCACTGTTCCCGAAGGACAGAAGTAACCTGCCAGTCCCAAAAGGCATCCTATCATTCCCATTTATGTGTTTGGAGCACATTAAGCACGGATTTTTTCTACTCATTTCAGTACATGGTGTGCCTAAAGGCATAAGTATTGTGTCAATAGTCCATCCCATTTTCCAGAGGAGTCTTCTGTTCCCTAGGTTCCAGCATTGAGCCACAGGGTATAATGCCCTCACTCAAGAGAGTGTATACACAATATTTCCATTGGACACAGATTCAGCTCTGAGGTTCCAGTGCCATCCAGATCCTGCCGTCTATCCATTGACCACCAAAGAGGACACTACCCAAAGACAAGGAAAGTCCACGCTGCCGGACATCTGGAGATTTAACATCCATTACATCTGTAGCATCTGTAGATACCAGACACCTGTTTGTTGCTTGTGTCCTTTTGGACATGAGAGAGAAATACAAACTATGGGACTCTCTTTTTTGGTTCAGGTGCCAGGCTCACTAAAAGACTATATATCTATGCATCTGCTACTGAGGGAATTCTCTTTCCTCTCAGAGCTGCTGGGTTCACAAAGGAATAAAGGTGATTCAGGATGATGCCTGGAGTGCCAGGGTTCTCCACTTCAAGAAGTTTAGATTGAGACAGAGACATTTAGGTCTGAGAGAGAGAAAGAAGGTTAATGAGGATGGTAAACACTTCAATTTTGCTAGAATGCTTGAAGGTAGACTCCCCTGTGTGCTTTCTTCATGCTGTGTGCTGGTGTAGGGCAGTGTGACATGTTGGATGTGCAGGTTTCTGAAGGCAAAAAAAAAAGATCAGAAGAGTCTTACTGCACTTTCCATAAAGGAAATGCGGAATTTGTGCTCATGGCCTGCTAGCATGTATGTATGAACGTTATTAGAATTTGTAGGTATAGTTTCTTTTACTAACATAACTTTTAGAAAAGAGAGAGGTAAGAGATACAGGGCTGCCAAGTACCTTTCCCAGAGAAAAGGATAACACTTTCAGTGAAGAAATATTTCTTAATACCAGATCAAAATCTCCCCTGGAGCAACCTGATGCTCTTTCCTCTTGTTCTATTTCTTGTTACTTGGAAGAAGAGACTGGCACCCATCTGGCTAGATCCTCCTTTCAGGTAGTTGTAGAGAGCAATAAGGTCTCTCCTGAGCCTTTTTTTCTCCAGGCTAAACAACCTCAGCTCCATCAGTACCTCCTCATCAGACTTGTGCTACAGACCCTTTGCCAGTATCATTGTCTTTTGCTGGACATGCTCCTCCACCTCAATGTCTTTGTTGCAATGAGAAGCCCAGACTGGAGGTGAAAGAAGAGCTCCAACCTTAGACTGCAAATCTAAGAAAATGTGTGCCCTCTGTGGACACATGTTGTGCAACTTCCACTGGCCATCCAGTGTGTGTGGTGCTTGCCAGCTCCTCATCTTTCCTGCATTTCTCCTACTGTTGTGTTCTGCACAGGATACACTGCGCTTTGCCCTCAGAGCCCTTTCACCTTTGGTTTACTGGGAGAGCAGCTTTTCAGTGTGAGGACAGGGATGAACAGCTCACCATGTAACAAGGGCTGCGAGCCAGTCTTGCAGAGCAAGCTGGCAGTGTGTGATGTGTCTCCCCCTGAGCCAGTCCCCCAGATTCAGTCGGGTTTTTCAGAGCAGTATCCTTCAGCAGGTCTCCTTGCTGGGAACAGAGATGCCCCTCCATCTTCTCTCTTATATGAAGTGCCTGAGAGGGAAAATTCACTGAGAGAATGTCAAGGCTGGTTTAAGTGTTTGATATTCCGTGGAGATCTAACTAATGAGCAAAGATCAGTTTTCCAAATTTTTTTCTGGAGAGGGAATAGTCAAGGTCATGAGGAAGGGAGCATGGTGGAAAGATACATGTCAGGTTATGGGAGGAAAGGTTTTGGTGCAAGTGTCTCAAAGAAGGTGTCCCGTATAAGGGATCCAGTCATAACTGCCCTTGGGGGAAGTCATTGGGCTACTATTTGGCACTGCAGAGTGGGGAGAAGTCTTTAAAAGCAAAATGAACTGCCTACAAATAGAAAAATTCAGAAAAGTGCTGAGAACTTTTATTTGAAGTCTAATCAACCAATCAGAAGTGGCTCGTCAGTAGCCAGTAAAAATTTATATTTTGCATGATATACTCTTTTGTCAAGGGATGCATTAAGTGTCCAGGTGGTTCAGTCAACAAAAAATTACTTTATTTTGAATGTACTTGTACTTCAAGAATTTAACAGAAAGCAGTGTAAGAGAACATATAGAAAATATTTCTTACCAAGCTGGTTCTCTTTACTTCTGAAGCGATAATGTAAAAATGATGCATTGGTCATTTTCTTGAGCACCTGGTGTTTATACATGAAAGACTTTTAGTCAAATATTAAAGCAAAAGATTATAAGAAACACTTTATTTTATGAGTTTCTGAAAACTAAGATTGCTTTATTATAAACATTTTTTTTGGCTCTCTTTCAACCAAAATTACAACCTGCAAGCTTTCAACACATTTTCTAGATGTTGATAAAATATTAAAAGGGAAGTCATTAATCTTTTATAAGAGTTGTACTTTATTCTTAGTATGCTCTCACATGGTTATAGATTTCTTACAATCTACTAAAGTCAATAAATTGAAAGAACACTTTCAATTTCTAGAAGTTCAGTTCAAACGACTTTATGCACTAATACAGAAAAGCTTTTGGTCTATTTAAACTGTATATAATAATTATGCCACGAATATATCACTAAGTAAAGCATCAAATTAAATAATTTTTATGGTGCCACAATTTAGCCATAACAATATCTCTAAAATTCTAACATACAGGAAAATTCTCCTATTCTGTCAATGATGCTTCTAAATTTAATTTGCCAGTCTTTATTCTGACAAAATTATTTTCACTTTTATTTTTATAAGGTCTATAAAACATTAAACATAAAAGTAACTTACAAACGAAAGAAGATGAACTTTAAGTTCCATCGTTCAGTAAAATAATTTCCAGTGACGTTTTGTCAATGTAAATACATTATTACTTCAATTGATATGACTGAGAGCTTTCCATTAACAACCAAACTGAAAATATTAAAATACATTTACAGTCACACAGTAAAGTGTATAAGTATGAAAACACATTTCAGATGTTCATTTGGGGAAAGCATTACATTCGTAAGGTGAGTGAGAAGAAGAAATCACTTGTGAGACCAACTTGTTTGCACACGATTTTGCTGTAGACCTTCTCCCAGCACAATATGTCATGGTGTGAGTTACTTACATATGTGTGTAGATGCATGACACTGCAGAACACTATAGCTGTTCACTTGACTTTAAGTATTGACTTTAAAGAAAAAAAAAAAAAAGAGTTTATGAAAGGGTTGTCCTTCAGAAAAGTTTTGGGGTTCAGATTGGGTTAGTAATGGTTTCTGATTTTCAACACCCCCTTCACCCACACCCTGCTTCCCAGGAAGGTACTTCTGACATTTACACAAGATTAACACTGGAATAATTTTGTCAGTCTGCAGAAAGCAATCATTTCTCCTGNCAGGCAGTACCTGTCTGGTACCTGGTCCCCCACTCCGCCCCTTCCCTCTCCCCATTGGTTGTTGTATCCCTCTGCCTTCTCCCTGCCCCTTGCCCCCAGGTAATTGGTTGCTGGTGCTCTGCCAGCCCCCTCTCTGTTACCCCTTATAAGCTTGTACACGAGGCCTGCTCGCCCTCTTTCGCCTCTGACCCCTTCGGAATAAACCTTTCGGAACCCATGCGGAGAGCCCTCCACGCTCCTTGCTCCTGGTAACACCTGAGCTATCCTGGCCTGGGTGCGGGGCTGTGTCTCGGTGCCATCCATCGGCACGGGGGCTGGAATTCGGCCTGCGAGGTGCCGAGCTGCACCCCCAGGGCATCCCTTGCAGGGGATGCTTTTGGGTTAACGCGGCGATTTCAGCCACCCCACAGCACCCCGCATCAGATAGACAGATAGTCTTGTTTGTACTTCTGCTGAATGGAGAAAGAAAACAGGGTAGTTTGATTTGAACACGATATGAAAATCTTCTTTACTATTTGAATGCAGTATGCAATAACATCTACTAGAAATTCATTTTACTAAACGGGTAGAATAGCTGATTGAAAAGATTAATTGTCTTTTGACAGATGCTGAGTGTTTAGGAAGAAAAGTGCAATTCTTTGGCAGTATAAAACCGTAGAGTGGCTGTGTAAAATTTTATAATACTAAAAAATAAAATTGAATTTTTGAGGGAAAAAAGAGGCAATGCAGACAGTTATTAAAAATATATTTAAGTAAAAATGGAAGATAAAAGTAAAGTTTTAAAAATTCCAAGCATAGCTTTTAATATCTTATTAAATTCAACTGGCAAGTCTTTCATATATGTGTGTTAGCAAGCATTTATTTATTCACAGATGCAAGAGGAATAGCACTTAAAATTATAATATGGACCAGTTTTGAAGTTCAGGAGAATCAGAGTTCATGGTAATGTAGTTCTTTAAATGATTCAGATAAGGCTTCAGCCCATCTTGCAGACATGAAAACTTCTCTACTGCTGTGAAAAAAAATCAAAGCTGATATCAGCTGTGAAATTTTAAAAGAAAAAAAAACTATAAAATATTATGTATTTTTATTTTTTTTTATTTTCCTGGACTTAGACAGATTCATAGATTTCACTACCCAAATTGAATTTAACATCTTCAGGAAAGCTTTTATAAAGTTCCCTAAGTTATACTTGATCTTTCTGAAAAACATCCCCCTATTTACACTCCAGAAACAGCCTTTGCTGAAAGAGATGTGACTATGTAATAACAGCCCCTTTCCATCCCCTGCTTTCCTTCCTTAAATCCGTAGGCAGCCCTACTGCTTCACAGTGGGCATCAAGAGCAGTGGCTGCCTAGTACAAATACCGGCTGACTTGGCACAGTGTCCCTCACATTCTAGCAGAGCTTTGCTCTAGCAACGTGCAGGTTCAATGAACGGGCTTCAGAGCAGCTGCCAGCATTCATTCCTGGCAGACGACAAGAGGAGATGTGTGCCATGCAAAAGCCTCTTGCTACGCTTGAAGGTATTAAAGAATAAGAATTGGAAGAATGTGGCACAGGCACAGGCTTCCCTATCATCCATGAGGACTGCTAGAAAGAGAAAAATCTCCTTTATGGTTATTTGATAGATTAGAAAGAACATTGGTGTGAACTCCCTTTCAGTACAATTCTAGAATACCAAAATATGTCAATAATAAGATCTTGCACTTAGCACAAAGAAATATGGGGACAATATATTATGGATATGCAACATATGGAAAATCGAAGCCATTAAAAAAATTATTTAAGAATAATTTCCAGGCATGATTCTGAGTCACTATTTTCAGTAGCTTATATACATCAAAAAAAGAATCAGCAGCAGCTTTTGATCTGTAACTGGAGAGAAATTAGGAAACAGCATTCATGGTTTACCTTCCTTTTCTTTGTCTATTGATACGAAAAATTAATCTGGGGGATGGAAACTTAAACTGAAGAACAATTTCTGAGATAGCAGAAAAAGGTGATTTCAGTAAACCTGTAGCAATTTGCATAAACCAAGGATCTTTCTTTCAGCCTTCTCCAAAAAAAGAAAGTGGAGGAGGGAGCACAATTTTGGCCTCTTCACTCTTTGATCAGTTTGTTTTTTGTTGCTCCTATTCCCCTATCAGAAGCAGAATCTCCTTAGTAAGAAATCACTTCTTTCTGAGACATGAGCCAGGAGCTAGAATTGTTATTATCTGAGAACAGTATTATTGCAATATAGTGGAAGCAATACAATATATAAATGTCAGACATTAGAACTAAATTATATATTAATTATTTTTCAGTGTCTAGGGTTGGACTTCTGCAGATTTGGATTTTTTCAGCTTTTTTCCCTTTTTTTCCTTGTATGCACGTGCACAGCCTCATGATAAATGGCCAGAGATGAGGCTATTACTAAGTGACACTGTAAGAATTTTTACTCCCTACAATGCTTAGTGCTGAGATGATTTTCATTGCTGAGAGCCTGAGGATGCATACAATTTAGACATGAGTTCTGCTTTTCCAAATCATGCTCTGGCTTTTTTTCTTTTGGTGGTTTGACGTGCTGTCTTTGTTGTAGCATCATTATTATTATTATTATTATTATTATCATCATCATCATCATCATCTATACTTTAACACCTCTCTTTTTATAGCTGTGTTAAAGTCTCCACAGCCTGAGCAAATACACCATGGACCATCATTTATGTCTACAGTAATAAAAGAATTTATCATTTCAGCAATTTTCTTGGCTATTTGTAAAGGGAGTTTTATGCTATCTACTCAGGCTTCATTTTGTTCTGAAGACCAAGGGGTGCTTTAGTATGTGGAGGAATCACAGAAGCAATCTATCTGTCTACTCAAATTTTGTGTTTAACAGGTAACATCACAAAGGATTTAATGGCAAAGGACAGGCTGAATCATTTATCTCAGCACTGCATACCTATGCTGTTTTCATTCCAACAGGGGGAAGTTATAAAACTATAATTTTAAGTGAGACTCTAATTTCTCATTTCAGCATGGGATAAAAAATTCTTGTTTCATTTTAGCAGCAGAATTATAGTGGTGTTAATGAGTAGGAAGCTGTATGTGGTAACGTTTTCCAGATTAAGGGATTAATAGTTTGTCAAAGATGCTGTGTTCTTGTACCCACCTGTAGCTAGATGTGTTGGCTCCTGAACCAATGTCTCTCCCTTCCCTTCCCTTCCC
>VZRR01003264.1:86709-416656 GCA_013398015.1 Oreocharis arfaki | reverse complement strand
CCCCCCGCCCCCCCCAAAAAACCCCGAACACCCCGCTGTGTGTCTGGGGTGCTGTCTGTGTCCTGCTCCTCTGGACAAGAAACAGAAGGTCCAGCAGACGATGAGGGATCTGGAGCAGCTCTCCTGTGAGGAGAGGCTGAGGGAGCTGGGCTTAGTCTGGGGAAGGCTGCGAGGGCATCTCATCACTGCCTATAAAAAACTCCCAGGGGTGCCAGGAGCATGGTGCCAGACTCTTCAGTGGTGCCCAGCAACAGCATGAGGAGCGACGGCCGTAGGCACAAAACACAAGAAGTTCCACCTCGACAGGAGGAAAAACGTCTTTACATTGAGGGTGGCAGAGCTGTGGAACAGCTGCCCAGGGAGAGCATGGAGCCTCCCTCTCTGGAGACATTCCAAACCCACCTGGAGGCGTCCCCGTGTCACCTGCGGTGCCCAAATCCCCAGGGCAGCCGTGTGGCGCCTGTGGAATGAGGAATTTGATGGAGCAAAGCTCACAGAGGGTTTCTGTAGGGGAGCCATCACCAAGGTGGGGAGAGGCACGAAGTCCGGGTGGGAGGGAAGATGGGGATGGCTGGGATGTCCCGAGGTGAGGAGGTGTCACTGATGGGACCAAACAGGCAGGGACAGACCCAGAGCTAATGGAATTTAGCCCAAATTTATCCCGGAGGTAAGAAAGCAGAGAAGGGAGGCAAAAGGGCTAAGGACAGGGGAAGCAAGAAGGAGGGAGGAAGGTTTTGTTTCTTTCTTCTTCAAGGGAAACCTCCTCTTAGGCCAGGCCAGAAGTGAGCCGGTGGAGGGAGAGGCACCAGAGGAAGCCTGGCAGACAGTAACAAGGTGAATAAACAATGTATTTAAGCACCAGCATCCTCAAAGTGAAAGTGTCTTAGTGGAAAACATTTTGATTTTACAACCAGCAGCTACAGTTTCTGTTTTGCTCGGCTGACAGTATGTTTTGGTAATATATCAGCGTGAAAATGGCCAACACAGACACTGGGGTTTGATATGGATGTGTGAGGTACGAAAAAGCACATCTTGGCCACACAGAGCATTTACTCTTGATTTACAAGGTAAAGAAACGTTTTCTCTATTCCCCACACTGACACTTGCTCTCGTAGCATGGCAAGGCACCTTAAAGGCGCATAATAAATACCCTTGGAAGTTTGTTGTTGAGTTGCTTATTCAGAAGGTTTTGAAGTACAACATTATTATTTTTCTTTAAAAGAAAAACAAACGAACACAGGGAGATGTTTTGTGGTGATTTTAGGCATAATTCCCCACAAGTGACAGTAAATCAGCGTGGATCACATACACTGCAGAAATGCTGTTTCAGGAATGTCTTGGGTGTCTTTTTTTTTACATTCTGTTTGCCTCCCTCTGCCAGAAAATCCCTGAGCATTAGTAACTGTGATCCTGGGTAGGCTGGGCTGGTGGGGTGGCTCCGTGGAGGCAGATTTGCCTCCTGACTAAACATGTTGGCTCCAGGGAGAGGCAGCTGCTGAGATCAGCCAACATCCCCGTGCCCTTTTCCAAGCACTAAAAAGGTGTGAGGATAGAAGCTTATTTTGGGGCTGCCTGGCCTAAACACAACTGAGGTCTGGCATGGTTTTTGCCACCATCTCCACCATCCATTCTCCAGCTCTCGCAGAGCCCAGAAGTGAGGCTGCACTTCTTGTTTCAGTCCGCTGCCCTGTCCGCCCTTTCTCCAAGGAACTCTGCCTGACAGTGGCAAATCTGCTCGCTGCATCCTTGCAGCACACCCTCTGAGTAGAAGTGGGACACAGAACCTCTGGGGCCAGATTTTTGTGGGTGCTCAGCACTTCTTAACTGCAGTTTAAGCCAGTGACAGTTCTAGGAGTCATTTGTTCACTAAATCAGGTGCCTGGCTCCCTCGTAATCCCCTCACCTTCTCTGGGGTCCCAATTCTTTATGTATTAACCTGGGATGGAGGCAGAGGCTTTCAAAATCAAAGCCCCAGTCGAGTTCTGGTCCCCAGCTAAGTTGTTTCCATGGTCTCTCATCCTTTTCTGTTGAGCTAAAGTGAGGTGCTGTTGTTGGGCAGACCCTGGAAGCTGGGGTTGCTGTGGTCACCTGCAAGGCGTTTGCATCCCTCAGACCGTTCCAAGAACCTCAACCACGCTGCTCCTTGCTCGTAAAGTGGATTGGCACCTCTCTGAAGGACAAGTATGCGTTCTTTGAACCTTCAGTAAAAATAATTTGGCTCAGAACCAAGTCTAAAACACTGGATTGTAGTTTTGACCCGAAGCGTAGATGACAAAATGATAAATTTGCAAAACTCAGGCATTTTTCAGAGCACATGAATTCAATGGGAGTAATACCACCAACTTCAAAGGGAGCAGGATGGAACCTGTAATGTACAGCCCTAATAACTACGATCAAATAAACTCACTTTGCCTGGGTTTTCTACCACCTTTAGCCTCGTGTGTGTGTGTGTCTGTGCACTTTTATGTGTGTGCCAAAGGAGTGGATGCAGGGTGCTGCCGTTTCAAATCCGCAGCACCCCTGCTGGATTGGTGAAAATATAAATAGTGATGCGGAGTGGCAAGATTTGGGGAACCTGGTCTGCTTGTTCCCACAAATCGGTAAAGGAAGTGAAGAACTGAGAACCTTGAGAGATGAGATTATAGCCTTAGTGAAGCCTTCAGAAATATTTATACTTAATTTGAGCTGTTTGTGGCAACTGGTATTTTCTTCTTTACTTGAGGTGCAGCTCGATTTGGTTAAGAATGAGTGTGGAGTAGCATATCTTTGGGGAAACACATAATCCTAGACTTACATCTTTGCATCCTGTTTATTTTATATCCCTTTTGCTGTGTCTGGAACGATACCTAGTGTCAGCATTTGTGCCCTCTGGTTGGTTCTTAACCTGACTCACCCTCCCTGGAGTTACAGGCAGGGACAGAAGAGGATGCAAGCTATGATAACAACCTCCTGTTTAACTGAAGTGAATTTCTTTTGCTGGCTAATTTTCATCTGTATTCGGTCATCGTTGACCGAACTGCTCAGGTTTGCAACCTTGGGCTGTGAATGCTTCTTTTTGGGGAAGGAAAATAAAAAGAGGAACCGTCCATCTGAGTGCGTGTTCCATTTCACAGAGATTAAAGAATCAAAGTAAAAACAGGAATGTCAGTTTTGATCAACAACTGCATCAACCCCAAATGCACGCAGAGGTCTCCTCCAGCCACAAGCTGGTGGTGTCATGGTGTCAGTGCTTGACCAGCAGCACGTCTTGAAATGAGCAGGTAACGTCCCAGAATAGTGAGCTGGGAAAAAGGAGGACCTGGAAAAGGGGAGTGGCTGCATTTTTGCTCGAAATGCACGATAAAGCTATGCCCCCACCTTATCTCTCCTCTTTAAAATCTATGTATAGTTGGAGCATATCTTCCTCACAACCCAAGTATTTCATCAAATCCCAGCTTTGCCTTTGAATTCAGGCTGGAGAAGGAAACTGGCTGAAAAAGCTGAACCCCCAGCAAAATGTTGGTATGAGAGCAGAAAAATTGTCTCAAGAAATACCAAGAATATTTTTTTCCTACTTCTGGAGTAGGAAAACAATCAAACAATGTAGCACAATGATTTGCATTGATGGAAATGAGGCTAAATTGTGAATGGTTTAGAAGCTAATTCAGGAAAAGACTGAAACATGTGCCTAAATTTAAATAAGTAAGTACACCGGAATTACACATGTGCCTAAAAATTAAATATATGTTTAAATACATTGCTAAACTGGAGCCTAAGGGTATGGTTTAAAGTTAAGGCTAAACTAGTCTAGACAGTAGCTGTTGCTGAAAGTGATTTTTCTTCTCCTGGTTGACTTCCCTGAAATGTCCATCCTGGAGTGAAACCAGCACAGCTTGCTGACAATAACAGCTACTTCCTCAACAACTTTGAAAAGCATCCATTTCTCATAAAAATGAAAGTAAAAGTCTCAGTTAATGTTAAAATCCACGAAGATGGGCTGGAGTCAGCTTTTGTGCTAACATGCAGCCCCTATTTGATTTCACAAGCTCCAGCCTGTTGGAGACAGAACAGAGGGGAGCAGTTCTCACGCCGGCTGGGATGCTTTTATTTCCTGTGCTCGTGGGCTCTTCCATCCTGCCAGTGAGAGCCAGGGGGAAGGGAACTGCAGAGAAAATGTGTCAGTGGAACCAAGCTGGCTGCAAAGCAAGTGAGAGGAGACAGGGTGCTTTGAGATGCTCACCCCTCTCAGTGGGACACAGGAGATGCTGGAGGTTTGGGATGCTGGCCCCTCTCAGTGGGATGCAGGAGATGCTGGAGTTTTGGGGTGCTGTTCCTTCTCAGTGGGACACAGGAGATGCTGGAGTTTTGGGATGCTCACCCCTCTCAGTGGGACACAGGAGATGCTGGAGTTTTGGGATGCTGGCCCCTCCCAGTGGGATGCAGGAGACGGTGGAGTTTTGGGATGCTGGTCCTTCTCAATGGGACACAGGAGACGCTGGAGTTTTGGGATGCTGGCCCCTCCCAGTGGGATGCAGGGGATGCTGGAGTTTTGGGATGCCTCTCCCTGTCTCCTGAAAGACTGACTGGTATTTTTCTGGAGTAAAGCCACAGAGATTGAAGGGTGCTGACCTGACACACAGGCACGTGGCCTCTTGGGGAGGCTGAGGCTTCCTGGACACAGCTCAAGAAGTCACGGGCTGGGGCCGGTGATGCTTGCAGAGCTGTCTGTGTTTTTCAGGGTGGTGGTAGCAGATCCCAGTCTCTCACTGCAGACATTGAAAGGCAGCAGAGGTCTGAGGACCCCAGGTATCCCTCAGGCAAGTTTTCTGTGGAAGGAGGAAGACTGGGGCCTGTGGATTTCCATCATGGACCATTTGTGCTGCTGCTCAACACTTGGCTGCCTGCCTGTGAGGGCTCTGTGATAAGACCCTGGGCAAAGATCTATCAGGTTTTTAATCAAATGTTTCCATTGGCTTTCATATGTTGCACCCATCAGATTAGAGTCACTCAGCAGAGCTCCAGACTTCCACACAGTGTCTCATTTATCCTTGTTCCTGCCATGTGCCCAGCTCTGCTCTGCTGGCTTTGGTTCTGGTTGTACAGCCCTGTTGTGGGGCTTTTTTTTGGGGGGGGTGGGGGAGTGGTGCAATTAGCCTGGTTGAAGCAACTAGGCCAAGGAACATGGAGCAGTAAAATAAAGTCTTGATGACATATTTGAACTCTCGGAGACCATGGGTTATCTGATCTGCAAGGTCACTGCTATTCTCTGGGAAAGTTTAAAAGAATCTGCTCCTGTTTCGAGTTTAAAGGGCCCTTCTTGACAATTTCAGGATGCAAATTCAGTTTTTCTGTAAGTACATGCAGTTGGTGAGTGTTTCAGACTATTTAGTACCTGTATTTTTATTTCCTTTTCTTTTAACTGCTCATCAAAAGCAAACAGAATAGAATTAGTTTTAATGAACAGAAGGAAAAAGTGACTCCAGTGAGGCTCCTTCTGCTACCAGAACAGAATGAAATGCAGAAAGGAAAATAACGATATTATGAAAATGAGAAACCTACAAAGAGCTTCAAAATTCCTTTTAATCATTTAAGCTGTCATCAGTAGCAGAAATAAGGAATTGTGTTTCAGATATGACTTATACCAGGCATGCCTTAAAAAGAAAAAGACAGATTGATAGTGCCTGAAGAGTCTGTGCCTGGGAATAAAAAAGTGCAGAATTAGGCCCTGGGAAGCCAAGTGTCTTTTCCACCCTTCAGTCTGTAGAAGAAAAGAAATGATGGCCCTTGATCTTTTAGCAGCTCTAACAGATGGACTTGGGGAAGCAGGAGGAAAATAACATCAGTGACAGTTTTGTCCTTCTACATTTCTGAAAAGTCGAAATAGCTAGAAGCTGTTCTGTTCCAAAGCTTCGTTATGGGTATGATTAGCTTAGCAGTGTTCCCCTGCAATACAGATCATAGAGTCCCGTCAGAACAGAATCGAATGCTGAAAATGTTGCATAATAACTTTCACAGACCATTAAGCTTTAAGGCCACAGCGTGGGAGTTTGCTACAAAGAGACCCTCTTACAGCAGCAGATACTTAAAGTGAGAGGTATTTCCCACCCCGGGCTTTATTTGCTGCCAAGTCTGATTTCTGGCTGTGTTTATGTTCCTGTATGGGCTGGCTCAGCTTGGCAGTGGGGTTGCTGCAGTGGCACGAGCAGAGCTATAGGAAGGGATTGGGCAGGCTGTTATTTTCCTTTCATGGGAAGCTGAATATGTAAACTCCTGGCCATTTTATCCTTGCTGGCTGCAGCAAAGGATCCCCACTCTGTTTCCCCCCTATTATAGTAACAGCATTATTCAGCAGGATGAGGCTCCCGGTGTCTTTCAGGCTGTTGGGAACAAGGATAATGCACCCCCTTGCCTCAGGGATTATGAATTCAGTGTCCTGAAGGAACACGCAGTTTATCTACAAAGCAATGCACTGCTTGTGCCATAAAAATTCCTTATCAGCCAGTAGGAATATGTATTCAGATCCGTTTGTTTGGCTCTCTGTAGGTACCAGAGTTTAAGGAAGGGATCCTATTACCTTGCCATTATCTCCTTGGGCTGGTTTCACCCCGGTATGATTCCGTGGAGCTACTTCTGACTCACACTGGGCAGGTGGGGAATGACTGAGTGCATGGGCTTGATGAAGTTACAGTGATAGCAAAACGTGACCTGGAGTCTCTGGCGGGGAAAATCTTTCATTTTCCATTGATAAAAAGTTTATGATTAATCACCGGCTTGATTACATTACCCTTTAATTAAGCTTGTAAGTGCCGAAGAGTGGGGACTTTGGCGTGCTTCTCCTTTGCTATCTCCTGGTCGTGGCTCTGCTGGTGTGATTTTATAGAACTGTAGGATCATTTAGGCTGGAAAAGATCATCAAGTCCAACTGTTACAAAAGGTCTTGAAGTGATTTCCCCTTCCCGTGAGACTTCCCAGGAGTTTAAGTCATGTTACTCCCTGCTGATGCTTCCCCAGTTGGAACCACCTCGGTGGAAAGCAAAAATGTAGGTGAAAAAATGTGTCGGTTTCAAACCTTGGGATTTTCTTCCGTAGAAAACTGCTGATTCTAAGCACTGATCTACAGCACAGGCAGCTGATCCCAGCAGTTCACAGCAAACCTCCTCACACAGGATCCCACTGCGCCTCACAAACTCACCAAAAACACCCCCACTGACTGCAGGGGAACCAGGGCTGAGCGTGGCAGCTCCTCAGCACAGACCACATGGATCAGGATAGTTTCATCCCAAACCACGGGAGCCAGTTCCATCTCTGGTGGGAAAGGTGGGAAGATCAAGAGACAGAATGACAAAGTGAGAATTTCAGTTCTGAACATAGTGCCTGAGAGAAGAAAACGTTTCTCAGTGTGACTTCCCTGCAGAAATAAAGGGTGTTGATGATGCCTGGATTCTGCTTCCTGAGGTCTGGGATTTTTTCTGACAATGAGTCATTTTAACACCTTTGCTTTTTCTCCTAGCACTGCTGATGCTTTCCACCGAGTCATGCCCTTGTGATAACCGTGGTGAAGCACTGTGCTCCTCGAAGATCTCCCCCATTCCCGAAGTGCCTTCAGCCCAAGGAGAAACAGTCTTGACAGAAATCCCAGCAGGACTCTTGAGCTCCTGCTCCGAGAAGTGAAAATTCGAGTGCCACGTGTGGAGCTTGCAAGTGCAGCTTCCCTTTGGCCCAGCCTGCCCTCTGTGCTAGGCAAGCTTTTTCTGGCTGGTGGCTATTATCCTTCCAGCAGAAATGCAGCAGCAATAAAGTGTTATTTGAAATATTAACAACCAAAGGAAAGGTCGGGGCACTGTGCTTTGGGAGGGCTCTGTCACGGAAGTGCAGGAAGCCTCAGCTGCTTTGGTCCTGAGGAGGATTTGGTGGCCAGGCTCAGTTAGGAATGGCCAGGGAACAGCGTGATGGAAAAGGACCAAACCCCCCCAGGACTGGGTGCCATCACAGTGCCTCAACCCACCTGAAAATCCAAACTTTACCCGCTTTCATGAGTAATTCACTGCCTGGAGAGACAATCAGTCCCAAACCAGGACAGACTGAGACCTTTGATGGTATCAGCCTGAAGATAAGGAGGAGACCTGCCAAGCCAGATGTTGGTTTCACTGCTGCCTAGCAGGCAGCCCCTGAGGCATCCACCCTTTTACAAGTCACCAGTCACCCTCAGGAGAAGTCACTGCTGGGATTCACCCGCTAGGAAGCACAGGCAGGAGTTGGAAGAGGGCAGGGATCAGGCCACAAGCCTGTTACCCCACTCTGAGTTCAGCCTTTTGTCGCTGGCAGTGACCATTTTCAGATGCTGCTGTCAAACTTCCAGTCCTCACTCCAGTGGAGCTCCTGGAAACACCAGTCAGACACAGGTCTTTTCTGCTCCAGTGCATCTTCTTAGCAGTAAAACCAGATTCTCAACCCAACCTGCATCGTCCTTCCTGCCTTTCTGACAGAAGAGTGTTTAGAAACCCTCTCTGCCTTTGCTCCCAAGCTGAGGGAGCCCAACCAGCTCGGGGCCCTGGCTCCATCCGTGGCATAGTTATCTCATATGTCTGGCTCAGCTGATCAGGAGAGAGATGGAATTACACCCAGGTATGCAATTTTGGACTAGTTTGAATGATATCACGCAATAATAGTAATGATAATGATGATAGTATCTTATGCCATATGTGAGGAAAATTAGCTATTGTCTCAGAACGTACCTGACGAGCAGCACAATGCAGTGTTATGCGCTCAAGAGGGAGAATACAGGTTACTTCACTCGTTTTCATCCCAGCCTAGGGCTTAAATCTGGGAGACAGAATCATCTGCATGAGAAATGTGGCATGAAGCATCAGCCCGGGCTGATAGGAGCTGCAGGCTCCCACGCAGCCCACACCAGCGACAGCACTATCAGATGGAAAGGGGTTATACACAAAGTGTAGCCTTGCAGCCTCCGCTGAGTATCTTTGCAATGGTTTCCCACATCACTTAACAGCTTGTTTAACCGATCATGATTAACCAGCAGGCTCTGCAAGAATTTCCCACAATCAGTAAAAATGCAGCAGGAGGCCTGAAGGACCACGGCGGAGGGCAGACACGATGATGGACAGTAAGTGCGTGTTCATGCCTCTCCTGAAAAGGACCCACAGCTCCCTGGGTTCCAAAGTGCTGTAAATGCGTTGCTAGTATTTTAGTTTCGATCCTTTCCACACGTATCGCAGTCAGGTTTGGGAAAAGCAGCAGGAATCTTGATTATTGAAGTCCTATTTCATGTATGGCGGAGCTTTGCAAAGCCACAGTTTTTTTCTCAGGCTGCACAAATAATCAGTTATCTCTCTGTGATTCTCGGAAAAAGACTTGATCACGAAGTGATTGCAGCGAGGCCTTTTACTTGAGTCTGTAAAGACTTCCATGAGATGTGACAGTGGATAAATGCCTTTTCTGGTATGCCAACCTACTTTATATTAAATTCACCTGGAGAAAGACAGCATGTTTGTCTTGTGATGCTTTTCATCTCCTTTTTACCATGCACCTTTGCCTGTTTACTCCTTTGCAAATTTTGGCACTTGGTAATGGATCTGCCAACCATGCAAGCTAGAAATTTTCCCTCTCTGTTGTTAAGACCAATGGTTTCTTCTCCTTCTAATTGCAAACCATTTTCTTTATCATGAAAGTTTTAGATTTCCATAAATAGCCACCCTGAAGTCTAAGTGAATGCTAAACAAAACCAAAAACAAAGTGAGAGGAAGTTCAGTGTGCAGAAGTAACCCAAATGCAAAGCCTGAATTCTTTCAGGAGGTGCTGAGCACCCCTGAGAGCTGCTTGCATTGATAAAGTTCAGCAATGGAGGTGCAAAAGCATCCTCCAAGGCCTCTTTGAAACAGCCCCTGTCAAGCCTGCCTTCTTAGATCAAAGTCCAAAGCTGCGCTCTATCAAGGCACAGAACTTCAGCCGCAGAGGTGCAGGAAGGAAGGGCTGGCAGATGAAGGTGACAGATAGCAGAAGTGTGTCTTAGATGAGAATTCTGGTTACTCAAATGCCGTTCAACTTAAATACTGCCTTTCCATAACTCAACTCCTGGAAGCCCAAAAAGCATTATTGCACCCAGAGAGCTGGCGCGGGGTACCTCAGTCAGCAGTGATGTAATATTGACAGACAAATACGGCCATTGTATTCACAAATGTTCTCCTTGCGGAGCAAAGAGCATTGTGGCAGCACATACTCACTGCCAGCATGGTAGGCTGCAATGTAATCAGTGCCTTGGATGCATTGGGAACACAAACAAAAATAGATTAGCTAACAACCAAATTGTATTTATCTTGCCTGACGGGGCTCGCTCAGTGGTGAGTCACTTTCTGATCTCATGGCGCTGCCATCCCGGCTGCTGTGGGCAGTGGTTGCTGCTGAGAGGAGGAGCTCAAGCGGCCCAAACTGCAGGGGCAGAGCAGTGTTGGTGTGTCCGAGGCAGAAGCCCCAGGAGATGCAGTGCCACCGAGCCGGGAATGCCAGGGGCTCGGCCTCCTGCGGTCCTCACAGATCTCACGGGGCTTTTGTGGGAGCAGAGCTGGTTTTCCAGGCGGGATCACAGCTGAGCGCCTGCTGCAGCCTCCTCCTTGTGCTGTCCATGCTCTGCTGGCTGCAGCATCCCTCACCTCCAGAGTCCTGGGCGGGAAGAGCAAAATCCTTGCTC
Source organism: Oreocharis arfaki (assembly GCA_013398015.1). NCBI lineage: Eukaryota > Metazoa > Chordata > Aves > Passeriformes > Paramythiidae > Oreocharis > Oreocharis arfaki. The sequence continues at coordinate 405,972 of VZRR01003264.1, read as the reverse complement.
TGCTGACCCCGGGAGCGCTGGGATGTAGCCGAAGGTCAGCTTCAGCCACCCCGATGAACTCTGTCTTTATCTGCCCTGAGGTGAGGGCCTCCCAAGCAGCCAGCTCAGGTATCGATGGCAGCATCACCCGAGCTCGGGACAAGCCAGTATCCCAAGGATTTCTCCAGGAGCCCGGGTGGTTTTGCTCGCCACGGTCTGCTCCACCCAGCGAACCCAGGCACTTCTCCGTGACCTGCGTGACTTTGGGATCCGCAGCACTGAGGGATCTATTTGTTGGTAATCAATGGGGATGTGCAGGAAACTGCATCTCCCAGCACCGCTGCTTTGAGGATTAAAAGCGCCTCGCGTTCGTAATGAGAGTAATTACCTTGTTTGAAAATAGTTGTCAACTTAAAGTTAAATAAGAAAGCTTTGCGTTGAGGTCATTCGGGTTCCAGGTGAAAACGTGCGATGGAAGACAAATATTCAAAGCAAAAATGTGCATGAATGTGATTGGGCTTGATTCTGATCAAGTTTACATTTGTTTAAAGGCCCAGCCCAAAGCCCGTGAAAGTCATTTGGAATAAATCAGCTGGAGTCAATGGGATTACCCTACTGCCAGCCCGGTAGGGGTGAGATCAAACCCCAGATCATTATCTTTTTGTGGTTTTCCTTTTCGCATGTTGAGAGGGAGTCAGTGCGAAAGGCCATTGATTGTTTTGTAAAACATCCTTCGCATTCAGGGGGAGTCTGCCTGCCTACAGGATATGGCCCATAAAGCCACCGGGGTGCGGAGGATTCCTGCCTCTGGATGTGGCTGAATCAGTCAGAGGCAGTCAGAGAGTCAGCAGCTCTGGCACAGAGAGCCCATGGACTGTGCGCCACGGGAGAGCCCAGCCAGGCGCTGAAACACAAAACCAAAGGATGAGTTAAACCACCACATTCTTCCCAGGAACGCCGATGGGCGACACTTGTCTCGTACCACCTTGGTCTCTTGCGCTTTCATCAGAACCGATTACTTACTTTCTCCTTTTTTCTTTTTCTTTTTCGTTTTTTTTTGTTTTGGTTTTTTTGGGGTTTTTTTTGTTTGTTTTTTGGTTGGGTTTTTTTTTTGTGTGTGTGTGTGTGTGACGGTGATGCTTTCATGGAGAACAAGTCCATGGAAATGCCGAATAGCAGTAAGGCAGAAGAAGGGAAGGATGCAAACCTGCAGTTTTCCCATGGCCTGAAAATGACTCCCTCCCTGGCTTAGGGCAGCCACAGGTATGCTGTTAATTTTAAGTCCTCTTGCCAGAAGGCTATAAAATGTCTTTTCATCTTTCGTTACATAAGTATCCAACAAATAAGAAGACTGTTATTACAAAGGCAACCACACCGAAGAAAAAGGTTTCATTTACTCTGAAAACTTGCATTAAAGACTTCTGATGTCTCTGTGGAACTTGCAGGCTGCCGAGCACTGTAGGAGAGGAAAATCCATTGGATTTTTTTTTTTCCCCTCCAAAAAAGAAGTTAAGTCTGATGCAACATCAAATTGGAATGCTGTGAGGAACCAACCGTGTGATAAATCTACTGTTAATCATGGTGATAATCTGCTCTCAAAGACGATGAGCTTCTATATTCTTTCAGCTTAACAGGCAGCATTCTGGAAAGCAGTGCTGATATTGAGCACTCTGTAATGAAACATTTCAGGGATCCTTCTGAGCTAGACAGAAAAGATCGATACACGTCAGGAGTGAAAACTGCCAGGTGCTAAGCACGTCTTAAAGACACGAAAGCACAGCTGAGTCTGACCATGCTCAGGAATTGAAAGGAGGTGCTCAGCAGCCACAGGGAGGGTCTTCAAAACCCTTATGCTTCTTGTCATCAAGGAAACAATTCTGCTTGGCTTCGCTGGGTGCTGAATGGTTGCTTTGCACTTTGACCCGGTTTTCTCCAGGATAATAAAGTGTGGTTTTGTGCCAGTGAGGCAGACATTGCGACAGTGAGGTAAGGCACAGGAGGATGCCTCTGTGGAGGTGATTCAGCACGCGTTCAGCATACCTCTCAGCAGTTCAGGCGTTCTTCCTGAAGTCGTTTCGTTGTGTTAAACCCTTCTACATCCTCACAAATTGATTTGCATCAGGTATATTTGAAATATGTCCTAAATCAGTTAACTTTCAGGCAGTAGGGCATCCTCACCTGCTCATTTCACAGGGAAGAAAAAAAGCCCCAAACAATAGAAATGCCCATGTGCGTGTTGACATCCTGCTTGTGAACCAATATTGTCACAAGCAATAGGCTTGGAGAGAACAGGCCCATCAATGAATATGAACTGGCTTACACTGAGCTAAAATTAGATCCAATATCCTGATTGAAGTTATTACAATTAACTAAATAAATACACAAGCTCAGGTAATTAATTTTGTGGTACCGCGGTGCCTAGAGGCCACATCTGAGACTGAGAGACATCTATAGCAAGTGCTGAAAATACATCCAGCAAGATACAGCCCTGATCCTGAGCAGCTTGCTGCTCATATAGACAAAAGGAACAAAGGACTGGGGACAGAAATCATTCTTTATTGCCTGCGTGTCAGAGAAACTGGCCCGGAGAAATTGAATTGTCTTGCCCAACGCTGTATAAGAATTATTTGGCAGGAATGAGAAGCAAATGGGGAACATCAGTATCCACTTCACGGGTCTGCCCGCCCTTTCTCTGGCACAAACTCTTTTTTTTTTTTAACCAGGAGGCTTCTCAGGCAGAAGACAGCCCCGGACTCCTGTTTCTTTACATTGCATTCCTACTCCTTTCAAGCACAGCACGGTACACACGAGCAGGAGCTTTTGGTTTTCGGAGGTCTTTGATGAGCCTGTGTCCTGTCCACCTCGCCTCTGCTCCATATTGACCAGTTGTGTTTCTTCAGCAAGAATTCAAGGCTCCAAAAGCACAAATCCGTGAGCACCCACGTTTCTGCTGACTTTCACTCGGTCCAAGAGCTCCTACACATTCTTCCTCAAACCTGGGAGTCAAGCTTTGCCTCCTTTGTGTACATTTGGAAATCAGCTGAGTAGAGGGAACTTCGCAAATCTCACTGCAAGGGGAGCAAATGTGTCTTGTAAATCTTGTAGTGGTGTCTTCAAGTGTTACAGACCTAAATCCAAGGTATTTGCTTTGGCCTTTCTCATTCTGCTGTCTCTCAACCTTGGTTCTTTTAAAAACAGTGATAAAATGGTAGCGGCTTGGATTTAATCTAGAATTTCATCTTCTTCTCCAGACAAGCAGTTCACAGTTCTCAAAGTCTCTTTCCCCCTTTTTCGGCAGAGAACAAACCTGAGAAGAAGGCTGAAAATCTGAGGTTTCAAAAGTATTGTTCCTATGTCTTTAATCTCAGATTTGTGTTCCAGACCTTGATAGATTCGTTCTGCAGTCAATCAATTATCGTTTGGGTTTGAGGAGGCTTGAAAAATTGGCTCGAAATAAATAGGTCTGTTCTTCTTGCAGTCTTAACTATGGAGGTGTTTGTAGTGATCCTGTAATGAGGATTTCCGTTTCCAGCAGTTTAGCTATAAAATATGACTTTATGTGAATCCTTGAGTCCATCTGGAACTCCAACAAGTCAACGTCTGTGCCATCTTCCCGGCCATAAAATTATTTTCTGCCTCTTTGCTAGACTGAAAGTTCTAGGAAAGGTCCAATTGACAAATTACAGAACAGTGCATCGAACAATAATTTTTTTCCCAGATAGCCACAAGTCTGAAACAAAATTTTCCTCTGGGTAGCATGGATATGTAATTTGAATGCATGCTTATTTCCTAGTTCTGGAATATTTATTTACCTGAAATCCTGCAGCTGTAAGAACCATATTGTGAACTGAAGACAGAGATGGCCTGGACATCTCCCTGTTTGATACCTCCTGGCTGAGAGAGTGAAGTAAAAAAGAGTCCTCTGTGTTTGATGGATGCAAGAACGAGGTTTCCAGCCATGGAAAAGCCTTTAGAGACACGAGTGAGGTTTCGATCCCTGTCCCCAGTGTCATCCATCTTGGAAAACCTCCTGGTTTTATTATCCCAAACAGGTCAGCGAGAGCAAGGTCAGAAACTGCAGTTTCAAAACAGGTGCCACCGCAATGTTTCAGCAAAACAGCACGTGGTTTCAAAGGGAAATCTGATATTGGTCCTGGTTCCCTTGCAAATTCCAGTGGTTTGGTGCTCAGACCTGGAGCATGCAGCCGCCCCATGGGTTGCACGTGGCCACGACAACCCCAAACCCAGGGTGCCGCTGCGAGGAGAAGTCCTCAGCCATGAATGAGACAGATTTTCCGTTTTCAGCTCCGTGTCATATGAATGGAAGTTATGCAACTTGCTCGGGCTGGTGCAGTTTAGGGCTGTGCATTTGCTGGTGTGAACAGGAACACGGGAGCTGTTTTCTGTTTCCTGTGTTTGAGCGCGGTGCGAACGCGAGCCGGGCCCTCCGTAGCGCTGCTCGCTGAGACTTTCTTTAGGAAAGCAATTCGGGAAGAACAACAAAGAATTCTTCCTTGCAGAAAAGGTTTGTGGTTGCCTTGCCAGCTCTCAAAATTAAAACTATGTCCCAGTCAAAAATGCCTATTCAGGCTGACATCAAAGAGAAAAATGCGAGCAGGTCAGGGAGTTTAATTTCCATGGCACTCGCATTTGTGATTCACATGTCGGGCGCAGTAATGACTTACATGCCCATTGGCAATAATGGAATAGAGGGCCAGTGTGGACACAAAGGGGCAGCATCCCGAGGTAGCAGCGAGGGGACGGATTCCGCGCTGGGTGGGACGCGTGGAGCCCATTGAAGCTGGGCCGTGTCGCTCGGAGCACGGGCTGCTGGTCTTTCTCACAGCGCCGCTTCCATCAATGAGAACCTTGTGGAGCCCCCTGGCCTGGGCTGAGGCTTTTGGGAATGATGCTCACGGAGGGGGAGGGGCGATGCCAGAGGGCTCCTTTTCATTGTCTAGAGACCAGGTCCTTTTAAATACACTGAACAGAGCGGGTGACTCCCGAAAATCTGGGTCTCGGGGCGTGTTTCCTGACTCCTTTGAGGTGTGTTTTCATACCAACTTTGTAACTTGTCAAAATCTCCAGTCCAGGTGAAGGGCTGTGTCGTGAGACTTGAAAGCAGGAGGTGTGTAAACTTTTTAACAGTGTCTGTATATTCTCCTACTACTCCTTATTTGCTTTTCTCATGGGACGATCCAAGCAGGCATTACACACTGTTGATAAATATATTTTCAGCCCATTTCATTTAACCATTACTGCATTTCCATATCAAAGATTTTACACTTGGCATGCCCGAGCCCATTTTATTTGTGATCTGTTCTCAAATGAGGAGTTTGGAATGCTTTTTTCATTATGTGTTTCATCTGCAATGTACTGCCCTTGTGTTATTTTTTAAGATGAGATCTTATACGCTACCCCAAGTCATTCTACAACTCATTGGCTCTTATTTATTCTGGCCTCCTAATCTAACACAGTTTCTGTGTTGAAACTTGTTGCTATTTTTTTTTTTCCAAATATACACCATAGGATGTTAAGCATGCGCTGTATATCAAAGTGCAAATACAAACTAGTTGATAGTCTCCAGTCACACCCTGGATAGGTGTGGCATTTGGGAATTTTTCACTTGCTGGCGGGAGATCAGAATGTGCCTAACATGGTTCCACACACAGGATCTCGGTTGGGAGAGAGCTGGTTGGGGCTTTTTGGGGTTTGGGTTTTGGGGTGGCTTTTTTTTTTTTTTTTCTTTTTAATTTTTCATGTATGTTGTCTGAAGGGTTGGGAGCTAAATAGTTGTACTGTTTCCAGAAACAGATTTTTACATGTTTGGCTATATTTAGAGCTGCAATTGGGAGATTTGAGGGTATGATAAACCAGTGCCTCGCTGTCTCCCCTCTTCTCTTTCCATCGCTTTGTGATGGACAAGCTTGATTCCGGTGTCAGCCTAAGGCATGGTGCAGAGCTGCACCACTCCAAGAGAAACTCCAAGGAGGAAGCATGACTCAGAGAGCTGCAATTCCTTCCACAGTTCCTCCTTGTTCCAGCCAGGGCAGTAAGTTACTTCGCTATTTGAGCTGCTGGACTGCAGCTTGCTTCTCCCCTGGTGCTCACAAGCCTCAGCTCGCAGGACAGAAGGAAGAGGGACAAAGGCCAGGACGAGGTGCCACCAACCTAGGGAAGGCCTGGGACCCCTCAAGCCCCCTGTGGGGTTTCACTGTGGCCAGGCACCTCCCAGCCACCCACCTTTAACACCAAGAGCAAACCACCCACCTTTTGACACTCAGAGAGTGGCGGAGAATTTGCGGGCAATTGTTTTCTCACCGAAACAGGAGCACTAATTAGGGGCATTCCTGGTTCAAATGTCCAAAATCAGTATTTCCTCACTGGTAGTGAGCAACTCTGAGGCCTGAGGACATCCACCGATGTAGGACCTGTTTGCAAATGGTGCACGAGGCTCTTCCACCTGCCCAACATTCTGCTCAGCATCGACACGCTTTGGGGAAAACCATAAAATAATGATAACAATAATAGTGAAATTCACAGCCTTTTCTTGAATATGCTTTTTCACAGATGGCAGAAATGCTGTGCTATGGAGGGATCTTCAACTGAGCACTATTTTAAAAGAATCTTTATTATGGCAGTGAAATATCCTGTTAACTGAGGCAATGTCAGCTGAGAGCACAGACTAAATACTGAAAGATAAAAAAGGGGCTAGGAAAACAAGAGAGAAATTTATCCATATGCACATCAGCTAGATGATCCAGGTAGGAATAAGACCTCAATACTTGTTATTAAACCCTCTAGGATTACCAGGGATAAGTTTTCAGGAAGTATTTTGCAGTTTAAAAAAAACAAACAAACAAAACCACCAACAAAAAAACAACAACGAAACAGAACCAGGAGCAAGAATCGACTTCAGAAAACAGATCTGGCCCTCATGTGGTGCTCAGCAGCACAGATACACACACTCACACTTCCTGCCTGAGTGGTATCAGTTTCAAAAATAGCCTGTGAAAGAAGATTCAGGCTATTGGAGCAACTTCTGCTTTCAGCAAAGTGGACTGAAACGTGGAGCTGAATTTTTACCTGCATGTGGGATTTGAGGTGCCCACGCGTATAAAGCTCATCCTTCTGCTGTGAGCTCTGAATGGCATCAGTGCTAATTCACCTGGGTACCTGACAGAGATCTCCAGGGAGATGTAGAAAGAGGAACACCATTCACTGGAGCTGGTCTCTGTTCCTACACCGAAAATTAATGATGTAAAGGAAGCCTGCAGCTCAAACGTGCAGAAGTTGCTTTTGCTTTGCATCGGTTTATTCAGGTATTTTAAACAGGCTTAGTTAAAATAATCAGTCGAGCCTTTCTGACAACTTTGTAAGAAAGCCTTATGTGGCTAATTCTTAAATATCATCAGACAGCAGGCTAATTGTGTCTGAGTGCACACTGCTGCCCCAGGTTGCAGATAACTTCCTGTGTTGAAACGATGACTTGAGAGCCACAAGGAAATATCATCTTCCAGTCCTGCTGGGTCTTAAAGCAATCTGTGAGGACTCCCTTCAGCTGCCTGCCTGTGCTTAGCCAAGTTATTAGACATGTTCAGGATGTATCGAACTCATACAGCTTCTAAGTTACTGGATGGGTTTGAGTTCATGTGGCCAGCTGATTTAGTCGTATCTCTGGTGCTAACAAAACTGAGTATTCTGACCTGCCACGAATGTTGCCCATATAGGTGTGAGACAAACGTGCTTGGATGGGTTTAATCGTACAGGTGTGCAATGGGCAACTTTACCACTTTCTGTTGCATCTCCTGTTCTCAGTGCTTAGTCGTGTCCCTTTTGAGAGGGGATAATGCTTTGCAAGAGCAAACATTCACATTTCTGAACGCATAATCAATCAAAAATACGGCAACAGAACCTTTAGTGGGCCAAGGTGTGTATCCTTTTGAACAGAAGCAAATTCAAAGTAATTCCATGAAGTCAAGTCAGGGGAGAACTTAGTCTCCCTGATATATAATAAAAATAAAATACAATAAAATTGGCTGGATGACTCACTGTGCACAACTCAGTGAAAATATGATCTGTTTTGTATACCCTTCCTTTTTCTTTTCTCCATATTCCTCTTTCTCTTCCTCATCCCCTTTTTAGCCTTTTCTGCCTTGTGATGCCACGCCAAGGAGACCCAGGAACCAGAGTGAGACAGATGATGGAGTGAGTGGTTTGGAGAGGGTAAAAACAGGCCGTGGCTGGACGTGCAGGAGATGGTAAAATCCCAATAATCCATATTGATATCTGACAGGACTAACAAAGGAAAGGCTCATTCCTTGCATTGTTTGGGGTCCTGAGAGTGCCCCTTGCCTGCTCCATTGTACAATATAGCCTGGACAAAATGCAGCTGCACGGGGGAAAAGGTGACACTGATCCTGCTCTGAATAGGAGTCGATACTGTGCTCATCACTGGTGTGTCTGGAAGCAAGACACACTATTGCTGCTGCAGGACAAAGTTCATGGAATATCGAGTGTTGATAGTCTGCGCTCAGAGCCTGTAAATGTATGTACAAATGGGTCACATCCACAGCTGGCATCTGTCTGCCTCCAGATCTGGTCCAGTAAGTTTCTAAAGAGTAGCTCACGACAGACCATTGAAAACTTCCAAAGAAAGTCCCAGGGCACATGACAGAAATGGCCAAGTGGGACAGCACAGTAGAAGAAAGAAATCCTGTGGGTTCATTTCTTTAAAGCATAGAAGTCATTAATCATTTCTATTCCTTTCCATTTGAAACAGCTGCCTGCCTGCATTTGCTAAGTAACTGCTTTCGTAACCACACAGCAACTGAGCTGTGGGCCCCAGAATGCTCATGCTTCCAGATATTAATAAACAATTTCCCTCCTTCACTGTGTCAATGAAAGCACGTTAACATTCTTAGCATCTGGTTTTGGTAGGGAAACAAAACGCTGACGGTTCCACACTTTATTAATTCCTTCCCCCCCAAAAAATCTTGCTTACTGCTTATCTTCTCAAGTGAGGCTCCAGAAGTTCAAAAGCTTGGCGTGTGAAAAATCTCAGTGGCCTTCTACCTGTCACCTGCGATGCAGGATGTCGCTCGTTATCAGATTATTAAACGACCTCTCCTGTCGCGCGTGTCTGCCCATCTTCTTGTGAAACTGAGCGACATTCCCCGCGTCAGCTCGCTCCTTCCCCAAGATCCGCTGTCATCTCGGCGGGCGGCTGCAATTAGTGAAATGCCAGCCAGCAGGTGGAGACGCATGAAAGCAATCCCAACCCATGGACAGGCTGCTTTGACATCGCATTCCCATAGCCCCGGCCAAGCGCTCCCGCGGGCCAGAGCCAGAAAATATCGCGATTGCCTTCATGGAAAAGTTCAGAACTAAAATCTTGGACTGCTGACAGAACATGTGACGGAGCAGCCCCGGCTTGGGCGGAGGAGCCCTCCAGCACCTTTCATGTCTCAGTGAGTCCCGCAGGGAGGGAGGGAGGGACGCTGGGGGCTGACTCTGGCCTGACCTTGATTCATTGAGTTTGTTCAACAGTTTAGAGCTGCCTGTCAGCGTCAGCTGTGCTGAGTGATGCAGGGAGCCACACACGCTCCGGGCCGGCCACGTTCCCTCCCGGCCTTGAGCTGCCCCGGGGCTCCGCTGCCTCGGGACCCCCAGATGCGTCCCCACCTATTTGCTGCAAAAAGCGCAGCCTGCGATGGGGCGAAAACAGATCTTGCTTCCTCTGTTCCTGTCGTAACTCCTCCCACCCAGTGTTTCCTCTTTCAGAGTGGAAACACCATTGTAATGGCTATTTCTGAAATGTCCCTGCCAGGATCAGGAAGCGCGGAGGGATACGGGCGGGGGGGTAGTTTGGGAGTTATTTTGGGAGTGGGGAAGCTGTTTACATGAGTTTGGGAGCAAATCCAGGGATAATTCTGTGTCGTCTTCAAGCCGGTGGTTACGTTCCTAGCTCTAATCTCTCTCGAGATGATAAGAAACCGCAGTACTGGATCTGCAGAATACCTGATGTGAACTGATTGCCTTCCGTGGAAATTTGCGCACAGTGGGAGCCGAGCCTAAATGCCATGCCACAGAATGCTGGCAAAGCCCTCCTTTACACCAAAAAATGATTGCTCAGGCTGTGAAAGACAAATTTCAAGTGACAGGACACGTCAGCACCCACATGGAGGTATGGAAAGAGGGGAGGAGGTGGTGTAAAATAAGGAGAGCTTTGAAAATTGCGAAAATCACCTGCAAACGTTGTGAGAGATCCCAGTGGTTGAACACACGACACACTGTCAAAGTATGTTCATTGTGGAGACACCTGAAAACACGATGTCTTGTTTTACAGCTCCAGAGCCCCCCAACACTCGATCATTCGTGGTGAGGTTGTCGGAGTTTGTTATTTTTCCTTCAAATGAGAAAGGCTCTTTCAGATCTTGAAAACCCAGTTTCAGTGATCCGAAAGAAATGCACTTTGCAGCTTTCCCATCCTTTTGGATCCTTCTCCTCCCCCTCCACGCTGCCTCTTGCTCTCCTGCCTTTGGAGAGCGGAGTTCAGCATGCCACAGAGGAGACAGCCTGCATGCGGAGTCCCCCGAACATAAACACGCTTCAGGAACAGATTCACCCCAGCGTGCTTCCAAAGGCGGAAGCCACATTCCATCTGCACCCTTATCAAGTGGTCAATAGCTGGGAAGCTGAATGGACATTCCTGAGAGTGAAGAGTATGAAAATATACATTAGCGCTCGGCAGCGATTCACCGGCTTCCAAACTCCCTCTGCCCAAGAGCAGCTGAGCTCAGAGTGGCTCAGGCTGGGGACTTTGAGAATGCTGTGCAGGAATTCGCCGCGCTGAGCTGCAAAACTCTCTTCGGGTGACTTCTCTGGTGGTTGAGAAGCCCTGTGTTCATTCAACTCAGGTATTGGTCTGCATTTGCTGTCCTTTTAAAAGTTTGTTATTTCTTAACTTATAAATTATATGTAATTTTAAGAGGTGTTTTTTTAAAAACCCGTCTCTGATTTTCCTTTCAGGTTCGCAGCACTGTGGCATCGATGACTTCTGAGCTGTCACCCCGACAAAAAAATCAGAGCCCACGTGAGTGTGCTTGACACACGCTGCCTGATGATAAGGCAAGTCATCACCATTATTCTTTGACCTATTTTTTGGCTTGTAAATGACTGGGTCTAAACTCCCAGCCAGAAACTGAAGATATTGTTTATTGATCTATTGTATAGGATTGCCTTGAAAGAGTTAGCCTTTGTCTGAGGTGACTCACAGATTGCTCTGACGATGGAGGTGTGCTTTGCTTTGCTCTCTGTGTCTCTCTCTTGCTCCCTGTGTACATATCTTTATATGTCCATAAATATATTCTATATGTACAAAAGAAATGGTTTGCTTTCATGACGTACCCTTTTGAGTCTTGATTTCTTTTGAGGGATGTTTTTTTTTAAAGAATCACTATTAGTCAAGCGAAAGTTACTGAGGCAGAGAGAAAGAAAGCACCGGAAGCATTTGAAATAAAAGACAGTTTATTATTTAGGGCAATGGGATAAGGGTGCAGGACAGTGGAAGTTCAAGTGCTGAATCATGTGGACACGCTCAGTATGGAGTTGGTAAATTGTTTAATCTGTGTGGTGACTCAGTTCCTTGTTTATGACAGGAGGACAAAGCTTAACAGCCTTGTAAATGAAATAAAACCTATGAATCCGTATGAATGAATATGGACTGTGGACAACATCTCTCCCCAAAACACAAGAACCCTGTGGACATGAAGGTGATGGCAACTTACTCAGAACCCACCCAGTTTATCCCTCCCAGCCAGACCTTGCTGCTGGATATTATTCTGGATCCTGCCTTAAACAATGTTCTGTTGAAGATCTCTTAAGATGTTGGTCTCCGTGGCACCTGTTTGAACTGAAATTAGGTCCTCATTGGGCTGTGACAGAAGGCAATGAAATTAAACTAAAGGCACAATCCCAAACGCGCAGTTTTTGGGCAAAACACCGAAGTAGCTGTGCCAGGACAAAACAGGTCCCTATCAGAGATGTGCTTGTACCAAACAAATGCATTAATGAAGGAACACAATTTTTTGAAGGATCAGTCTGAAAGACATTTTGGAAGCACCTGAATTTGCTATACAAATACTGCTCAGCTGCTGGCTACGACTCCTTGAGGTCTACTTCCAGAGAGTACCAGGTGCAGTTTAATGCGAAATAAGGGTTTTCTGTCACTCTGAAGTTCAGTTGCCCATATTTTCAGACCCCTCTATCCCATCCTTAGTTTCACGAGTCACGAGGATGCATCTTGTACCTGTATATTAATGGTTTGTGCTACAAACCTCTCTTCCCACAAGGACGTGGCGGTGTCGTGTAGAACGCACATTCCCATAATCATTTCATATGTTTTCTGTCTTAAAAATAAAGTTTATATAATGAAAATACAGTATAATTATACACATGGGAGTTCTGGTTTGGAAGAGGTTCAGCAGAATTCTTTGATAAAACAAGCCCCCCAACCACAAAAGCTGCACACAGTGATTTGACAGTCAAACATGTATAATCACTTACTCCAAATTAAAGGCATGGTAAGAGCAGCACACTGAAATCCTTTCTGTCACTTTTGGCCAGCAAGTGACAAATACTGTAAATCTAACCCAAAATGCATCCTTGAATAAACTTTGAGGAACTTTTTAAAAAGGTGCTTGGGGGTGGTGAGTTATATAAAGAAATGGGAGTGCAGAAGATCTCTTTATACAGGGTTATTTTGTGATACTCATTGAGCTCTCATCAGCCTGGTCCCTTTTTTTTTTTTTTTTCTTTTTTGCTCTGCACCAGTTTCTAGTACCCAGAAATGGACAATATGAGGGTTGTCAGGGGGAAAAAAAGTCATCTCATTAGGCAGAACAGAGACGTCAAAATCTGTGAAGTTCAACACCTCGTTGTTTAGGTGAGATTTGCCATTTGCTGTTCCTACCAACATCTCTCCCCAAAACACAAGAACTCTTTTTCACTCCACCAAAGCTGCCCCTTTGGGCAGAAAGTTCATGGGCGAGATCCTCAATGGGTACAGAATTTTGCAGCTCCACTGAGAGCAGCAGGATGATGCTGATTTGCACCAGATATGGATCTGGTTCACAGCATGTCTCGGTCTGAATTCACAAAGCGTGGAGTAATGTGAAACAAGGAAGTGACTTTTGTGAAAAGCATTTTGGAAAGGAAAACCAAAAATGATGGATGTACCACTGGGGCAGAGGGAGTGGAGCCCGCCTCAAAGAAGACCTTGTAGAGCTGCCAACCTTCCCACAAAATGTGCTGCTGCCCTCAGAAAGGAGGGGGAGGTTTCCCCAGGACAAATGCAGCCACACCAAGCACCCTAATAACCACTTTGTAGATATTTTTATGTACCGTCACATCAAAACCAGACAGAACTTCCAAAACATTTGAATTTGACCCATCGCTGATTAATGGAAGGAGGAGAAGGAGAATGGGTGGGAAGAATAGTCATTGTGAGCTGCCATAACACTGGGCAGCGAGCCATGCTATTCAACAAATGAGACAATACATTAAAAACCAAAACTTTGTTTTTGGGGGCCTTCTATATATATCAAGAGCTTGATTCACAGACCACTGAAGTTAATGGGAATCTTTCCTGTGGCTTTAACCAGCTACTGGCCCTGCTATTACGAAAGAGGAGTTAACAAAGCTTTGCACTTACTCAGTGCCTCAGGATTAGAAAATTGCAAGGTTGAATCAAAGATCAATAGTTAGTTACTGGTTGAAACTAATTAGTGAGAATGCCCACTCATTCTGCCCACCTGTCTGCAGTGTATTTTACTATTGGAGCTATTAGCATGAGCCAGTAGTGGAGAAAAGATTTAACAAAAGACAGAAAATGCACATGATGGCAAGAAAAATAGTTAATAATTTATGTTCCACCTGACATGTAAAGCTCTGCAAACATAATTGGGGAGGGGGTGGGGGGAAGGAAATCTGATTTTCAAATATTGGATACCTTTTTACAGCTTCTTTCTGTTTCTTTCTCTCTGGAAGCAATTAGCTCAATCACATTACAAACCTTATGTCTTCAGCTATGCCAGTGACCATACTGCCATTAAATGTGCAGCAGTCCTTTGTGAGGAGCAGGATTGCTCATTTCAGCAGGAGTTTGGGATGGGGAGGGTAAGCCATTCTCCTCCTGATCCAGCCACACAGATGGAAAAGGTGACCCTCCTCCTTTTGCCATGACTTTGTTGGAGGTCCTGCCTCCACCAGTGTGCTGGCAGAGGAGGTAGTATGAAACTCTCCAAATTAGCTGTGCAAAGTTACATTCTCAGTCTAATTAGGGGAATTAATTTCTCCTGGGGCCCGTAACAAATTTTGCCCGAGTCGGCTCATCAAGAAAGAGCGAGCTGTGAGGATACCTGGGACAACTCCCTCCTTCCTCAGGCAGAGAGGTGCAGCCACCAGGGGAATGGAAAACAATTCCTCGTTTCCACTTAAAGGTATTTCCTCCAGGATGTTCCTGGGCCAGACTCCTGTAAGTGCACAAGACAGTCATTAGGTCCTTAGATCTGTTCATCAAGGCTGTCTTGATCAAGCTTAAAGTGTGCATAAAACTCAACAGTTTTCCAAATAACTTTAACCATGCACTTCCATTTCTCCCTGGTACAGCTGGAATATATCCCACAGTATTCCTCTTTGACTCTGGGAATTCCAAGCTGCAGCTGCACGGATTCCACCAGATCAGCAGAAATACTTGTGTTTTCCTTCACTGATCACTTCTCTCTTATATTTGTGACCTCATTAATAGAAAATCGATATTTGGTGTCACTAAGGATCAGGACTGAAGACATTTGTGGAGCAGAACTTTGTCAGCGAGCCAGTCACAGCTCAACTGGAACGATATTCTGGTGTTCCTACAGAACAGGAAGTGCTTGTATCACTCTTCCCCTTCCTCTCATATGTAAATGCAAGCATATTTAATATCCTGGACACTGCTGTTTGGTAATGTTGGCAGAAAGGTGACACTGCTGACCTGAAGTGATCGGTTGACGCTGGGAAATCAAATGGCAGCAGCAAATTAAAGTGGCACTAAAGTTACTGTAAATATTGTTGTTCCTTCAGTGGCAATATGTGCCAGTAGAGAAAAAAAATAATTCTCCTCATCATATGTAATGTAAATATCACAAGGATTATGTCTGTGTTTCATCCAAGAAATGCCAGGTTCAGCAATTTCACTGTAGAAGACAGGAACAGTTCACATCTCCTTCAATTCTACACACATGTACACCTGAAATACCACAGGTGTAGATATTGTCACTTTTTACTCTTCATGGCAAGAAGATTTTTCTTTTATTTTGACTTTTCTGTCTTTCTAAAAGGATTTTTTTTCCTCTCCATTTTTTTTTTTCCTTTTAATTGGAGAAGAAATGTTTAATCTGTTTAATCTGCTTGTCTGGGGCCAGCATTAGTTCCTCATCCAAAAGCCAGAGGAGGCTCACTATATCCAATCGACTTGTTTTCTCTTATTCAGGTAAAGGTCTCAGCATGTACTGAAGTTTAAATACAAACTCTAGCTTAAACTGGGTTACTTCCCAAAGCAAAATCCTGAATTACTCCTGCTAGAAGTTTGGGGGAAAAAAATGTAAGGAGAGGCTGAGATAACTGCTAGGAAAAGTAGATCCCTGGAGAAAGGCAAACAACCTGCCTCCCTGTTGACTTTGCCTGGGTCAAATGGGAAAAGTTGAGTCACTGGCTTCTGCTTACATTTTTTCTTTCATCTTATTGATAGCAGGAATATGAGTCCAGCTCTCCAAGATTTTCTGCCCGAGTTCCTCCCTTTGCTCGACCGCCTTCCCAAGACCAGTCCCTTTCCTCTCTTTCCTCTTACACTGCAACTTGCAGCTTTGCGTGGTGAAGAGGCTCGAGCTGACTCTGTGCAGAGGTAATGGCTGCTTGAAGGAAGAGCAAAAAGTTCATTTGAAAAAGCATTTTGGCACACGAGTAGGTAAAAGGGTTCCAGCTCCTCTGCAGGAAATCAGGCATTTTCATTCTTCCTGTTTTTCAGCAAGTCCTTGAAATAAATGATTGGATATTTGGGAAATAAAGAGGCACATACATCTCTGTTTCAAGAACCGCCTGGGTGGGAATGGTTGCTGCTGGTGAACTTCCTCGGAAGTGTACACGTTTCATGATTGTCTTATATAATTTGGCCTTATAATTGCTAATGAAGGTCAGGGTTTCCATGCAAGAGGAAATCTTCAAGGCATCAGCAGGGCTGCGGCCTGGTGCCTTCAAGCCCAGCACGGTTCCACCGTGATGTTCCAGCAGGATCTCTGTGACTTCTCCTGGGAAGTACGTGGGGCTGTTGGGTGTGAAACCACTCGTGGAGGTGAGGGAAGCTGCTAGTCCTGAGCAACCCCACACACACCCACTGCACACCCAGCCAGACTGAACCTCCAGGCCTCAGCCTTCTCCATCTGCTCTGTCGATCCCTTTTGACTTATCTCTTTTTTAAAGGCAGCGATTATGCGCAAATCGAATGAGTCTGTTTCTCTAGGTCCATTAATTATTACATTCCATTTACATTTTCTGTTTACTTTTTCCCTTCTCTATGGAAGCTATTGAAGGTCTGACGATTCAGAATGCTCTGGGAACACTATGTGGCTTTCCTTCTTGTTTGCCCATTGTAATGGAGCTCATTTTTCAGTGGAGGTTTCCCATTATTTCCAGGAAAAATGTGGTCAAACCCATGTACTCCCAAACCTTTTGATCTCCTGAATCCTCTTCATATCCCAGATAAAAAAGTCAGTGATTAAGACAGAGTTCCTAAAAGGACACATAGTCAGGTTTCCCTTTGACCAAAATGGTTTCCCAGTGAATCAAACCTTTCTCAGCTCAGGGGGGGGCTCGACAATAGACCCTGAAAAGATGGATAGAGCAATTGTCCTGCTTAGTGATCCACGAAAGGAAAGGGGTCCTTAGTGAAGGGAGACCTACACTAAGTCTGACCTGACACTGCAGGAGTAAGACAATGAAAGGTCAAGGAGACTAACGAGAGGAAAAATGCAGACAATGGGTGCCACAGCCAGCACACAGCTCCTGCCACGCAGACTATGGGGCAGCAGCCTTAACTGCCTCAGACATGTGAAGGGCAACTGAAGCGGAAAGAACTTGAAGTTTCCTTCTTAAGAATTGTGGCCCAGCATCTCCAGGATTTACCCAGGCCTCACAGAGAGGTCAAAGTGATGCAGCTAGGCCTGAGGTGAATGAAAAATAAAGATTATCTAACTGGGGAGGAGAAAAATACAGACGTATTTTAGACCCTACAAAAAGGGCAACTCCTTGGCAGTTGGGATCTGCAGCAAGTGCCCAAAGCATTTTGTGGGAGGAACCACAGAAAGCTTTTGCCTAATTATTCGAAAAAAGCCCAAACAACTTGATATTGATGTATGTGGTACTTTCAACCATCTTTTTCTTCTGTATGAACAAAAGAGTCGTAGTTTACAGTATCTGAGGCTCCATTGAACTTCCTTCAAGCCCCCAGCAATTGTTTCTTTCTGTGCATGAAAGAATCCTGGTCCCTGTCATCTCTCTGGAGACAAAAGGAGGAATCTCTGTGGCTTCTGCAGGCATCTCTGTCCTCAAAGGCATCTCCATTATCACTTCTTTGTAGCTGGGCCTTGCCCTCCTGAAACAGCCCCTTTCTACTTAGGTTGGACCTAAGCACTACTTTTGAATGTCTACACCAACAAGGCACTCTCTAGTCAACAAATAACATTTAAAAAGCCTCATCAGAGCACTCAGGAAGAAAGTCTACCTTGATTGTATTTTTCACAATAGCTGAATGTTGTTTCCATTCTAAACCACATTTTTCATCGTTTCAGTGACCAGGTCTTTCGACAGCGGATGTGAGCACTGAGGTTTGCCAGAGTTATCATTTCTGTGGCAGGAACTGACAGGTGGAATCGGCATTTTCTTACCCATAAAAGCAAAATAAAGCAGCATTTTAATATTCGGCAGGTTCGGGTAAGACAACTTGCTCTTCTTCAGAACCTTGCACAAAAATTGCCCTTTCCCAACACTGCTAAAATCAGATATAGGTGTAGAGAGAAGGAACTGGGATGGCAGTGTTGGTTAGAGGATGGCACATGGAAGTTACACAGTATACCTGGATTTCATTCCCAGGTCAATTGCTGGCTTGTTGTGTGATCCCAGACAAAGCCCTCGAGCTCCTTCTGCCTCATCTTCCCTGCCTGGAGATTAAATTAATTTTCTAAAGGAGCTTTTTGGATCTTGGCTTAGAGGTACAGCAGGTTATTACTTTCACCTATGTATTCTACTCGTTCTATTATCAAAGGAAGTGCAAATTTAAGAAGCATGCGTTGGGTTGAGGAATGGTGTGAATTTCAGCCGGCATTAGGAAACTAATGAAAATTACAATTGAAGAGTAAAATACTTTTCCTTATTCTGAGATGACGGCTGAATCAAACCCAAATTCTTTTAAAAGCCATCTCAATTGGAAACTATTAGGTAATTTCTTTGGAGAGTGGAGAAGGGAGTAGACAATATTCCTCCTACAATTACTGAGCCTTCTATGAACGAAATGATCTCGTTGCATTCCAGTGATGACCCCAGGCGTGGATGAAAGCTGAGTTTCCCATCCGACCTCTGAAGTTTCCACCTGTGCAACTCTGCATTGTGGTTGTTAACTCTCTAGGGGCTGCAGGTGAGCACAACTCTGAGACAAAATGAAAGATGGAGCTCTCCTTTAAGGAGCTTGCAGTTTAAGGAACGTTATTGCCAGAGTTAACTCCATTTGTGCTGGAAGGAATTCCCCTCGGGATCAAATTCTAAAGTGGTGACTGCTCACAAAACCTGTGGGGTTCCAAAAACCCAGACAGGGAGGGAAGAGGGTATTTCTGCTGAGCTGGGGGGGATAATTTGTCTGCAGAAAGAGAAGCCAGTGCCTATGAGCGCGTGGTTGGGCCAAGCCAACCTGGTCTGGGGGCTCCTCGGGGATTCAGGCTGGGCAGAAACACCAACAACTGAGCCCTTGCTCTGAAGGTGGCACCTAGAGCAGGTGGGAAACCCAAGCAGATCCCTCATGGGCAGGCACTGGTGTCAGATATGTCCCCAGGGCCCCCACCCTGGGCCTTGCAGAGCGTTTTCCATCAGGTAGAGCTGTTCTGTCGGCCTTTTCCTGGTTGCTCAGCGCGGGGGCCACGGCCCAGACCTTCTGAACTGCCCCACGCACTGCAAATGTGATTCATGCCTCCAAACACAAGGTAGGAGCATAACTAAGATCCAGTCAGTCACGTTGTGGAAGTGCCTGGGTTTTTTCCAGTGACTTTAGCTCAGGTAGAGGGATGAAGACCAGCTGAAGGGTGGTGGAGCTGCTCCCACAGCACATGCCTGTTTATCTCCATTTCTCAGATCGTGCTTAGACGCCTCACAAGATCTGGAAGGGGGTGGTAACTCTTCTAATCATGCTGCTGGCCAGGGTTTTGCAGTGTGTTTTTGTGTTTCAGTCATGGGTTAAAAAAAATAAGCGACGTCACACAGGTGCAATTCCCCTGTAAAAAACAAATAGATCTGAGCTCCTTCTCTGTAGCTGATAAGGACCCCTGTGAAGCTCCTCTCTGATCATCACAGGTTTTTAATTGAGTTTAATTAGCCATTAAAATAATTTCCCAACGTTTATAGCCTATTTTCCCTCCCTGGAACATTTTAAATCAAGATGGTATCTTTTTCCAAAAGATACGCTCCAACTCAAACAGGGATTAATTCCAGGGGACTCGGGAAGCTGATGCACTCACACCCATCCCTTGCAGCCTTCTCGCTTCCAAGCAGGTGATGGGAATCTCTGTGGATTTTCCTTGCAGGACGCTGGCTTGAAGGAACAGAGCAGTGCTGAAGGTGGGTGGGATGAAGTGGGAGGCTCCAGTGCCCCCAGACTGGCAGGATCACAACTCCTTTAGAGGTTTGTGTCAAGGAATATTGTCAAACGTTTGCCAGAAGCTCAGAAATCCTTAAAATTAATGTACCAGAATTTTCTTTGTTCGTTCAATGTCCGTTTTTCTTATTTCCAAATTCTTCCAAGGCATATCATGCGTGAAATGAAGACTCAAAAAAAAATTTTTTTTAGAGGTAAAGAGATACAATCTTTAATATGATCCAAAAACTTGGTTTCATTTCTCACCAGGAAAGATTTTTCTGTTAATTGAAGTGGAAATTTGCTACATGGAGCCCCCAGTTGTAACACTTTATCCCAGTTGGATCTGAGGATACTGAACATTTTGCCGTATTAAGTCATAAATTTGGGCCAGATACTGCAATCAGTCTGCTCTAGACCCCTAGTGATGTCAGTGTGAGTGCCATATCTAGGTCAGCTACAAAATTAGGTAATTTTTTACAGGAGATGTGTTCTCTCGGAATATGTTATGATTTGCAGGGCTCCCACAAGGCCGTACCCCAAACATTTGGTGAAGTAATGTGCAAATCTAATTGTGTTTCATCCAAAAAGGAGGAAGCAATGGCAGCCACAGAACTGACTCTGCAGTTCTGTCCTGGTGTCGAAGGAAACAAAGAGTGCATGTTTCCCTCTAGCTGAACACAGCTCTAGTAATTGCTTCAATAACACAATGTTCTCCACCAGCTTTGGGCCAATACCTGGCATTAATAACCCTGTCAGGATTACCCTGATTAATGAAGAATAATTCATGCCAATCAGGCAGCCTGTGAGGTGGCCAGTGCCATATTAACCAGCTCAGTTCTTCTCAAATATCCCCTGACACTGTGGCCCTTTGTGAAAGGACAAGACCGAGCAGGACAGTAAAAATTGCAGTATAAAGGTTAATTACTCACATGCCTGCTCATTCTCACTGTTACCATTTCGTTCTCTTTCATCTCCCTGCCTGAATTTGCTGTTTTCTTTGCTCAGTTCTCAATTTGCCCCTTTGCTTGCTGGTTTTTTTCACCGAGCACAGATCATCTCTCATTACTGATCTGCCATTACTGGTACCTTAGAATTCTTTAGCACCTTCCACTTACTTATTTTGGTATTTTTCCTGTGGGCTAGCTCACAAAACGCCTCCATAACCCCTCTGAGCAGGGGATGGCTCTGTCTGCTTTCCCATGTAGGTCAGCTCTGCCGAGCTGGGTTACAGTTCATGACTTGCCCAAGGTTACACAGGAAATGTGTGGCAGAACTCAGAATGGAAACCAGATTTCGCGCTCTCCTGCCTTAACAACAAGGTTATCCTTTCTCTTTGTGACGCTTTTGGGCACTTCGTATGGATCTACACATATGTTTCAAATGAGCTAAATTTCCATGAACTTGGTGCTTCGAACAAAAGTGGATGGATAAACGACAAAGGGCTAAATTATCGGAAAATGGCAAGGGCTGCTCGGAGATTTGCATACCTGGTCACAGTAGTTGTGCACACAAATGACTAATTGATTACATGCATAATCGTAGGAACGGCCCGTGCAATTTTCTGAAAATTTAGACCCAAATTCACAGAAGGGTAACTGGAGGAAAGAAGTTAAAAGTTTAATTTGATTCACATGCCTGGCGAGCGTGGGCTTGAGCCACAGAGGATGCTGTAGCTGGGCTGAGGTCTGGTGTGTGCAGCTCACAGACCTTGCTGAGCACAGGGTCACCCTGGCAAACTGCCTTAAAATGTGTTACAATTTGCATTTTCCCTCACTGAACTGAATAGTGACTCACCTCTCATGCCATTTATGAAAACAGGTAGGTATGTTTGCCACCCTCTTTTGTGTGATTTGTTCGTCTTGTTTTTTTAAAGCAAACACAATTAGGAGGTCTGGGGATTTTTAAGGCTCTTTTCCATTTGCCAGTGGCTTGAAAACTGAAGCCCATGATGAAAACTGAAGCCCACGATGATCAGAACTTCATTAAGTAAAGATGCTAAGAGAGGAGATGCTGAGCAGTGGCACAAAGAGACATCCTCAGCGCGAGCCTCCCCTGAAGAACTCCACACAGAACTCCGCATTCTGCTTGCCAAAATGAAAAGGTGTGAAAATTTGCATTTAGAAAACTCCAGTGATTCCTGTCTGAGGGGCAGCTTCACAGACAGCTCTTCCCCCAGCTAGAGAATAGGCAGAGTAATTGCCAAATACTCAGCTGGTGTAAATCAGGAAATAATGTGCGTGTCCCAAAACCTTGTGCTTTACACCCAGAGAGGATCTGGCCTGTAGCCTCCAAGGTGGCAAGAGACCATGTTTTCATTTGCAGCGTGTCTGGGACAGATAGAAATGCCTTTAAGCCTGAAGGTCTTCAGTGCTGGGTTTATGGGGTTTTTTTTTGCTTTATTGACCCCGTTCCTCGCTGATTTGATAATGAGAGAAAAGTGTGCTGTTAACAGCTCCGGAGCAACGCGCCGCAAATTTAGGGAAATGAAAAATCTTTAACAAGGATTGAAAGGAAATCATTGATTTACGGCAGGAGCTTCAGCTGAGCGTGGATTAATTAAAAAGCAATGCGAAGATGAGCACGGGTCAAGAAATGAGCAAAGATTGAATTTTGCCAGGAGCGGGACTGTGAGCGGGCTCGGGTGCGTGGGTGGGGTGGTAACAACACCTGGCCATCTGCAGAGAGGGTGGAAAAAATCCTGTTGGCTGAGATGTCTCAAGTGAAACTCAACCAGCAGAGTGTCAGCGGCCGGCCTGGAGATGCTGCTCGGAGGGAAACACAGATGTTCTCTTGCATCACCACAGGTGTGGTTTTTGTCCTATTTATAGGGCTAAGGTAATCAGGCTCCACAGCCAGCGTGTTTTGGGAGTTCCCGCAGGTATCTCCTGGCACACGGTAAGAAAACACAGAGGCAGGGACCTGTCTCTGGCTCCAGCGATGGGAGCAGTGAGGAAAGGGCAGCTCCTGGCAACCCCCAGGCGCCCACAGCACTGCTGAGTGATGGGGTGTGTCCAGGCACACACACACGGCTCCCAGTGGGATAGACAGGGAGCCAGGAGGTGTGGATCCTGCCTTCCCACTCTGAGTGATGCCGTGATGATTTGTGCCTTTTCTTTTATACCCCTTTTATCTACCCTTTTATAGAGCTTTTATGTATTCTTAGTGCTTTTCGCCCACATACTGATAATTCCTTAAGTCAGATAACCCAGCTGAGACCCAATATTTTGTTAAGACAGGAGACCAAACACCCTGGCAGCCTTGCAGTCAGGGCTCAGAACGCCCCAGACACCAAGGTCCTCTCCAGAACACCTCCTGTAAACTCAGACAGGCCCATCCAGGGGAAGGTTCCTCGGGACAGGGGGGTCACTCGAGCCTCTCATTGGGGAATCTTTGATAGATATGCTAATTTGCAAGGCCTATAACTGTGTGTGCTTTTCTGGTGCTGTGTGTGTGCATTTTGGGGTGCATTTCAGTGCATTCCACCAGGACAAAGTGCTGCAATGAGGATCCTTCAATAAGTACTGAGGTAAAACCCTTTTTTCCCTTAACCGTGTTTGGTTCTTAATTTTAAGACCAGGAAAAGGCAACACAAGGAATGAAAATGTGACCATTTTTTAAAGTGTGGGTTCATTGTCATATTATAGTGATGGTGGTTTCACTCTGTGGACTAAACATAGGCTTTCTTAATTATCCCATCCATTTAATTTGTTAAGTGGAGGATTTTATGAAGGCAGATATTGTGGCTGTGCTGGTGTGGCAGTAATAATTCAGAGCCACAGTTATGAAGTGCTGTTTAGTAGTGGTGGGTTTAGACTTTTGGTTATTGTGTGCATTTATTTTTCTTTATGGTTTTATAATTATTTCTATTGGTAACAGGGAGTTTGTGAACACAACTCCATCGGGTTCGTGTGAAAGAACAATATTGTTTGCAGAACAATTATTTGGAGATTTTCTTTTTTCTCTAAGCTACCTTGCCATTCAAACATAAACCTGTAGGCTGATTGTAACGGGAAAACAGGGAATTGCAATTATTAACGAAGGACAAGGGATTGTATTTTACAGAGGGGGAAGAGAGACAGCGTGTTCCAGCTGTTCACCCAGCACTGGCATCCTCATTTCTCCAGCAGAAATCTGTCAGCCTAAGTCCCTCTGCAAGTCCAGCAATAAAAGTAATGCTTGCATTTTCAACCCCTTGTTAACTTTTCCCCATGCCAGTTCCCAGCAGCTCCTGGCAGCTACTGGAGTGGCACAAACTTTGCAGGGTACACAACTAGAGGCAAGAGATCAAAACCTCCTAAAAGGTGTAGAAGCACAAGGCCTGGTGAAAATCACTGGGATTCAAAACACCATCCTTCAACTGCCGTGGAGAGATCCAGCTCTGGATCCCCAAAAGAAGGACATTTTTATCCAGGCAGCGCATTGCTGGAGGGGAGCACTCCTGCCCTGCGGCTCCTCTGCTTCCATGAAAGTGAATTAACTTCCAGAAAGCTCAGGTCTCCCTGTGCCATGTCCTGCTGCAGACATTCTCCTTGGTGTCCTTAAAATAAATCTCCCTTTATCCAGTAGTCTTTTGGAATGATGAGGAATTGCAATAACACTTCAAACAGCATCAAACTTCAGTGTTCTTCTTCCCCCTCCCACAAGTGTAAAGAACCAAAATCAGGGTTCTCAGAGACCGTTTTGGAGAGTATCATAATGGTGGGAATTGAGAAAAAAAAATGAAAGGGGAACTTTTTGGGATCAGTTTAACTCAGCTAGCAAAAAAAAAGGAAAAAAAATCACTCACTGAACTCATCTTGAACATTTTCTCCTTGAGTGGAGGATCCCAGCAGTGGAAAAAAGGCACTTTTGGAAGCAGTGGAGGGAAGTTTACACAGATGGTATGAGAGAAGTGGCATTGTGCTTGGAGATGCGGTGGGCCAGAGAAAAAGCTGCCCTAAATAGAAGGGACAAGATGCTGGGTTTAATTTAGAAATGCTGCTGGCATTTTTGTTACTGGAATGAAGGGAGCCACGAGTCTGCAAATGAAACAACCCAAACCCTTCACCACAACCATGGAGTGTAGCAGAAGTGCAGCAGCTTGGCATTTGCAGGCTTTGATTTTTTTTTTTCCTTTGTCTTGCCAGCCCCTGGAGTGCTCTCTCACCTATTTAGTTGCTTAAAGATAGCTTTTAAAGCACAAAATGTCAGCCTGGGCTTGACGCTGTGAAGATTTTTCCAAAATTCCAGCCATTCCTTTGGTTTAGCAACTGCAAAGCTCTTGCAACTGTTATCATTTGCGGTGGTCACAAGGAAGTGACATTGTCCAATAAAATCCCCACCACAAGTCAAGCTACTTAGCAAGGACATGATTTAGACGTTGGTTTGACAGCTTTTTTTCTGCTCCATGTGAATGGACCGAGTTCAGTTGTTTGTGAGATGCATTTTGGAGCTGTTTGAGGTTTTCTAAGAGTGCAAGAGAGAGTGGTCCCCAGTATGCCATCCTTCTCCTCGCTTATGAAAATACACCCTCATAAAACTGCTGGAAGAACAGAGAAATATGGTTAGTAACTCCTTGATAAAAGTGGATTAAGATTTTGTTTTATTTATGTTAGCAATAATCATTGTGGTTTAGTGGCATTTGAAACAGCTGGAACCTTCTGTTTCAGCTGGTGTTTTGATATGTCATTTTTGCTTGGACTTTGGTCCTGATTTTCTGGTCTGTGTGAAACAGGCAAACCATTTATGCATCTCGGAGGAGTGCTTTTAATTTAGGAATTTAGAGAATTATCAAGGGTGGTAACTTTGGTCTGTGCCACTCAGTCACTAAGGGCTAGGTCAGAGAGCAGATTTAGGAATATAAACTGGTACAGAAGTCAAATCCAGGCACTATTCCTGTGAACTAAAACTGAAGCCCAAAAGCCTTTTTTGAAGTCTCCGCATTTTGAAGTCCTGCACGTGCCCAAAGGCACCTGAAGCTTGATAAAATTCAGTGATGAGACCGCGTGTGTGCCCAAATCGTCCCTTGGTGGAGGAACCCAGCTGGGAGGGGAATCCTCCGTGCCAACGCTGCTGTCGTCTGGGTTTATTGCCCAGGGCTGGGGGAATGCCTGCATGTGCAAAGCTGAAAAACGTGCAGCTGGAGCATCTTCAGCTCCAGCAGACTGGGGCTGTGGTGGAATAACGAGGGAAAAGTGCTGGTAGGGCTGCAGGGACTGCGGGGGCCGATCAGTTTAACTCTGCCGGGTGTGTTACAAACCCGAGCAGCAGATTAGATGCCAAGTTTATTGTCCAATGGGATGAGTCCCCAAACTTTTCACACTCCTCCTTATCTCCCGAGAGCACCTGCCCCCCTGGGCAGGGCTTCCAGGGTAATTTGAGTGTGAAAGGAAAACAGGAGAAGCTGTGGAGAGAAATAGCAACTGCCCAAACCAACCCTCCGTCTTGGCTTCCAGGTTGCAGAGCACAGAAAACTGCAGATTTCATAACCGAGGGTAAAATTTTTGAGGTTCAAATCTCTTGAGGTTGCTTTGCAGGGCGAAATTTCCTCTGAATCTCCAGAGGACCTGAGGAACCCTGAAAAGAGAATTAGGAGAAAAGCAAACATGACCTTATCTGGTGCTGCGCAGCAAAATATTGGTCACAGTCTGTGATTTCGGAGTTAAATTAGCTAAAGGAAATGGGCTCGAGGGCTGCAAGCAGTAGTAGAAGATGCTATGCATGTTATGTCATCATAAACGCGGAGTTTAATATCCATCATATTTTGTTTTCATTTTGTTCTGTGCCTCTGTAATAGGCTCTCCCCCACACTTTCTGTACAAGGACTCTCAGAGAAAAAAAGAGACTGAAATCTCATCTCTGTTGCTTGTGAAGGGTGTGGGACATCCAATAGTCCAAATAAATAATAATTTAAATTAAAAATCAAAAATAATAATAGCAATAACCGTAACAGCAATAGTAACAATGTTTGGGACATTCAAAAGCAATGAGAACTTATTCCTTCAAGGAAGCGGGTTGGGATTCAAGCGTAAGTAGAGGTCTTCATCGGGAAATGTGGGTTGAAACACACAAAAAGCTCTAGAACTAGAAAGAAATACATCTTTACTTGCTTTATGCGTTCTCTGGTTATTACAAAGGATTCACGTGAAACACTGACGGCGCGTTTTCAGCCCGTGCGTGGTTCACATGCCACCGCGCCCTTTCCTCCTGAGACATCCTTAGGGTTACATGGGGAGCATCTTCGTTCCGAGTCTGTCACACCCCCCCGCTAAATGTGCCTGGGGATATTTGGGAGATTAGAGAGTAGGTGGGAACGCTGCTGTCCCAGGAGTCACCCTGTGCTGGGGGTGCCTTGCTGAGGCTGGACCCTGGGGGAGGAAAGGCTGGAAAGGCTCAGCCCTGAGCAGGCGGAGGCGAGGTTGGCATGAGAGGGAAGCAACCAGGAGGAAGTGCAGATAATATCTCTCACCGCTGATACCCGCGTCTGTGTAAATAGTTAACAGATAACGCCCTCGGAGGTAAGTTCCGCCGAGCCAATAAAATTCCTTCTTTTTCGTGCCCTGCAAATGGTTTCCTTTGTTCGGGTCCTTATGGCAGCTCTTGACAGCATCAGTGCTCGGCAGGGGAGTGGATCCCCTAATTGTTTGCATTTCAGGCTCGGCTCCGTGTCCCAGCCCGGAGCCCAAACCCTCTCAGGTGTGGGTTTGGTTCCTAGGGGTGTCGCCTCTCTTTCAGATGCAAACTGGGGACCGGTTGCCCAAGGCTTTGTCACCTTGAGATTCGGCTGCAGTGGGGCAATCCAAGGCAGGGCAGAGCCTGTGGAACGCGCTGGGCAGTGCGGGTGGAGGAACGGCTGCACCACTGTCCTCTCATGTTGGGAGCCTTCGGTGCAGCGGTAATATGTGCCTCTCCAGCCCCAAACGCAGATAATGAACGTGTGCTGCGTTTGCTGTGTGAATGCCGAGCTGTTAAAGAGCAGCAGGCTGCAATAAAACTCTAGGAAAAGCCATATCCTGCTGTCACTTCATAATGGACGTGAGGCTTGATCATGGCACAATGTGGGATGTGTGGCAACTTTTGCACAGGACTAGCTTGGAGGGACTTTTTTGGATAATGCACTGAACATCTTCAGAAAGTGAAGCTAATGAAGAAATGCTCTGACCAAAGCCCCGTGAGGTCCAGATTTTTCCTTCTCTGGGAATGTCCTATGGTTGAGTTTCGTTTCCACTCCTAATGAAAGCAATAAAACCATCCAGAAAGCTATTACAAAGCATGATTATGAATACAATAATTGTTGGTCAATCAAGCGATTTGTTTGAATAAAAGCAAAATATTTAATTTAGATGTCAACTTGAAATAGTATGGAAAATGGGGGGAAATGTTTTGCAATGCAAAATTGAAAGAGTCGTTTGGAAAACGCAGTAACATTCAATTTTCAGCAGGGCGATTCTTTTGCTTTTCTCTTCAAAAGGAACATTAGTCAAGCTCATCACTGCTGGGCAGATGTTTTGTTTTCTTGAATTGGCAGTTCCTGAGAGTTTAAGTGTAACCGACTTGTATGTAAAACACAGACAGATATGTTAAAAAGGTGAGGTAATCCCGAGGAGTTTAAAGTGTTGCTGAGAACCCACACTATCCAAAAAATACCAAACACAATCCTACAGATAAAGGTTTGGAATTTTTTTTGTCTTGGTCAGAAATATTTGTATGGACAAAACTATAATACTGATCAGAAAAGGATTAAACAATCGCACCGATTTTTCCCTGGGTCTAGAACTTCTGTTTATCAGCTGATATTTTTTTACCTAAGTGGAACGAGCCAGAATACTGTGCCACTTTTATTTTCACGGGCTAAGTCTAAGAAAAACCCTATAATATTTTTCTGGCCAACTGCAACGGTATCCTAGAGGAGCAGGCGCCTGTTGGTGAGGTAAATCCTGTTTTCTGGTCAAGTCCAGCTGCAGCTGTTTGGGTTGTTAGCCATTGATTTGCATGGCAGCCTCGTGTAGCACTGCTCCCTACTGCTTGGCAGCCGGAGAGAAATCAGCCCCACTGACACCTGTGGGAAACTGCTCTTCTTGGGGCGGCAATTAAGCTCCACGGTAGCTTTTGGGAATCAATGCAAATTAAATGCAGATAACAGGCATTAATGGAGCACTTATTGGAAATGATTTAAATGCTGTTTAGTGGTGGCTTTGGCTGATGGAAATTAACGACTAACTACCCGTTTGGGTAGGGGCAGAACTGCTGGAATGCAGCGAAAGTCAATACGGGCAGTTCCAAATGGCAGAGATAAGGAAGTGCTTATTGATATTAGTGATCTTCAATATTTTCCATTGGAACTATAATCTGATTCAGGCCACGTTGCTGTGGACTTCACCCAGAGCATGGGGGAAACAAATTGTTAATGATCTTATAAATGCAAAGTGTCACTAATCTGGTAACTTGCTACGCCGGGTATTGAAATAATTAATGCGGTAGATCATTCTTAATTATAGTCTTGTATTTACAGACAAACCGAAACTGAGGCTGGTATTGATTAAAAGAGGTGCCATATTGCAGACTTTTCTAACCCTGTAACTATATTGTTCTTGAATTTCATACAGTGTAGCTTAGATTTTTACATCTGATTTGAATTACTTGAATGTCTTAAAGATCTGTGTTCCAACCAGATGTGAGAAATGGCTTTGGTTTGGAAAGTTTCAAGGAAGGACCACCAAATAATGAGGGAAAAAACAACTCTCTGTTATTTTCCCCCTACACCTCAGTGGAAAATATTAAAAAAATAGTATCCCAATTTATTCATACGGCTTGGGATCCTGTCAGGAAAATGTTCCTTACCTGCAAATTTTCTTTATCTTTCTTTCCAGCCCAAGATTATATACTGGACTTGATAAACCTCTGTAACTGAGAGAATTAAACATTTCTACACACAGTATTACTATTTACTGTGCTTTATGCATGTTCTGTCACACAGCCAACACTTTAACTAGGCAGAATTTCTCTAGTTAAGCACCGCTGGCTTAACTACAATAATTAGCTGTACTGAGAGAATACACATAGCCCAGTTAACTGCACTAAAGCCACAGGCTTCTTTTTTTTTTTTCTTGTCATTAAACTTTTGGATATTTTTAAAACTTTGTTATTTTAAAAAACCTCCAAACTAAAGGATTTCATTCAACATGAAGACATTACCTCTTTAACAGGAAGGTTTGTATATAATTTCCTGTATGGAATTGGATGACGTGCTACTTCTGCACCACGTTTTGTTTCGTTGTCTCTACTCAAGGGAAGCATCTCTCAGAATTGATTTTCTCTTGCAAAGTTATGTGATAAAGATTAGGGACATTCTGGTTTTCGAAATTTTCTGTGACCTGTAGAGAAAACCCTCCATTCCTGCGAAACTCCCATCGGTGAACTGGGAATGGCTGCTGGAAACTGACCTCAAAGAGAGCGTGAGGAAAGCAAAGTGAAACAGTCTACAGAGGGCAAATAAAGGTTGGAAATTTCTTTGGAAAGACTTCCAAAGCTCTGCTGAACGTGTCACTGAAAAACGGAGAGAATTACCTGGTTTGTTATGCCATATACAATGCTTAATAATGGCATGAATTTCAGGCTAGTGGTAAAAACAAAGGAACTGTAATAAGCAGGTTACCATTACCTCACAAAGATACCATCTGTACTTCCCTGAGAGAAGTCCAAGCAGTACAGAGACCACGTTTCAAGTACTAAAAATGGCTGGAGAATATAATTGGCATTATTCCTTTTCATTATACCTGGTGATTTGTTCCAGGACTCACAGTCCTGACCTTGATGTGCCGTAAACAGAGCCTTCATTTAAAAGGGATTAAGGCTGGTTCTGTGTGATAACCCACCCTGACACAAATGCTGTCTTTTAGAAGATGCCAAGTTATGGAACACCTCCTGCCCATTCCCATTGCCAGTGGCTACCACACTGCTTTGGAGAACTCCTCCTGCCACCCAGGGAAAATGGAACCTCCTATGGATGAGTCCTCCCAGGGTACAAACCCCTGTCTTGCGAAGGCCGTCCACAGCAGCGTTATTTGGGATTGACAGATGTGACAGTGCTTTCTGAGTTACTGAAGTTCTTGGGGCAGAGCATCGGTCAAGAGACCCCCACCCAAGGGTGATTCAACCACCCTGAATTCCACAGTCTCGTGAAAGCAGAGCTTTGGCTTGTGATTTGGGCAAGGTCCAGCCCAGAACTGCGGGCTGACCAAACTTCACACCGAGCGTGGCCTCTCTGGCTCCCAAACTGGTGCTCAGGTCAGGTCAGCTCAGAACTAAAAAGCTGGAACTGCCTGCACATCTGTCGAGCTCCCCAGTGCCTGAAGTACAAACCATAAGGGTGACCAAATGTTAGGAATTAAAACTTTTTCCCACGCACAGCTCTCAAATGAACTGAGCTGCCGGCACCCCGGTCCCGATTGTTGCTCCTCTCCAGCAGGAAATTTGGGCAAAGACGGCCATTTCTCCACAAAATTCCTTCCCACACACCACACACACACACAGAGGGGGTTGTGAAATTGCACCTTTACCGAGGGTTTTGTTACAGGCTGGGTTAAGCCCTGTTGAAAATGGTAGGTTTAACCACCGCCCTTCTCTTCGGCGGCGCTGGAGGAGACAGTTCAGCACATGTTCCTGCCCAAAACAAAGGCATATGTAAGGTTGCCCAGGAATTCCAAAGATCTGGGTGGGGAGCCTTGCGGAGTTTGTTTTGGGCAGGGATGCATGTGGGAAAGAGGCAGAGCAGACTGAGCTCAGAACAGGCCGGGAGGAAGGTGGGCAGCCTGCAGGAGCTGTGCCGGGACGAGCGCGGAGAGAGGGATTTCAGTCCCCAGGGCTTGCTGCAAGGACCCGGGGAACGTGACTGAGGAAACCTTCTCCCCTTCCACGAGACAGGAAATGTGATTTTGTAGTGGTCCAAAAGTGGGCAGCTCTGTATTCAGGCCCGTTCGAAGCTGTACATAATTGTAATCGCCTTAAGTAACAAAAAAGTGGAATAAACATACAAGAAAGCGGAATCAGGAGATTTGCTTGCCTATGTTCCTGGAAAGCAGGGCCAGAACACCTTGTCACTACCTCTGACCATTACAGAATGGTGAAAGTCTGGTTATTTTTGAGGCCAAAAATGAGACAACTTAAGGAAGCCCTCACAGGTCTATTTTTATATTAATTGAAAGTCACAGTCTGAACAAGATCATTTGAAAATTCCCAGACAATTCAGTCTCTACTGTGTAGACTGTGAACGGTGAATTTGGTAAATTCCGTATGCAGCTGGAACAAAGAGTCTGAGACCTTCTTTAGTTAATAAATGTAAGTGAAATATTTGAACAATCTGATAACAAACACTGAGACAGGCCCCAGACTGCTTATTTAAGTCACAGTTGTAACAAGAGCTCTGGAAGATTTACCTGTGGTAGCACTGCAGATGTGGTCACTCAGAGATTTTTGGTCGGGTTTTCAAACTCATATAACTGTACTTTATTTCTGTAAATTTCAGCTGGGGCCAGCATCCTTATCATTGCAGAAACAGGGATTTACAGCCCTTTATTCCCTTTAGCATTCACCTTGAAGGCCATGGAGCCCTCGCTCCCAGACTTGCTGATATAAAGATAATCATCTTTGAAGTGAACTTCCTAGGAACCAAGTCCTCCTCCAGCTGGAGGCAATGGAAGTGCTGTTGCTGACTTCAGTGGCAGTAAATCTCAGTTCAATCATTTTTTATGACACCTCTTCTTGCAACAGATATGTTTACTGGAGCATTCTCTACTAATTGCTTGCATTTTTTTTTTTTTTGCTCGTATTATTAAATGTGATTTGTAACGTATTTCTCATTTTTTAATGAGAAAAAAAGCAGCTTGTGGCAAGGAAGGACTGTCTATGTTGAGCAAATCTCTTAAATATTGAACTTATCTCATTTGTCTTCCTTTTCATTACCCATCCATTTAAAAGGAAGGTGTTTATGATGCGAGGTTTGCCAAATAGCTCATAAAAAGTAAATTTTATTTTGCTGCGATGCAGAGAGAGGGGAGGGAGAAATCCCATAATTTCAGCAATTTGTTTTCCTTTTTCACACTAAGTCACAACTCAGCCTGAGCTGAAATGACAGATACCAACCCCAAGAATCGAGATTACACAGTGGAAATGCCAACTGGCTCTCTAGAACAGCACTGTCGGTGGCACAACCCTTCGCTGTGGCTGGAGCGAATCCAAAGGGGGTGGGTTTTTGCCCTCAAATCAAGCATTATGTTATCACTTTTCTAGCCCCACATCATTTATATGAAGGCTATTGTTTCCTTGATTCACAGCCGTCCACACATGTGTGATAGGAAGCACTGACGTGCAGTATTTTATCTGCCCCCGGGTATCAGTCCTCAGGGCGTTGATGTCGGTGTGGGATGAGGATGCCCAGCACTTCCCTAAGCCAGGACAAACAGGCAGGGTGAAGGTGGTGGCTAAGGGCTGTTACAAAGGCACTTTGGGGTTCTGGTGTTGCAATCCTGGGCTGCCCACGTGTTGTTTTTGTGGCTCATTTCTTCACAGAGAACCGCTGCCGATTCTGTCATTTCTTAATGTCGAACTTTCCATGCTGTTTTCACTCGATAATTCTTGACCGAGGGAGGAATTCCGCTTTCAGCAGAGCAGGATAAAGCACTGACCTCCACAGCAGAGAAGGTTTGTCTTCTCTCCCTTCCTCATCCACCAAATTCCACTTCATGTGGGGCACTCAGCAGACACCGGGAACGGAGCTCTCCTCACCTAACATGGAGCGAGGTACACTCCGAGCTTGGTGACTCCCATTCCCTGTGGAGATAACGGGAAGAAACAGAAACCTGTAGGCTGTGATTCACCTCACCTCTCTCAGACATCTGGGAGAAGTGAGAGCCAACAGTGCCTCACACCGTGGTGACCAGTTCAGACACTTGCTCGCCCTGAGGATCTCCCTCTGCTCAGCTGAGCCCCACACCTCACTGCTATTCTTAATACGACCTGAAGTCCAATATAAATCCACCTCAAGCCATTTTTGGTGATTTAAACAGATTTTCAGACCTTTTCCCTGCTTGCCTTGGAGGCATTTTGATTAACAGGCGCATCACAGGGTTTCAGAAAATAACTGAAGTCACCAGAGGACAAAGCAACATTCGCCACACACTAAAAGCTGCCCCTCTGGCTCTCATTGAAATTAATATTTTAGTATCAGCAGCAAGGAGCATTCCACAGCTGGGATCTGGTAAGGTGGTTACAATCTTCTGCATGGACTCACTCGTGATAGAGAAGGATTGTTTTGCAGACAAAAGGATGTCATGCTGCAAAACCAAGGAAGTTCTTTTGTTGCAAGATGTTCCATGACATGTTTGGTACTTTGGTACCTCAAATGGTCTGGGCTTCCTTTAAAAGTTAAAATGTGAAATTAGTTTCTTTGATCCTGTCTAAGAAGCCACAGAGTCTCCTATATTGAATCCTGTCCTTCTAACTGCTTTTTTTTAAAAAAAACCTCGCTTATCTGTAATTTCTGCCAGTGACTTTAAAGCAGATTCCCTGCAGTTCTGAAAGCTGACAGAGCGCGATGTCACTCAGTAGGGTTGGCATAGTCTTGATTTCCCTTAACTGCTTATTTTTGCTCACTGAGCTGCCCAAAATCCCGGTGAGCACCCAAATCCAAACTTTGCAAACACGAACTTCCGCCACCAACCAAATAAATCTCTCATTTTGACTACAGAAAAGTCTAACTTTCCATCTGAATTTTGGAGTCTGGGTTTCCCTCTGCTTCCTGCCCGAGAGCATCATTACAGCAACTCCTTGCAGAGTTCCTGTCTAATTGAACCACTAGTGGCAGGCATATGTGCTAAATAAAGGAATGTCATAAAAAATTTATGAGTGACTTACACTTTGAAGCTATAAAGTGTTAAAGAGTTAAAAAGAGCTTTTCTTTTTTTTTTTTCCTTTCCCCCCTGCCCAGGTCCTTCAGACCAGGAATTGTTTGCAGTGCACAGAGCTCATTTGGGATCTGACCACTTATTATTCCCTTTTGCAGTGTATTATACACACAACTTTTTCGATTTCCACGAATATTGACAGAGATCTACGCAGCGAAGCGATGTGAAACCCTCTCAGCGACTTTCAAACTGTGCAACCCATAAATCATTCACCTCAACCTGGGCCCAGATTTGCATGAACCTGGGGGTCGATTGTCTCGAAAAGTCAGATCTACCCAAAAGTCCAACCAATCCCCGCTGGGCGTGAAGCACAGAGCGAAGTTGCGAAGGTAGGTTTTGGATGGCTGCAGGGTTTGTAATGGATGCTTTGCACAGCTGTAACGATGAGTGGGTGAGGAGAGTTAAGAAGGAATCGAGTGTGGGTGGTGGAAATATTTGCCGGGCATGTCACAGCCAGGGGAGGAAGCGCAGGGGCCTCCCGGCCTCGGTGATGGGAAAGACGTCAAGGTTCCCTGGACATGGGCCCTGCTTATTTATTTCTTTATTTCAGCTCTGACACGTTCCCTTTAGGAGAGCGAAAAACGTGAAATCGATACCGTGTCTTTTGAAAGCAGGGAGCTGATTGCGGCCGAGCAGCGGAGCTCTCTTGTAATCTGCTTCCAAACGTGTGGGTGCCTCTTGGGTTTCCTCAGCTATTTTATGGCCCATTTTCAAAGATTTTTGTAAAACCGGGCCAACAGCGTCTGCATCCCCTACCACATCAGTGAAAAGTTGGACCGTGTTTCAGAGCCATGTAAATTCCTCCCATAAGAAGCATTTACATTTTTACAAAGTGTAAATTTAGCAGACCACGGGGTGAATTCCTCCCTCATCACATCGCAGTTGCCACAGGGATGGGTTGACTAATAGTGTACCACGAGCGAGCAGCAAAAAGGAGCAGCACGTGTACCTGAGCATTACAAAGGTTTCTTCCAGGATTGCCGTGACTTGTTCAGATAGTTGATAAGATAATTAATTCTTACCGTTCTTGTATTTTCATGAGAACTTGCTTACGAGTAAACAGAACCCCAAGCCTAGTTTGTGTTTCTTTATTGTATTATTATATGGCTCTGTAAGTGCAATAAAGCAATCTCCTGACTTCTTGACTCTTGGTGGTTGCTGTTCCTAGACAGGTTTCTTGCACACATGAAATATATACAACAACTTTCATGTCTAAGGTCCTAGCAGTTTAAACACGGTCCAGTTCTTTATTGCCAACACGTTTTTGCAGTTAGGACTTGATTGGGCTGGGAAATATTAGAAAGGTGTTGACTAACACATTGTTAAAAGTACAAGATGTGTAATGTTGGAGTAATGCTGGATATTCGTGGTTCAGGTTGAACGGTTGTTCGTGGTGCTGAGTTGCAACCACAGCTGACAAAGCAGCTCAGAAGATGTCGAAGCCTAATAACTAGACTGCTCAAAACAGTGACTAAAATGGTGGCTTCCACTGAAGTCTGTGTCAGACTCCATTGATTTTGCAGGAGTGGAGCACTCCCTTTCACACAGAACAATGTACTCATTCAATAAGTAGGTTTTCCAAAGTGTTGAGTTGGGGTTTTTTTTTTCGTTTTTTTTTAGCCAAGTGTCTGAAAGGACAAAAAAAAACCCCTTTAAACCAGGGCAAGAATTAGTGACACTGAAAACTGTCATGCTGGAGGCTTTAAGGAGAGCAGAGAAAATTCAGAGCCTGGCCAGGATTTCATTCTTTTGCCCTAAAAGACTCACCCAGCAAGGATCTGTAAGTGACACTCAACTGAGAGAGCGCTTTCTGAACAGCTGATGTGAAACTTGAAAAGAGGCAACGTAACAAATGTAATGTGGGGGGGAAGTGCTTTCATTCCAGCTCAGGAACATCTGGTTTATTGCAACAATAACTACTGTAATTATATCACTGCTGGAAAAGCTGCTCTAGGTTAGGTTAAGTTTGTGGTTTCTATAATAAACACTGCTTTGGAGGAGTGGGGCTTTCAGTATTTCAGCCATGTCAGATCATGCTGAACTGAGCTGTGATTTGAGGCAAAAATAACAAAATATAGACAACATAAAAGCATTATTTCTAACCATATATTTCTTGAGATATACTTCCTCATTATGGCAAGTGGAGGGTATGCCAGAGAAGTAAATTTTTGGATGACTGACCATATTTCACTGATAAAAACTAAAGAAGTAATTTTTTGGTCAGTTGGAGACAGGCTTATTAATTCTCATCATAGTGTATATTGCTGGAATAAATGAACAATGATCCCCAAAAGGACAGTATCCTCACTTTACTTGCAGGGAAAATTAAGGAACTTAGGTCAGACAGCAACTTAATGGCAAAGGGTCTCCTAGTGAAAACAGAATGGATTTTTCCAGGGATGTGCCTCTGTGATAGGATTTGTTATCCAGCCACTGTGTTACTTCCCCAGCCATTGAAAAGGAAGTGTTTCAACTCCAGTACAGTGCTTTCCCATCCAATGGAAAATTGGAATCTACATGAGACTCCAGTAGGGTGGATACACTTGGGTCTGCAACGGGCACAAGAAGGTTTCCCCAAAAACTACAAAATATAAATAAAGCATTTTTTGTTCTACTCTTACAGCATACTTTGTCTAGAACCTGTCATAAATATTCTCTACATCCATATAATTTTATTGTATTGCCGATGCATAAAAAAGAATGGCCAAACATCTTGCTGATAAGGGG
This sequence comes from Oreocharis arfaki, assembly GCA_013398015.1. Lineage (NCBI taxonomy): Eukaryota > Metazoa > Chordata > Aves > Passeriformes > Paramythiidae > Oreocharis > Oreocharis arfaki. Next base: position 368,391 of record VZRR01003264.1, on the reverse strand, counting down.
AAATAGAAATGTCATTCCACATAGATGAATTCCCATTCTAGTGCTTTGTCAGTATAGAAAGATGTGTAGATCCAACACTGTCTTAGGCATTTGAGAACTTAAAAATGATGGAAAAGGAGATATTTTATTATTGCTGTTTTCTTCTTTACCCCGTGTCATGATTTCAGTGTTTGTTGCTGTGTGTTCAGACTCACAAAGCAGAGCAAATAGAATTTGTGAGTTCTGTGTGTGCAGCATTTTAACAACTGCCCCGCTGTTCCTGCATGCTCACACTGGCAAAACCTCACCTCAGCAAGAATCGACTCATTCTGCACATGCAGATGTGGGTTTGTGTGTGCAGACTTCTGTTGGGTACATGCAGATTTAACACAATCTTTAGTTTTACCTCCTGCAGCTGAAATCGTTTCTACCAGCTCAGTGTTTGGAACTGAAATGATTCCTTTGTTTCAATACAGATAGAAATAGAATTAATGCCAGAATTTCGCAGTCTCTTTTCTGTGGTGGATTTTTCCCTACCAAAAAAGTTCAGATGAATGGAGGGTAAATCACATCACATGAATGGCCACTAAACCTCGTTGAAGGCAGACCAGTGAAAACACACTGGAACTTTCAAAGGGCCAAAGTTGTTTCAAAGTGCCAAAAAAAAAAAAAAAAAGGAGTAGATTTATTGTTATTTAGGACTAGCTCTACCTGAATTTTCCAAGACATTAGGGGTCTAATGGTCATTAAAATAATCCATCATACACGTAGTTTTCTTTTCATAACATTCTTTTTTATACCTTTCATGTTCTTTCTTTATATCTCTCATGTATATCCATATATAGACTACTTTTATATAAATATATGCAGATATAGATACAGATATAGATATAGATATAGATATAGATATAGATATAGATATAGATACAGATATAGATATCTTTTTTTGAGGGGACGAGGGGATGTGAATCAAGAGCGACCCAGCTTTCTCTGTTTTCATAGAAGTCTTGTTAAAAATAAAATCTCACAAACTGTAAAGAGAAAATTATCTCTGGGTTGAAAGTTCCTTATTTCTCAGCTGTCTGTCATCTCGTCACCAGTTTTAGAATCCCGACAAGTGGGCTGCTGAACTTTTTATTAAAAATAAATAAATAAGCAAATAAATAAACAAATAAATAAATGTAGGTGATTCTATCATGGATAGTTTTATAAATGCTCCTGGCTTTACTTCACAGTCTTTGACTACAGTCACTGCCAAAAAAAAAAGGCTTAATTCTCTGTGATTTTGTTGCAAAAAAGGTTAAATATGAGAATTAAAAATGCGGGAAAATATCATCAACTGATGTCAGTCCTCACTCACCTGTATCGAGAGAACTACAGAGGAATTCACATGAGCTGGAGTGTGGAAGAGTTTGTTTTCCAGCTGTGTAGAAAATCCAAAAGGTCTGATGATGAAAGGAAAGAGGGGTGAGCCTGAGGCTTGCTCTGCACTCACGCTAATCCCAACCCCAACTCTTGTCCTTCAGACAGGAAAAGTCAAAAGAAAATGGTTTGCCAGCTGCTGGCAGCAGCACTGGGCATGCCTTAACCATGGCAGCTTTCAAATACCACCTAGGACTGGGATGAACCCTTCACCTTCCTTTTTTTGGATGCTAAGAAACCCCTGCATCGCTGCTCCTGCTGAGGCACTGGATTGTGGAAGACACTGAACATTGCCTGGCTGATGCTAAGTGTCCTTAGATGCCTTTCTTGCCAATGGCACCTTCCAGCACCAGGCACCCATTTTAAAAAGTGAAGTTTAGTTACTACAGGCTTTTCTTTAGTTTATGTGCTGTCAGGAATTCTGGTGGTGCTCAGAATTCAGTCCTGTAAAGTGCTGACCTTCCCTTTTACTCCAGCCTTGCCTTTTCCATATAATCTGTATCTTTCGTGATTCGCTAGAAAAGAAGAAGGAAATTTGTTGCTGTTGCTTAAACAGTAAAACAACAACAAAAAAATATCAAACAGTGGGCTGAAGCAGGATTAAAAAGAAAACAGCTCTGAAGATATAATTTCCAATTCCCTGGCTTTTTCTCTGTTTTTGCATTGTGTGATTAGTCCATCTAGGCAGAAGAAAAATTTGGAGATGTTCCCCCTGAGCTCTAAGAACTTATTTGGTTCAGGACTTTTCTGTTAATGTTAATATCAAATGGAAAGCTCTCTCTTCTGAGAACAAACAACACAAAATAGCCTAAAAGAGAGCCTTTAAGTGAGGCAGAGCAGAAATCTGGGCTATTTTCTGTGATATTATAAAGCCAAACAGCTGTAGGTTTTCCACCATCCATGAGGGAAGTAAGAATGAGAATTATAATGCACACACACAGAAAGTAAAAAATGAAGAAAAATAATTTTATTTCCATTATTACAAAGATCTCATATCATGTCTTAGACTTTTTTTCTTTTCAAATGTCAGAAAAGACATTTACTTTTCTGAATCGTGGGCTGGTTGTGCTTTGCAGACTGTATCACTCATAGAAGTGCCGAAGCTATTTCTGTATGGATGCAGAATATTTTCACATTAGGGAAACCCATGCTTTGTGGACATATTCAGAGTTATTTATTCTGATATTCAGACTTATTTCACTGCTGGTAGTGCAGAAATTCTCCTACAAACCAGGGAGAAAAAGAGACTTTCAAAACAATCATGAGAAAAAACATGGCCTGATAGTACGAAATTGCCAGTTAGGAACACATCTGAGAGCTGGCAGAAATTTGCTGTCACAGAAAGGCATTTTGATATCTTTTCCTGTTGTGGAACAATGTTACAGACCTGAATAATCACTTCAGAACCGCGTTTTCAGACAAGTGAAGGTGCTCTCAGTGCAAGACGCATCCAAAGCTCGGAAGGGGTTCTGTGTCTCATCCGTAAGGAGAAATGAAGAATACTTTGCTGATATCTACTCAGACCATTAGGCCTTCCAGGCCATGCTTCTTCCCAGCAGAAATCCTTGAGGGATAGTTTAGCTACGCCCTTGCTCCTTAGGTGTTTGTCTTGCTGTGTTGGGCACACTAAATTTTGCTGTCCGAGGTCACTTGACATGGAAGTTTACCTTTCCTGGTGTTTCCCAGCATCTTCCACTCCACAGCAGTACCTGCCATCAGTGTGCCAACGTGCCAGCTAAAGTTCCATCCTTCTAGCTTGGCTATTTTCTCATCTTTCCTTCTTTTTCTCCCGCTCCTCCAATTCGGAAGCGTCTCTCTCATAGCCTCCAGAGAAAACCCCACAGGGGACAGCTCGTTTTCCCTTGGTCAGGAAGCTGAAATGTCCTCCCAGTGCTCTCCCCTGGTGCATCGGCCTTTCCTCCCTGGCCTGAGCTCTGGAAAGGCTGCTGCTCGCCCGGGAAGAGCTTTCCCACATCCCGAATCGTCAGGGGACTGCCTGACCGTGGTCAGTGGTTTCCGTGTGCGGACACGTAGGCGGGAAGGGGCCGAGGGGTCGCAGGACAGCGGCAGGAGGGAGGCCTGGCCCAGAGCTGGGCTTTGTGGGTGAGGAGCTGCTGACCCGCCAGGATACGGGGTCTGTGCACACAACTATCAATAAAGGCATTAAAAATAGACACGGGAGCGGCTTCTCAAATTGCAGCCCTTGGTTCGCGGGAGGTTTTGCCTGTCCCCGAGTGGAACATGCGAAGTTTGTCCTCCTGCCACATCTGCTGCGTTTGCTCAGCGAGTACAGGGGCAGGATACCTGACCTGGGGAATTATTCCTGCAAAAGCTTCAGGCTGTTTCTCACCTGCACTACCTTCTTTGGGATCTGCTGTTGTGCTTTGAGTCCCCCTCGCCTTCGTTGCTCACGAAATAAATCAGGGGTGCAGAGAGATTACAGCAAATAATGTGCAGTCCCAAACCTGGGATTCGGACACAGCTTTTCTCATAGGTGAGGTGAGTCTGGAGTTGGGATCCACCTTTCCTGGGCAGCTGTGGAATTCTGTGCTCCTGCTGCTGACAGCCTGCCTCCCCCAGCAGTGGCACACGGGACAAAACCCAGTTTCCCCAGCAGCACAGCGTCACCACAGGCTGCAAGAATCAGATTCCCACCATCCTTAACTAATCAAAAAAATCAAGCAGGCTCTCAGTTTGGGATTTTTTTTTTGTTTCTTTCTTTCTCTGTGTGTGTGTGTGTGTGTCTGTGTGTTTGTGCCAGCTGTATCCCAAGGATGGCTGGCAACACTTCCTGATTTTGTAATTGAGATGTATAAATACAGCAAGCCTGAGATAACATCTAGTAATGTAATCCTCCTGCATCCCTAGGCATTGACAGGAGCTGTTCTTAACTACCATACAAGTTCAGACCTAAACAAGAACCCCTGGAGTGCAGCCACGCCGTACCTGCAGCACGGGGTGCTCTGGCTTTCAAGCTGCCAAAGGCGAACCCCCAGGGCTCCTCTCCCACCAAGGCCAGCAGAGATGGGAACACAAAACATCACTTAGAGGTACAAAGTGCCTCAGAAGATCCACTTCCCTGGCTGATTCAGGTTCAAATCAAGGCTATTGATATTGTCTTTTAGTCAATACCGTGGACCCTCGGTCACAAGAGGTGAGATAAGATTAGAGAACTAAGTTTTTTTTAATCTACTGAATATTAAAAATGGCCACTTCTGGCTTTTCATTCACACCATCTGTTCCTAGCAGGTTGTATTGGCAGTTTCAGGGCAGATTAATAATTGTTCCTGATTTTGGCACACCAAGAGGTTAAAAATAAATCTTTAGCCACACAGAAGTGTCCCCAGCAATTGATTTCTCTAAGATATTTTGGCAACTTGAAAAGAAAATGTATGGTGCAAGCCTTCCTAGAACTATTTCTCCCAGCCACATGTGATATAAATAAAACAAACCTCAAGAATCTGGCTTAGAATATGGAATAACATTTTGCTACAGTCATTTCTGCTCTGTTTACCACAGCAAATGTTGAATTACAGGCATCACCATACATAATATTTAAATATTTCAATAATACCCAGAGCTCTCAACACTCTTGTTTCTTTCCCATGTTCACAACAACTTGCCAGCAACATTTGAGAACAGAGCAGTCATTTCAGAGCAGCCTCTTTGTGTCAAGAGATGTGTACACACCACAGAGCTGCATCTGAGACGCAGCACAGCCCCTGGCTAGAGCATCCTTCTAGGGGTGCCAAAGGATTAAAACAGCCCTGAGAGGTGTGTTCGAGGGTTTCCCTGAGCCAGGGGGTTTAGAGGCAGTGCTCTCAGGTCCCGTGAGGCTGAATCCCTGCCTCAATTCCCAGCAGCCACAACTGTTGGTCGGGAAGTTCCTCCCGGTGAACCTCGGTCCAGCCCTGCCCGAGGGATACAGACAGAGGAAGCAGAAATGTAACACGTGTCCAGGGAATGGAACTTGGCTAAAATTTCCACTTTGAGGATAACCTGGACAAAAAATAGCCCAACCCTAGAGGAGAATGAAAATTGAGGGAGAATCAAGAAGGGAGCCTGCAGCGACTTTCCATCACCTGGAGTGTAAGAACGAAGATAATCACAAAAGCAGCACAAGGATCAAAGATGATCTCTTCAAATGCAGATACTGCTTTTTAATGCACAAACAGCAAACAAGGGACAGAGTAAAAAAAAGAAAAATAGCTGTGTAAAGTTGATAGGGATGTTTAAAAGAAGTTTCATTAATCATCAGTGACTCTTTCACAGGATCTTGCAGCACACCTGGGAACTGGACGTTTGGACAGGAGAGTGATTTTACGAACAAGTTCTTCCTACACTTACTCCTTTCACAACATTTTTGTCTTTCTGGCTACTGTAACCAAACTTCTCAAGAGAGTATCTGGCAAGTAAACGCAAAATGCTGAGCACATCTGAAAATCTGGTCATTATAAGGATGCCCAGCTGGGAGTTGAACTCTTCTGCGCAGTGAGTTCCTTACAAAGTGCAGTTCCCCACAGGACAGTGGGTAATAATTCTGGATTTAAGACCATCCACTGGAGCAGGCTGTGGCAGGGAGGAGGGAGAGAGCTTAATCAGGACACTGAGACCAATTTAGGGGTGGGGAAACTCCGACCCAGCCCAGTCATTCCACCCTCCGTTTCCTGGCCCTTGGGTGTTGCTGGTCTTGCTGGAGCCTCCTGCCAGTTCCAGCCTTTCTCCAGCGTGGAAAAGTAACTGAGGGGGATCTGGACCATGCAGCAGCTGAGGCCAGCAGAGGAAAGGACTAGGAGCATTGCTGGCAGTGCAGTTGGGAGTGACATTTCCAGTCAGAGGCGACTGGAAATACATGATGCTGAGCTTAATGAAGAGCGAGGGAGGAACGAGGCACGAGGGTGGGTGCTAGCAGGGATTAAGCTCCATGAAAGGTCATTGTTTGATGGAAGGGAGGGAGCAGGGATGGGAAGGCAGAATGTCTCCAGAGCAAGAAGAGGATTTTCATGTAGTTCTTCCTTGTTCATTATTTCCTGAGGTGTTCACACGACGCTTTGAATCTATGGGTCGGTGGGCCCAGATCCCTACGGAAAAATCAGATCTGCTCAGTCCCGCGCCTACTTTCAGCTGTTATGTTCATTCTGTGGGTTTCATCTGAGGGCCAAAGAACTTTCTAAACACACCAGTGGCCTGCATAGTGTTTTGGAGATGTGGGTATTACCACATTAATTTTTATTAACACCAACCTCCCTTGTCACAGCCTGGCTCAGGGCAAGGGGAGAACCCAGGGATCGCAGCTCCCCGTCTCAAGGGCCATCCACAGAGTGGGTGATGGATGATTTTCCTCCCAGGAAGCCACTCAGCACCAATGTCCAGTGACAACATGCACCATCAGATCACTCCGTGCCCAGGATAGGAAGCGTTATTCATTCTTCTTTCGGGACTGCAGCAAATTCCTGCGTGAAAAAACAGCTGGCTAGGAAAAGAAAAAAAACAAAAAAATTATGGCTGGAGTAAAGCTTAATGATTTAATTAAACATTAGATTAACTCTCCCCAAAAGCCACGAGCAAAAACACCACAAAGCACGTGCACGAGACAGATGCTTGTGGATGGACCTGCACAACATTTTTCACAGCCTTTTATGTAACTTTGGTACAGGCTTAGACAGAAAAGTCGTCCCGTTCTTCCCAAGCCAGCATGAAGCACAGCCAGGAAGCGTTAGTCATCTGAGAGTTTTGGTAGTTGTAGTTTGGAACCCCAGCTGGAGTGTTTGCTTTGTGCACTGCTAAAAAAATCTAGCCCGAGAATTGGCCGCTATCTCGGTCAAATCACATTTCTTTCTAAAATAGCTTTTGACTAAATTATCGCTATTAGGAGAAATTTTCCTTTTCACGCCCTCACAACACAAGACAAATGCAAAAGAAACAACCCTTCCCTCTTCCCCAAGGAATGGCAACAACATTTTTTTCAGTGAGATTTGTAGGATTTTGTATTAAAATGGATTCTGAATTGTGTTTTAATGGGGGGAAAAAAATATTATTTTTGTAACCAAAATAAAACAGATGTAAAATTTTTCTCAGAAGGTTTTTACCCTCTAGAATGAAATTGAATTTTTTCATGGGTTAGTCTGAAAAACATATTTTAAGATTTTGTGAAACTGATGCCTTAACAGGCCACCTAAAAAACAAAGACTAGACAAGAGTAAGGGAATAAAGGTGGGTATTTATTTGAAAGGCCTTCAAAGGCACATCCTAGGGGACCAGAGGTTACAGCCAAGATGGATCCCAAGATGGACCCCAGGTCATCAGTTCTTCACACTTTTATGAGTTTGGTCCATTTGCATGTCAAGTTCAATTCTCCAACTAAAGCTTCAGTTAATGATGTAATTTCCACAAACTCCCCCCCCCTTCCCAAGATGTTGGTTTACATTTTGGGCCTAGGACAGGCTGGGTGTCCTTGGAGAGCAGGCCTGGAGAGGCTTTGTTGTGTCTGTCTGGCCTGAGAGAGCAGCAGCTCACAGACTACAAGAAACTTCAGAGTTATGCTCTAGACAGTACAGGATTTTAAATTATAAAAGTTAAAACTTAAGGCATCAAAACAATACATGGCTTTCTCCAGTTACTGGCCATTCCCAATGGTACATCCATCCTGTAGGCTTCTGTGCTCTGGCAAACTTTGGAAATTGCCAGTTTTGGCCAAATAAACAGTATTTTCACGCATAAACAAAATTTGCTTCTACAATCAAGATGATTTTCTGCGAAGCATTTAAGCCCTAAGCACAAATGGTTATGTGTACTTCTAATTCCTGAAATGAATCATGGAAAACTCTAACATAATAAGGTGCTGTTATGAAGTGCTATACAGCTACAGCTGCTATAAAAGCGAAGAAGAAACCTGAGGTGGTGAAATAAATCTTCAGCTGGGACAAATCAGCACAGCCCTATTGAGCTGACGAGAGCTACACTGATTTAGACAAACAGAGATTTTTATACAGCCTGCTGCTCATTCACTGTACCCAATATACCATGGTGGAGGCCGGTGAAGCAACATGGCTCATCCCAAAATCCACATTCTTAAGGCTCTCTTAACTTTTTGGGAAAAGTTCTCCTCAATTTTGGTGGTGTAGGACTGCACCCTGTGCTGCTCAGGGGCACTTTCCTCCTGCACATTCATGTGGCAGCTCTCACTTCTGGGCGTCTGAGTAAGTTTACTCCTCTTGGCCCTGAACAACGCCACCGGAACAGATCCCTTATGATCCCTTCATGGTGTAGGCTCACAAAATCCTGGCCTAGCCTCTCCCAGGGAGGAGGATTTTATCAGTGTGGGATCTCCTCCCACTGCTGGCAAGCAAAGCAGTGTTACCTCAGAGGTGGGTCTGCCTTAAGCACCACGAAGTAGCACCAACCCATGAGGAGGGAGACTTCAGCTCTGACTCAGGTCACAACAGGTATGTTATTCCCAGCCCGGCAAGCTTCTGTTTCAAGCATTAATTTGCTTAAAGACTAAAATTATTTTAATCACAGATGCGCCCTTTTCAGGCATGTTGCCTCTGTTTCCTTCAGGATTTTGAGGAATTTCATAACAGGGCTCTGACATCACCGTGCCCAGACACAATGCGCACCATTGTCAGATAAAGCATGGGTTTTACACGTGCACGACTGCGTAGCTTTTCCTTTCCATCACCCAATGTTTTCCTTCTCCACTTATGGGTGCTCCAAATCATGCACATTCACCTGGGGAATGATGAAGGCATTCCTGTTTGAGGGAAAGCCGAAGCAAAGCGGGGTGGGTGTGCGTTACCTGCCCATAGAGGATGCTCAAGGCTATGCCAGAGCGGCACAAAGCGGAGCGCACAGGAAAGGTGGGATGCTTCCAACCCTCTTTCCCGCTTCATGGAAGGTCAGTTCCCCTGCACGCTGCACCTGGACAGCTTGGATCAGACACCATCACGCTCCAGGAAACTGACACCTATCCTTACGGACTCCAGGCAGGGAAGTGTCATAACAAGGATCAAGATAAGAAACCGAGATGCTGGTTATCCATGTGATTGACATTCTGCCTCAGCGTTCTCACACAAAGCCCTCTCTCTCTGCCTGACGTGCAGGCGCTGCATTCCCAACGCATTCTTGCAGCCTACACCACATAACCGAACAATAGCCAGCCTTCTTTCACTCTCCTGCCTCGTCTCTCTGAACAGCCCTCTGTTGACAACCCAGGCTGTTCTCACTCCTGAAGAATTCGAAAAATTGGACGATATAAGGACAGTCTGTGACTTCCAGGAGGCGTCTTAGAGCATCCTATTTTTAAATTTGCGGTTCGGTGCCTCTTTCCCTGTTTTGTTTCCGTTTCAAAGGAAACCTCCAAAAATGCAGTTGCCCTGCAGACCCACCCTCAGACCAGGGAGCTGCTCTGAATGCGGCACCACTAATAGCTGTAAAATGCAAATACGTGGATGAGCTTCTCTGCTGGGCCATTCCAGAGCAGCCTTTCCCCTCCAAGCTTTAATGTTAATGTTGAGTGCCAAACTGGCAACCCTTGTGCATCTGAAATGTTTGCACGAGGAGAGTAGATGCACTGGTGTTTGCTTGCCTTGCCAACCAAGTCCCAAGCCTAAAATGGACAGGGCAAATGTAAGGTCAAGAAAACCTTCTTCACACTTCTTGCTGCCTTCCTCACACTCATGCCAGCTCCTGTTCCTAAGGAAGGATGAGTTTTGGTCAGGTGGCGAGGATAAATACGAGCAGTGTTGCAGCTCTCTCGCCTTCATCTCACATGAGCGGCTGGCAGTGAGCCAAAACCAACAGGAGAGATGAGGAATCACGGTGCTGAACCTGCTGGGGTGTCACCTCTTTCCTTGGTTGCTGATACACATCTGTANGAGAGGAGAGGAGAGGAGAGGAGATTGGCTCAGTTGGTCAGATCGTGGTGCTGGTAACACCAAAGTGTATTCAACCCCCATATGGGCCATTAAGAGTTGGACTCCATGATCCTTGTGGGTCCTTTCCAACTTGGAATACTCAATGCACTTGCTGCATTGCCACAACTGTGTCAGTTTTCATGGCACTATCAGTCTAACAGAGACTAGAAAACGAACAAAATCTCTCCTCTTCTAGTCAGCCTTTAATAGTTTTCTGGTTTGGAAAAGAAAAAAAAGGACACATTTTAGTGTTTTGCCACAGAAGTATCTCTGTTGTTGGTACCCCTGGTTCTGAGCATGCAATGGCATTTCCACCTCTTCAAGAAGCCTGATGAACCTGAAGCACTTACACAAAACTGCAGCACTGCCTGCATCCTCCTTCAGGACCTCACATCTGAGGATGCCTCAAGGAAAGCCCCTCTTTTTGAGGCCCTATTTGTTCTTGGCTTCAGGCTTCTCTGGGTGGATCTGGCAAAGCAAGGCCAGAATGGAACATCAATGAACAAGTGTGCTGGCGTCACTGAAAAATGAAAACAATTGGAAAATGACAATCAAAGGAAGGTGAAAGATCTAGTCCCAGGGCTTCCTGCTGCAGCTGAGAGTTTATTCAGATGGCCTCCAGATAATCTAAGCCAGAGAGGGCACACTGGCTTATTAATGGTGTTGATATTCCCTTGGCTTTGTTAGCTGTCAGATGCAAGAGCAGTCTGTCCTGGATGCCCTCCCGTTCCCACACAACTTCAGGTTTAGGCTTTGATTTGTGGTGATGCCATGGAAGTAACATGGAACTAAACCTAAATGAGTGAGAAAAAGGAAGAAATTTCTATCCTCCAGCATCTTCCACAATGTGGTTACGCAGGGTATTATTTCCATATCAATTAAATACACTTGATCTCAGTATTTCCTGGACAGTTGTGTAAAGGGACCATGGCAGAAGATCAGCCCCAAATCGTGTCAGGTCTTCCCTGGAAGAAGTTAGTTCAGGTAGCAGCTACTTTGAGTTAGGCAATTTACTTGTCAAAACAATCCTTAACACCAGAACAAGGACAAACTTGTGCGTGGGGGAGCCAGAAGTCAAGTCTTTTAACCAAGTTAAACACCTGCCTAGTTTATCTTCGCTGCACATGGGTTAATAACCTGTGGTATCCTCACAGCGACAGCCAAACCCACCAGAGGAATCTCCACTGAAGAAATTTGCAGGTTCCAGCACTGCAAATCAAGGTGGTTTTCCCCCTAGAAGGTGGGGGGGAAAAAAAAAAACGACAAGGCTTATGGCAAAACCAGCATCTACTGGTTAACAGGATATGCACATTGGAGAGTAAATAGAATGTTTCCCCTGGCTTATTCCATCACAGAGAAAATCACGGTTTTCCCAGCAGGAACCATTTGCCTTTATCCCTGCTGTAGCCTCACTGAAACCTGGGACCTGTGCTAAGAGGTTGGGATTTCTAGCTCTGAAATCAAGTTTCTTAAGCAACGGAAAGGAAACGTCTTGTTAAGTGCAGCATTCGTGGAATTGCCAAGGCAGATGCATCTCCTTTGCAAGTTTCAAGAAGTCCATGGATTTGGTAAATGCTAAAATTTGAACTAGTCAGAACTACTAGCACGTTCCTGAAGTCTGTTTCTATGTTATCCACCCACATGGCCAGGAAGATCATGTGCCAATATGTATGTTTAATTTATACTTACTACAATATCAGTTTCAAATTTTACATTCTTGTTCATTGCTCCTGCACAGACTGAGTTGTTTTATCCCAGGTTTTGCATTTAGTGCTTCCAAACTTAGGATCTGTCTCAAGCATTACAGCAATCCCATTAGCCAAATGCTACAGCCTTATTTTATGACACAATTTTTATTCCAAAAGCTCTTCAAGAAACCCTGGAAATCACCTTGCAAATTAAACACTCTCTACAGGTCACTAAAATCTCCTGGAGGCAGCAATTATAGCAATTTTAATCATGTTTGCTGCTGTATTTAACTTCAGATGGATGGCTAAGATCTTTTGTCCATTTGACTGAACTGAGACCATGAGGGGTGCACCAGAGCCATCAGCTTTTAACAACCTATGAACCCAAAATATATCTGCTTTACAGTGCTGGAGTCAAAGAAGAGAATCACAGCATCACTTAGGTTGGAAAAGCCCTATGGGATCATGGAGCTCAGCCACCAACCCAGCACTGCCAAGGCCACCACTAACCCACGGCCCCAAGCACCACATCCATACGGCTTTTAGATCCCTCTGGGGATGGGGACTCCACTGCTGCCCTGGGCAGCCTGTGCCAGTGCCTGGCCAACATTCCCATCAGCAAATTTTCACTAATATCACATCTAAACCTACCCTGCTGCAACTTGAGGCCGTTCCCTCTTATCCTGTCCCTGTTCCCTGGGAGCAGAGCCCGATCCCCACCTGGCTGCCCCCTCCTTTCAGGGAATTGTGGAGAGTCAGGAGGTTCCCCTGAGCCTCCTTTTCTGCAGGCTGAGCCCCTTTCCCAGCTCCCTCAGCCTCCCCTCTTCAGACCTGTGCTCCCCTCCTGCCTTGCCCACCTGGTGACAAACACAGCACTGGGCTCTGTTCTCCTCCCCCTCAGAGCAAGCGCTGGCAAGCAAAAAACAAGAAGCATTTGAGCAAGATTAATCTGCAATACTTATATATTACAAATGTATTTATTCTGTTTAGGGGGAAACTCCTGTAAGGCTCCAGATGAGACATTTCTCACGTATATTATTTAGCTTTTCCCAAGGCCCTAATGAATTGCTTTAAATTACAGACTTAGGTATTGATTAGCCTCATTCAGTTGAAATCTAGGCTTAGCAATCTATACTTGTCTATAGTTTATTTGTGATATTATTCCTAATAAAGAGCTGCAATTAATCCACATCAAGAAAAATCAATTAATACAGATTTGTATCACAAAGAAAAAAAAATCCTCCTCATATCTGCCCACTAATCCTGAAGCTTAGGTCTTTCTTTGCTACCAAGGAGGGCAGATAAAAAATATTGATTTCACCCTATTTTTACAATTTATAGTGATACAATAATAGCACACAGAACAGACGGGGCTTATCAATTAAAACTATTTTTATACATGATGATAGATGAGGACACTCAGTGCCTTTGTTCTCTGCCTTATCAATAATTATTAATATGATGGGCCAGGAGTTCTGTATTAAGAATAATCACTCCAAGCACAGCTCTCAGAGAGCTGAGCTTCACTCCAGGTATGATTGTGAATTTTGCACTGAATGAACCACAATATAGTGGTTCTAGAAGGAAAATTGCAGTTATCTGCAGCTGCATGGGAAAGGAGGATTATTCTGTGTAACTTCAGACTAATGGTACAACGTGAAGAAACACAAGACGTCACCCAAGCTGACATCTTTCTAATTTTAACCACTTCTATCTCTCATTTTAACCAAGTTAATATCTAACCTAATTTATCAGAAATAATAAAAAAAAAATCTTATCAGAGCCTTCTTGCAGGAAGCGTCACATAAACATCGCCAGTTAGATTTTGCAGTTTTGGAAGCCAAACTTTACCCTTGCTACGCAAAGAAGACAACAATGTGTCATTGTCCCCTCACAATTCCTACTGTAAACAGTTTACGTGATTTATTCTTTTGCATGCTAGATAATTACACATTTTATACCAGTGTATCATCAGTATGTTGTTATTCTGACTGCCCCGTAATAGAAATTGTGTATTTTCCCACTGCAGCGAATGCTATTCTTAACATACATTGGCCTCAACCAGCTAAAAATATCAGAGTTCTGTTGCCTGTGGGAAAGTTCTGCTGGAGTTATTTCTATTAAAAGTTTAATATTGGTTCTCTTCCATTTTTCATACTGTATGTGCCACCCCCATTTAATGCTCTCTTCTCCCCCGTGCAATTACTTCCAAGTGCTTAAGTGTCGCATACGAGGCAAATAATGCCCTAATTCACTCTAATTCTAACATTAATATGAACGATTGGCAATGAGATTAGTACTGAGGAGCACCATTTTAAAATAAACTGTGGTGACACAGTGACAGCTATACGGAGGATTAAGGAGTACGGATTATCACAGGTTGTGGTTCGAGGTATCAAATGACAGGGCTCTGTGTTTGCTCTTGCCAAGGACACCGGGCAGCCAGGGGCTGGAGCAGCCAGCTGTAATTCTTACACTGAATCTCTGGGTTACTCGGGGGGTTTTCCAATTCCTCCGGGTTTTTGACAGACTCAAAAGGTTCAGGAAAAAAAAGTAAGTTTTTTGAGAGGTATTTAATTCATCTGGCAACCTAGAGCCTGTGCAAATGCAAAGGAAAAGCTGTAAACGCTTGCTTTTTAACCCAAATTCATATAATCCATGAAGATTCCACCAAATTAATGACAATTTTTATTTTTCTCTGCTGCTGCATATTTAAATTTATCTCCTTGCAATGGTATTTTTGCTTTTCTCTCCCTTTTCTTCAAAACATATCAGGAGCCTATTTAGAAACCTTAATTCATGCAATTTAACCAATAACATCTATGTTACATAGGCCTCTACCTACACAGTCTGACCCCCATTTTCCTGATGCCTCCACACAATACTTTTATATTTCAAGAAGCTTAAAAATCAATATGGTTGCATTCAGGGAAGCGAAGGAGGAGTTGAGAAACTGTAATTATTCCTTGTCTCAATTACCAGATTTTGGGAAGGGCCAAAGGAGACACCACCATCTTTTGACCCACAGATAACCACATGGTTTCCCCTCAGTGAGCTGGTACTGCTTCAGATCAAAGATGACATGTTTCATTTCATAGATTTGGGACATTCCATGCCACAAAATTTCCAGAGGACATACAGGTCACATCCCCAGAGCTGTGCTGCTGGAGAGCTTGGCCTTGCAATACAAGCCATAAGGAAATACATGTTAAATGTCCATATTTAAAAATACAAGACATAGGAAGTTCAACATATTGAGTATGAAGCCACTTCACACAGGAGGATTTTGAGAAAAGAAAGTCAGGCCTAGGTGTGTGTGCATGTGTCCCATAGTTCTATTTCCAGTGTAGTGCATCCCATAGAATTCCCTGAACTGATTTATTTCAGAGTTCCCATTCTCTGATTTCAAAATTTTCAGCGAAACAGCCCCCACCTGAATCTCCACTGTGTTATTCTAGGGAAATGCAGAAGTCACCTGCATCAAACATCCCTATCTGGCAGCCTCCTTTCCACACAGCCATGGATGGCACTTGTCCCTCAGTGTTTCTGGAAGCTCATATCCAGCTGGTATCTACTGGCACCCCAGAAAACCTCTGAGATCCTTTAAAATTCCTGGGTACAGATACAGGGATGTTTTTATCGTAACTCTGACCGCAGTAGTTTGTGCCTAAAAAGCTCTTGATAGAACTTTAATTAAAGTTACTCTTGTAAAGGAAAACATGGAGTGATCCCAATTAAGGATAATTATAAGACATGCTTTTTTTTTTTTCTGAAATAAGGCCTTTATCCTTTTTATCTTACTGTATCTTAAACCAGTGAAGAAGATCAGTATCACTCAGGTTTTCTTAATATATTAAAAAATGAACCTGGTGGGTACAGGTCTGCCCTCTCACCTTATGTTTCCCTTATTCTTCTGCAATTTTAAGCTTCTCCCTCACAAACATTGCCACAAGTTTCCTCTTCCTCACATCCAGAACTAAACATATGCCAATGGAATATTTATTTCCCCCTCTCCACTAACCTAGAACTTCCTCTCAGCTTGTTCCCGATGTTCTCTTCTGTTTTTCCGTTTGGTCTCTGGATTTATGTTCACCTCTTGCTCTGATATTTTAAATCCATCATGCTTGTATGTCATCCACGTGCTTGGGAGGGCCCTCTCCCAGACACAATGTGCTGCGTGGAGTTTAACATACATTTATGTGTTTATGTCCATAAACACACGGATATCCATGCTTGTTTCCTCACCTCGGCACAATGAACGATTATAATATTTTTCCAGCTGTTTCTGTGAGCTCAACGTGCTTAAATGTAATGAACATCCTGTTAATTAGACAACAATCACAACTGAACATGAGCACATTAGTACATGTGCATTAAAAAATTTTTTTTTTTTTCCTTTAGGGGTGAACTGCAAAAGGAACTGAGGCAGGGGAATAAATCCTCTGCCCACTTTTTTATTTAGCACAGGTAGCTATTGCCTGTAAAATTCCACTTTCCACTTCCCTCATCTCCATCTTCCTGACATTTTGAAAGCCTGTCTGCCAGCAAAAGTTTGGACAGTTCAAGCATTTCTTATGGACAGAAAGCAGAGCTATTGAAAATGACTGCACTGACCAAAGCAGATGCAGATGAGGGTTTGGGTTTCTGCAGGAGAAGGATTGTACAGCAACATATCAGGATCCATCTGAACTAATTTAGCTGTGCTGGCAGAAATGTTGTGTACACAGAAAGCTTGAGATACAGAACAGCAACAACGAGTATATTTAAAAAAAAAAAACAAAAAAGAAATCAAGCTGTGATCTCTTTTAAGCTTCCATTGTAAATCATCAAGAAGCGATGAAAAGCATAAATGCAATAAAAATAATCATTTCCAGGTCACTGTTAAATGATGTGACAAATGCAGACAGGGGTATCATTAACACTGCAAACCAGACAAAGACCCACTCTGCTCATCTGTCATTTCCTTTCTCTTTACATCCCTCTGCACTGCACCTCTTTTGCACTTCTCCTTCTTCCTATTAACTTTCCCATCTCGCCTGCTTCCCTCACCTCTGAGCCTCCTGCAGTGGCATGATGCTGATTTCACATCTCACCAGGCCTCCTCGGGGAGCAAAAGCACAACAATCCCTCCCTAATAAGATTCTGGCACTTCCTCTGGAAGCTTCTTCCAGAACCTGGATGTGAACAGGCATGTGAAAATGAGGAATAATGGGAATGAAAGCCAACTCCCATCTTTGGGACTTCAGAGGGACCTTGAACAGAGCGCTGAGGGCAAAGCATGGTCCCTGCCAGATCTGATCTCAGCACAGGGTAAATTCAGTGTCAGGACTCTGAAATCCAGTAGAGCACCAGTTTCTCCTGATCCCTTGTGTGTGTACATATATAGATATATAGATATATAGATATATAGATATATAGATATTTATCTATTTATCTATTTATCTATAGATATATATCTGTATTTACACACACACGCACATACATAAATCTGTGCATGTCTCCATATCCGGTTCTACACAGGAACAGTACCTGTTCTGTTGAACAGAAAAAAATTGAAACACAGTAAAATATCAATAAAGTTTGAATTAATGATGCTGGTTCTTGAATAACTGGGTAAGATTCTTCACTTATTTAAAAAAAATGCCTTATGCTTCAAAAAGTTCTAGGGTGGCCCAGAGGGATGCTGGTGGATGGAGCTGTGAATCCCTTTATTGTGAGAGCTGAGTTAAAGGCCTTCCTGGCAGTTGAGACAAATCTCAAATGCTGCTTTTTAGCCAAGTTCATACAGCTGGATACAGCCATGAACGTGCACACCCAGCAGGCATGCCCGTCCTACCTGCTGGCAAAAGGTGTGTGCTGCATCTGTGAAGATTGGCACAGACAAACCCCAGCCTGAGGAGCTGATCTGCTCTTTGGTGAGTTACTGAGAGTTCCAGCGATGTGAAAGAGTGCTGGGAAAGGATGTCCTTCTGCACGTACCAAAAGGGCTGCAGAAGAGGTGGGGTCACGGAGCAGAAACTGGCTATCCCAAATCTGGAAATCCTGCCAGCCCAGCGTGGCGAGCCAGCTGTGACAGAAGCTGTGGAACTGTTCCTGGTGGGGTCAGGGGGACATGGGCCACATGTTTGAGTGCACAGAACTGTAACTCAGCGGTGGAAATCCCGTATTTCAGTGTGAGCAGATATTTTTCTCCTCTCATGGATGTAAATGGAACCAGTGCCTGAAAGAGCTTGGCTCTGTAGCCTGGAAAACGGTATTTTCTCAGATCATGTATTTGCTTATTTTCTAACTGCTGACCCACTTTGATTCTATCACACACATTTCCTACAGCCAGAATCAGTCATTCTGCCTTCACCCTGTCTCCACCATGGCTTCAGGACATGCCTGCTGCCCCTGCTTTCTTCCCATGGCCACATTTCCCACAAGCCCAGCCAAAAATGGGGACTGCCTGATGCTGGGGAGCACCACGTCCCTCTGTTTCCTGCCTGCACACCTGTCCTGCACAGTTAGAGGTGAGACCCACCCCGCAGCACTGTCTGCTTCCACTACCAGAAGTGCAGTCATTAATTACAATACCACGTGCACTTTCGCAAAAAAAATGATGGAAAAACTGCCACGTGTGCAGGAGAAGTTAAGAGCAAGTTTGTTACTGGGGCAGGCACCTACAGTGGACACTGCAGCGAGTTTAAGGCATATTTTAAGACACATTCAGAAGAAGAGATGCCACTTACTCACCACCAGTGCCTCCCATCCTCACTGAAAAAGGCCCCCCTTAAAGCCTTGCGTTAGCACATGACATCTGACGAGATCACAGCGTGGGGCACGCTTGGCTCTAGGCTTTACAAAGGCTCCAGCATCTCTCTGTCAACAGAGAGCTGAGGGGGTTTTTTTGGCAAAAACTCGGGATGTAGCTCCCTATTGATGTTCCTGGCTGGCCCTGTTCAGGATAAGCACCACCACACCCTATCCCAGACACACCTGCCAGTGTGTCTCTGGGGTTAGGTCAGCTGGGTGGACAAATGACCTGCTTGTCACAGGGACTGTGGTGAACGGCAGATTTAGGGTGTAAAAAGGCTCATAAGCACCAGCCTCTTGTTGCCTGCCTCTGGAGGGCTGCTTTCTCTGCACCTCATTTCTGTGCCTCACCTTGCAGGATCCAGGGCAAGAGGGGAGGTTTTTGCATGTGCCACTTAGGGGCGAACTCGCAAACTCGCACTTTCAAGGTGTAACTCGTGGAGCTGGAGGCAGAGGGGGCTTGGCACGCTCACCCTATCACAGAGCCTTTTCGGCAATTGATTGCATCACACCCCAGTGACAGCAGCTGGTACCACACTGGTGACATGCATGCCATTGTACATGAATATTTGTAACTCCACTGGCACGGGGCTCTTGTGTAATCCAGGGTGGATAAATCACTCACAGCCACTCAGCTTCCTCTGCTGCTCCCATGCACTGCACACAGCTCCATTGACAACACAAAGTCAGAGGAGCAAGGAACGTTTCGCCACCCAAATTTCCAGATAAGCTGACACGATGGACACAACAGCCCTCTCTCCTATTGCCCTGTAACACACTTGCTTCTTCACGTTTTGTTTCAGCTTCAATAGTTACAAAATATTACTTTAACACTCGGGGAATAGGCTTAGCCCAGGTAATAGAGGAGAGAGAAGTGTTCTTGGCACAGACCAGCAGCTCCTGTACTTGGCACTGATTAGATTAACACCAGGAACCACTCTAGAGAGGGCAGTGTAATCTTTATGGCCATCACTTACTTGCTGAGAAAGCTCACATCTTCCAGTTAACGGCAGCTGCGACACTGATTTCTTTGATAGATGGTGATATGCACTTAAAGGAAGAGATTAAACAGCCCTTTGCCTTTCTTCGAGACATCCAGTCCCTGCTAGCAGCGGGTAACACTTTTGAAAGAGCCTAGAGCCTATTTTCCAGAAGGATTTAGTCACAGACTTTCACATAAGCTTATTCATCCTGGCCCTTGGGTTGTGGTTACACACACATTTCTCCAGGATGTGGAGTCAGCATCAGCAGGCGATGTCCACTCTGGCTCTCCCCTGCTGCTCCCATGCTCCTGCCACCCCTCTGTGCCCATGCAGAACAAAGAGGGCTGTGTAGGGACTGCCACAAGCAGCCCTGGCTGGTGGCAGCATGGCTCGCTGGAGCCAAAAGTGCCACAGAGAAAAATGTTTGTGGAACCACAGCTTCAAGCACTTCTCGGCGGGGTAAATGAATGTCCATGGTGCTCCATCCCGCCACAGCGAGACTGCTAGCAATGCCTGAGCTCTGGAGATAGCCCAGGTAGGTACTCACATCACCCTGACAGGCGTCCAGGTGCTTCAGGTGCTCCTGATACATTTTACACTACAGCTGCTGGTTTGGGTTTGCCTCGCCCAGTGGCAGAAACCGCGCTGCTCGCGCTCGAAGAAGCTAAGTCCCATCAATTACTGTGTTCCAGTGAAGCAAACAAGCATGAAAGCACCTGGAGATGGACAGCCCTGGGCTAACAAATCCTGATCCCTCAAGCCCTACTGCTTTGCCTACTGCAAACACACTATCTGACAACCATAAATCACCAACTTATTATGTAATGGCCATGCCGTTCCACAGACAAAGATGCATTTCACAGAGAGTATGGTTTTAATAAACAGGCAGCCTTTCAGTGGCTAGACTGGAATAAGCCAGTGATCTCAGTCCAGTTCCTGTTGGAAAGGTAGTCACGGCACAAAAAACACGGGCACAGACGGGCGGCTTGTTCATGGGCCGCAGTAGAAGCAGAATGAATTTCTCGCCCGGGCAGGTTATGGCAGCAGTGCCGTTGCCTGGGGTGAGCCAGGGGTACCTGGCCCACGGCTGTGCCAAGGGGTTGGATCCCTCAGGTGCCTCACTGGAATTCTCACGCCAGGTATGTGCTCAGTTAACTTGGGACCTCTAATTAATTCCCCTCGGCGTTACCGTGCAGCAAACGGAGGGCGGCGCGGGGCTGACTGAGTTATGAGCCACCCTCACATGTGCAAAGCATGCACTTCTGAAATGCAACGGGAAATATTCATTATTCTTGGATAGAGCTCCCTTTGAGTCCAGCAGCTACAGCAGCTGTCGTCATTTACTGCATTAGCAAGCACTGTTTCTGTGAATTTATATCATCATGTCCCAGGGTTCTGTGCCAGCAATATGCTTAACCCACTGCTGCAAAATAATCCCATCTATATTGGCCACATATTTGAGATATTATGATTAGACTTTTTTAGTGGGTGTTAGGAATTATTTTTATAAGTGTAGCATGTGTGTATGCACAAGGGTTTTTACAACCAACCCTAAAAAGGAAAGAAATATATTTTCATTCTTATATTTTGACGTGGTTCTCCCCTATCAAGCTAATAGAGCTATGCCAGCCCTGTAAAATATTTATGAAATAACCAAATACAAAGAAATAAAGTAATTTAGTGTGTTTTTTCTGAATTATGGTTTTTACATGCTTCCCATGGACTATCAAATCTGTCATTTCAATGGAATAGGTGTTGATACCCGAGGACAGCTGATATCAGTCAGAACATGGACAGGTGTCCGTGTTTTAAGAAACAGAGGCATTAGCAAGCACCTTTCCTTCACCCTGCACTTCCAAGCCATGCAAGAACCTGGTCTTTCCTGTAACATTATCTTCAACACATATTAAAATACATATTGAGGAAATCTCAGATTGAAACACCTTCAAATTTCAGTTGTTATAATGATACCGAAACATTGACTTTATTTTTTCCTCAACTTAAATCTGGAGAGAAAATGTGTATTCCAGCAGAAACACATCTGTGGATTATTTTACAGACAAACCTGTTCTGGAAAACTAATTCTAAAATTTTATTTTATGGAGTAGCATGAATCTTACTAATCATGATCACAAAATAGTAGAACCTAGTGCAGTTAAAAAGAAAAAGGTACGTGGGACTGCAGCCTGAATGCGGAAATAAAACACCCATGTCGTGAGAGTATTAATTATATTTCTTACAAATCTATTGTCCTATTTGCAGCAGACACTGCAGAATGCATTCGACCATCATTAATTGTTGGACTCAATGATCTTAGGGGTCTTTTCCAACACTTAATGATCCTCTGATTATATGATATTTTGCCAGAGAGGGTCTGAAAACTTACATTTCCTCTGCCTCTGAAATCCAAAGGCGTCTGGGATGGGTTTACAACAGCTCCACACTCCAGAGTTTGAACATGAAGATACACACAGGTGCTTTACCCAGTGAACACATTGCAGCTTATTTCTTCCTGTTCTTTCCCTCCTTCATACCTTCCTAAGGAGCCAATTATTTATGGAATGGGAAGGAAGACCCAGCTGAGCCCAAAGTGCAACCACATCTGCTCAGATTTCCCTGTGGCCCAACACCGATTCAGCACAAATACACTTTCCCAAAGGCCTGCCAGAGTCTTGCTCTAGCAAGCAAAATTCAGGAGCTGTAGCAATTCCTATTTCTGATCAACCTGCATTGTCTTTTTCCAGCTCTGCAAGGCTTAACCTGGATAAAGATGGGAATGTTCTCCAGCAAGCCAGAACTCACAGCCTCTACTCAAATCAGCAGACTTGAGTCGACTTGTTGGTCCTCCTGTGCTCAGAAGGTCTGGCACCCCAGTGAGACTGCATTTTCAGACTAGAATAACTAGCCAAACTTTTCCATACATCAGTCTGCTGGGGAAATGGGGATACTTTGTCAAACAGTTGCTGCCTGAGGGTGGAGGAAATGAGGAACGGGGAAACCGAGCTAATTGCAGCTACCTTGCTCTACTGAGTTGGTGCGTGGGCCGTAGCATCATCTGTCAGAGCTTTGCTCTAGAAGAATCATAGAATCCAAAAATGGTTTGGGTTGGAAGAGACCTTATAGATCACCTAGCTCCAACCCTGCCACCATGGGCAGAAACACCTTCTACTATCCCAGACTGCTCCAAGCCCTGTCCAAGCTGGTCTTGGACACTACCAGGGATGGGGCAGCCACAGCTTCTCTGAGCGACCTGTGCCAGGGCCTCACCACCTCCCCAGGGGAGGATTTCTTCTCAAAATCTAGTGCTGCAGGCACTCTCTTGCAGCTCAGTAGGCTGGATGTAAAGGACGTAAAACTGCACAGAGGTTGGGGCAAGTGGAGTAAAACTGGGGGGCCTGACTCTGCCAAGCCACACTGTACTTACCCCAGCTTCTCTACAGGACACTTGGCTCCCTACCAGACTGGATCTGCCACTCAGAGCAAGTCATTGTAATAAATTCTAGACAGCGATACGACCGTCTGAACTTGTGGGACATGGAATTCGGGGAAAGTTGTGGGTGCTGAGATTAGGCTTTCAGATAAACAGATCCTAAGGGATGCTGTGCCCAGCGCTTAACATTTTTAGTGAGCTACAGCATTTGAGTCTTTTGGAAAGAGTCTCAATTCACTCATGTGAGTTACAGCATTGAGTCTTTTCGAAAAGGGTCTTAATTAATTCTTATTTGGAATGGCAAGAGCCTCTGTCTACAAACTGCCTTGATGTTTTTACATTATCTGCTGTTAAAATCAAAGCAGTGTGTTGCGTCACACTTCAGTGTTACCCGCAAGGAATCACCTGTCACTAATGCCAAAAGATAGCAATCACTAAATGAATGAATTGGGGTTACAGATACTCTCCAGTCCCTTCACTGTTTAGGTAGAAAAAGGTGTTTTGAAAATGGAGCAGGCTTTGAGAAAAGAATCTTGGCGACAACTGATTATCAGTGCGAACCATGAGATTTGCTTCAGCACGCTTCAGCAGTCTCTAGCTGCCTTGGAACTGAATGTTTTGCTGCACACTCCCCTTCCTGGAGTTATTTCTGCTGATTTCAAGGCATCCATGTGCCTTTTACTTCCTCTGCATTTGTAAGCAAGGGGGGTATAAACTGTTCTCAGCCCAGCCCCAAAAGATTCTGTCTGCTTATTCAAAAGCACTGTGAATTTGATGTAAAAGCCACCCACACCTTCAGCACCATGAATGCGCCCGCCATCCATACGTTCTACCCCAAATTGAAAGTTATGCATGTTCTTGCTAACCTAGTTTTGCGTGTGCGTGTGCTTCTTTTTTTTTTTTTTATTAACAATAGGCCTAAATCCATATTAATGATCCAAAAAAGTGACCAGGCCTCAGCACCTTTTGTCCTCTATACATTAACTATCCAATAATCAACAGTAGCTGTCCTGTACTCTGGTGTCTTTAGCCTAATTCAGAGGGACAGATATTTATCATCACCCTTGAATTGGGTGACCCATTCTGACAGGTCGACATCCTTATTTATGTAACAATGTCATAGACAGTAACTGCTAATGAGTGGAGTGACACAGAGGTCTGTTAGATGGAAAGGCAGAGGAAAGCCGAAAAGGGCATGAGGGGTTAATGGGACTTTTCTGTTCCAGCCTCCTGGGATGTGTAATTATGTTCTAATAAGAAATGAATGTATTGATTAGATTAGTGTGCAATTGTGTTCGTGTGCACACGTATAGTGCTGCATGCATATAGACAGTCATTGTGTGTGCCTCTAGTGCCCTCGGTGTGTGTCTGAAGCAAAAGGAGCTCTGTGCCGGGGCCGAAAACAAGCAGTGCACTCCCACAGCCCTCTGCTTGTCCTCACTGTGGCAAGCTCCATGTGAATTCAACTGGAGTTTATCTGAGTAAAGGCTGAATTTAACTGCAGTAAACACCAAATAAGGGCTTCAGGATTAGGCCCTCACAAACAAATGACTTCCTATTTGCATTGTTTGGGATAAACACTCACCATCACTTAAGAGAGCAGTAAAAGCAGCCAATAATACATTTTAAACAGTGTCATCTGCTGAGGAGGCCGTCCACCAGCCAAAGCAGGCCATGCTCATGCCTGATGGAGGGCCACTTCCAGCAGCCTGCTTACAGTAGGGAGGAATTTGGCCCAGCATTCTTTCTCATCAAGTAAAATATGTTCCCTGACAGGTCAAGGAAAGCATCCTTCACACGCTCACAAAGGGCCGATTCTCTGCCGCATCCCTCCGAAGTGTGTGCGATCTGAACTCGAGGGTGAATTCCCCTGATGGGAAAGACACAACAATAGGGGAAAGCAGGGCGGGGGGAAGGAAAGCATGTCTGAAAATTAGAGCTGCCCAGGGCTCAGGAGCCCAGAGAATGCAGCTGACAGCGGTGCTCTCACCGCAGCCCCTCGCTGACGCTAATACGGGCAGGCAGCAGAACTGTGGGTTTGGTACCTTCCACTGTACAAATTCCAGCCATAAGCAGAGCCTTACACGTCTTGGGGACTTGGATGCGATGTCTGAGTTGGGAAGGAACAAACAGGGCCAGGCTGGCAGAAGAATAGGCTTTTTGGGTCACCACCTCAGCCCCCTGTCCCTGGGATAACGAAGGCCGTGGCACCAGCGTGCACAGGCCTGTGACAAATTAGTACCTCCAGTCGCACGCTGAAGAAGAAATAAATTACTTTCTAGTGACTCCCTCTGGAAAGAAGCAGCATTATTAGGCTCTAATGGGATTTCCTTCTATCCCAGTCTTGATTAGGACCTTTGTGAGGCAAAGGGGAGGGAGGGAGAAGGAGAAACTGAAGGATTCTCGAGTCTGAGGAGGGCCCACTTTACCCAACCATAACTTTTGTGAACCGTGGCTAAGATTCCAGATGTGACACTCAGGAAAGGCTGGAGTACAAAGATGCAAAAAAGGACTTACTAGGCAAGATTTCCAAACATTTCAGAAATGTTTAAACAAAGTAATACAAGAACACACTGTAGGTTCAGTGTCACAAAAGAAGAATCTCTTGGAAATGGATTCTCATGAATGTATCTTCCTTCCTGAAGAATGAAAGACAGAGAGTATTAAAATATGGCACTTGCAACGAGGAGGTCAATGGACCCCTAAAGTCTGACCTTTATCTGAGGGATAATGATTAAACACATTTCTTTCTCACTGCCATACTACTGCAAATTTTTCCATCTGAGCAGCACTGAGAAAGTTTGGGGGTTTTTTTTATCGTGTTTCGATGCAGAAAATCACTCAGGGAACATATTTATAAAAGACAATGTATTTATATTCCCTACAAGAGAGACTTAATATCCAAGCTAGATCTAACTGTGAAGGTCCACCTTGTAAAAAATTTGCCTCAAGGGTCAAAATAGAGAGTAAAAAAGCCTGGAACTGGTGACGGCTGTAGGACTGTTATCACTGACTTCATGAGGGCTGAGATCACACGTGACACGAAAGAACCGGAGAAGGAAGAACCTTGTAAAATGATGGTATTTTCTTCCAAATAAATTATGATGCTCAAGCAAGTTCAGTATCCAGGCTGAATAACAGAAATGCCCTCTGAAGGCAGAGGCATTACATAGTTCAAATCCAGGTCCGAACAGCGGATGCAGGGGAGCTAATTTTTCAGCAACTGCTGACCCTTTGACTCCTCATAGCTGAGGGCTGGTTCACATTTGAACATTCACACAAAACTGATTTCCCCATTATATTGATGGGAACTTTGCAATGCAATGAATCATCTTCAGCTGGCTGATTTATTTAACAGGGCAACTTGAGGCAGCAAACTTGGGGCAAGGTAGCCCAAACTAAGATGAAATATCCTTCCCTGTCCCATTTATTAGTGTCAGCATCAGCATAAGCTTTTCTCCTTAATGGACTGATCTTTCATTCAGGCCATAGAGGATCCTGAGAAAGTTTTCCTCGTTTCTTTATATTTTGCCAAACTTCTAAGTGGGCTCCTAAAAACTTATTGAAAGAGCATTACTCAGTCTGACACATTCCATTTATTTCAATATGGTGACAAAGAGGGAAGATCTAGTTAAAAATATTGCAATAGCCTTATGGGATACTTACGGGGTTTTTTTAAATGTAATACATCACAATAGAATACTTTGTTTTTGTAGAAGGGCATTCTGTATTCGCCAAAAAAGCTGCTGACTTAATCATTAGTTATGATGAGAAGAGATTTAGTGCTCTCTTTCTTTACACTGTCACTGAGAACAATGTCTATGAAAAAGCCTATGCTTCCCATTATAAATCACTATAAGCTCCATGAAAATTTCTCCTCTACCCTGGGGTTTAAGGGAGCAGATACTCGGTGACGCAGCCTCCCAATAGTAGCACTTTATGCCGAGCCCTACAAGTCTGTGGAATGCTTTGGTTCACCCTAAGTCCAGGCGCTACCAGTGCGTGCAGTTCCCATTGTTCAGCAATTTATGAGTGGCTACTCTCTGACAAAAAATGAAATACCTCTTCCTTTGCAGCCTGTGCATATATTTTTAAATGCTTTAAAGCTGTAGCACATTACCACTTTTAGCATTGCAAATATATATTACTGTTTATCACCAGACTGCCTTTGAGAAAGACAATGAAGTCTCTGCTCCTTCACCCTCTCATGTCCAAATTTCAGATCTTATTTAGGGTAAGTGAGGATTCAGAAATAAAGCGAATCAAAAAAGAAATTGTTCATAGGTGTGTCCTTCACTGAACAAAGAGCACCGTATCACATCATCTCAAAAGGACAATTCAACCTTAAATGCTTGGTGGGGGCAGTTCCGAGATGCATAAGCATCTCTCAGAATTACTTTTCTAAGAAATACAGATTCAGAGACCTAGCGTTAAACAGACAGCTTCGAAAGTCTTTAACCTTCTTCCCTTCCTTCCCTCCTCTCCCGTATCATAGTCATATACAGTGGCCGGATTTTATTGTATAACTTCGTAAAGAAAAAAAAAAAAAAAGTGAGTGTTCCACACATCTGTCAGCATTTCTGTTTGTTTGTTGGCCCAAGCTGAGAGCTCTTTTTGTGTTTCCTAGTTTATCAGAAGTCTATCACAATGTTTTGAAGAAAACGAGCCAAGACATTTTCCCTAGATTTTGGTGTCCTCTAATATTTAAATGCATTCCTCCGAGTTTGTTTCTTATTTACTGCTTCCCCCACTTCTTGAAGATAATATTCCAAGAAGCAGAGTTGCTTGTTTCATCACAAGCTGTCTCAAATTTGTCCTTTACTGGGCTTAAGTCTGCGAGCCCTGTTCAAAATTCATATCACTGAGTTCAGCTTGAAAGGGAGGACTTTGAATCAAAGTTCTCAGCCACCCACACTGGACCTGAAAGGCCACTAGAAATAGCCCTTGTCTGCTTTGTTTCTCAGGAACCAGAATAGACACATTCCCTCTGGTCTGCCCTGAGATATGGATTTGGCTCAATGAGCACATGTCAGCTGCAGAAGCAGCCAGCTGCAGAGCAGTTTTCATGGAAACCAGGAGCCTGTGTCCTCTGAAAAGATAAAAAATTATTTCAGTCATTTATTGTTATTATTTCTAATTTATTCTGGATGAGGTTTGAGATGACTAACAGTGACAGTCTAAGATCAAATTCTTACTGGCCTTTGATTTCAGTTTGATGATTGGCACTGTTCCTGTGAATAAAATCAATTATAAATCTGTAATGAAACATGCCACCTACGGACGCTGGATGTCTGCAAGACCTTTGTGCCAGAAAGCAGCAAGATAAAAGCACATGTTTTATAGGTCCTTGGCTACAACCACAGCTCCCAAAGCCACACGCTGACATCATGACTCGAATTTTCACAGAGAAGCAAGACATGCCTCAGCCCTCACAGGTAAATAATGCCTGAAGACGCTGCCCACCTTAATGGTTTTATGGATGTCTGAGTTTCCAAGCTGAGCCAATCCTCTTAATAGGCTGGGAACAGAGGCAGCCTGGTGATTCCCACTGCCAGCATTCCTGGGAGGAGTCCCACAGGAGCCACCAGCATGGCCTCCCTCTCCCTGCCTTGGGCTTTTAGACAGACAAGACCCTGCCCAAGGAGAAAGAGTGGTTGGTTGGAACACAGCGTTTTCCGAAGAGAATCCGACACGGAAGGCAGCTCTTGTGTGGATAACTTCACCAAAGTAGAGGTGCTGCCCAAGTGCAAATGCACCATGGATTGCCAAAGCCTCAGACTATCTCAACCCATCTGGAGACTGAAGAGCTTGGACAAAATCAAAACTCTTTAAACTTCTCGACAGTGCCAAATCCTCCAGTGAAGACAGCAACTAGCACCTGCCATCTCCATCCTCTCCAATCCTACAAACAACTTCAATCTACTTTGTAGATCTCTGTTCCCAACTCCACCTGTGAAATTTTTGCTTTCTAACATTCCAATGAGATTGAAAAACCTGTGGCAAAATTAAAGCGAAAATTGCAAGTACTTAAACCCAAGAAAACGTAACAATTACTGCAATCGCCTCCTTGGCTGATCTGTCTGGAGTCGCTGGTTTCCTGTGACAGATTCCACCATCCCGACCTACACGAATCCAGTCCTCTCCAAAAACAACCTTCTGCTTTGGCTTTCAATCCCACAGCTTCTCAGGGCCAAACGAGGCCAGTCTATTCCCACTTCCACCCCGCTGCTATCCAGGGGTCTACCCAAACTGACCACCCTGGCTTTGCTAATCTTTCCTGGGGGAGGCAGAGCCTGGAGAACAGATGGTTCTCTCAAAGGATCCTTGTCCTTCCTGCAGGTTTTCTAACTCCAAACCAGAGAGGAAAAAAGTGAACCAAACGTGACCCTGGCAATTGAGATCCTTTGCTCGTACACGCAGGGCTATTAAAGCTGAACAGGAACATACATCATAATAATTAAAGTGGGCATGAGTTGGCTTTGAATTGCAGGAACTCTGGGTGACCACATTTCACTTTCCCTGTCATTGACTAAGATAGAATTTCCTCCTTCTCATCAAATGGCAACTCTTTTATTTATGGATTACATCTATGCCTTGGAAGGAGGTAGAGTTACTGATAAAGTTTTCCTGAAAAAAACATGCTGTATTTTCTTTCAGCTCACAGATGACTGCAGTTGATCACATCTGTTTTCCAGCAGACATCAGTGTATCCAATTAGAAAGATCACAGAATATTTTAGAGGTCTTGGGATTATTTGGTCAGCCAAAAGATTCGGGCTTTGAAAAAGAACAAGAAGACAAATCTGGTATGTGCTAGTTTTCATGACAACCATGGTAAAATAGTCTCTTAAAACTCGTTATGCAGATGTAATCCTAAGCATTAAACATATAGATGTGTAAAAACCAAGAGTTCGGGGGTTTTTACTATCATATTAAAAATTATGGTGACTAAATGAGTTGCAGTCCTGGCTGAACTGACAGGAAAGGTTGGGGCGCTCGTGATCGCATGATATTTCAAATACAAAAAATAATCAAACTCTTCTTTTCCCTGAAAGAACGCAGCAAAAAAAACCATTAACTACTTAAAAGGATGAAAATGTTGTCAAAACGTAGCTGCTGGTTTTGATAAGTTGTTTAAATTTTCACCTTCAGCTTCAATGTGACAAATGCAATGCACAGAAGAATCTTCAAACTAAAAATTGTGGGGTTTTGATCTCTGCATTTCCAAAATAAAAATCTAATTTGACGCTTTCATTTTAGAATGTTCATGGCAGCAAGGGGACCAAAATTAATGGAGAAATATTGATATCAAAGGAGTTATCAGTTCTTAGTTGCAAAGTCTGAAAATGTCTTTGAAGCATCTCTTGCAATTATTTCCTTGGTTTTCCACTAATGCCTATGTCCGTGAGGTTCTCCTGTAAATAACCTCCCAGGACGTGACAGCTGAAACTGTGGGAGCACCAGTGCGTACCTGCAGACTGATAGTTCTGTAGATTCAGCAGTTGTTGAGTTTTTGTGGGTTTGGGGGGAAAAAAAGCAAGAGAAAACATTGGGCATTAAGTACGAAAAAAGGCTGAACACAGAGCCAGAAGGAAAAAAAAAGCATTATCTTGAGAAAAGTGAATTGGATGGAATTTTGAGCAAGGTGCTACCTGTGGAAAGGCCTTTGGACTACAAGCCAGGATATCCTCCCTCGTTGCTTGATGCCTGCCTGATTGCCTTCAAAAGAGCAACACTTTGCATGCCTGAGCAAAACAAACAGGACTGTACGAGAAACTGCATTTTCTTCATTTTAAAAAAAAAAGGCAATTCTGTGGCAAATCAGTCAGCTTTAAAAGGAACCAGCCAACCTTCACATTTATTGCCAGTCTTTCAGCCAAGCCTTGAACCCTGAGAACTTCGTCCTTCCCAGCGCCACAGCAGAGACATCCAACATCACAGACTCCACACAAAGGTGATGGAGCATCCCTGCTGCAGGAGCCGAAGCCCTCTTTGGGACTGCCAACCCAAAGCACCACCAAAACCCCACTTTCCACCTGCATGGTGCCATGCTGCAGCTTTCCTTCCACAGGGATTCCTTCACCTCCCACTGGTGGCGTTGGGACAGAGCAGTTAAACCCCTCAGGACAAAAGGAGGTCTGCAGGACCTCGTTATACCTTAAATATAAATAGCTATGTTGTAGCCTTGCATGCAGTCTATTTTACTTGGGCAAGTGTGTTTTTTGTTAGACACATAAAACACAGAGTGGGTTTTAATGGCTGATCAGATCCCGTTAAAGCAAATTGCATGTTTAAATACAAAGGATGAAAGGCTCTCCGTTATTCTACAAATTTCTAGCAGCGCTGCACCTTAAAAGGAATTTTATAGCAAATTTGTAGCTTTGCAACCAGCTCATGAACCAGGGGGCATAAAAAGGACATGTGTTCCAAGAGCAAATGCATTCCATATTTCAGAAATAATAAGTTCTTGCTCGAACCCAGATCTCATCAGTGCAGAGAAAGGATTCTGCACCCGCGGGAAGAAGGGCTTTTCTGTCTCCAGCAGAACAACTGCAATCCACACAAACATTCAAGAACGAAGATCCACACTGGGGGAAACACTGTCCCAGTGGGTCTGGCTCACAGGAAGTGAAAAGACTAAAACACTCCAACAGCAGTAAGGTTTGTGCAAGCAAATCTTCACACAGGCAGGAAGAAAATGTTCACTTGGTCTTGGAACTAACGGAGGTTGTAGGATTGGAAGGTGCAAGACACACAGACATCTCATAGCCTTCAACCACAGTAATATCTGAGCCTTTGTACTCTAGATGGGGATTTATATGAATTTATATGGGTAAGCAGCTCGAGCCCTAAGCAGATCACTAGGGCCAGGGCAGTGAAAGTGAGAATATGTGATGATTTGCTGGTTTTGAGAAGCCAAATGAAATCCTAGGCTTTTTAAGTGAAGAATGAAAATTCCTCCTTCTCTACTTATGTTTTATTACTTATAGTCGTGGTTCTTGATCTCTCCCCATAGCTTTCTTTCATCTAAACAGTCTTCCTTCACTCACTGGAAGTTCCAGGTCCCCAAAGAGGGGACTCACAGCACTAATTAGGAGAAAGAAAATTAAAAAGAACGAAAATAAATCAGAAATGAGGGCGGGAAGGGGGAAGCAGATTTTTAAAGGTGCAAAATTTTATTCTTTCATGAGAAAAGTCACATTGGTTTGAAGCTGGTGAAAGCTGCCGATGCCTTGACCAATACCCAAGCCACAAACAATGAGCGACAGAGCATCCCCTGCACATTCAGCAGGGCAGTGAGTGTAGGAGAGCACTGTAATGAGCTGTCTACAACAAACCTCAAAGTCTTGAGGCAACTCCTCTTTGTCCTCATCTACGTAAATCTTTACCTGCACTCAGGCCTGAGGTACCTGGGCTCTTTCAGCAGTGCACCAAGCACTAAGAGCTCCTACATCTCTTCCTCTTGCAGAAAACAAAATGTAAGAGGGTGGACCTTGACAGCCGAGCAGAGGGTGGGGAGCCCTGCCATGGTGTGCACTCCCCAGAGAACTTTGTGTCTGAGTCATGCCCTCAAAAATGTTCTCTCTTGCAGAGATCTGCTCTATCTATTTAGGAAAACCCTGTTGTGCCAGAAGAGTAAAGCTATTTTCTGTGACAGGGCACTGGCCTGGCTTTGCTCAGGGTGAAAGGAAATGGCATCAAGGTTCATTTTTCCGCATCCACAAGCAGCAACCCATAAAGCTTTACGTTCATCTATAGATGATACATCTTGAATGTCATGGAAAAAACAAATCACTGAAGAAAAATGATCCAAAACATATCATGATTTCAAATAACTTGAATAAAATAAGGAAAAAATTTGACCATGAACTTCATATGAAGTAAAGACAAATACTACATGATTAGCTAAAAATTACAGAAAATCTTCTAGTTGGTTCCTTCCCACTTTTTCACTGCATCCAAGTTCAGTTAGTGTAAAAGGAAGGAAATTTCTATTTGCAAGCTAGAGAGATTTCCTGGGCTCAAAACCAGAGCACGTCTTTAAGACAAATCCATGCCTTCAAAAATCCCGTCACAAGTGACAACCTACATTATTCCATTATTTTCTATACACAGGATGTGTAGGTAAAGTCTGAGTTGATTTTCTTACAATGTGTCCAAACACTTCTGTTGTGGAAAACTCCAGGTTTCCAGTGGTGAAAAATCTCATTGTGAGACGAGAGCTGTCTCACATTTGGAAGTCAGGAGGCTGCTGCTTTTTCTATTCCTTCCTGCCATCTGCAAGATCTCACATGGGGTAAAAACGGGAAATTACTTGAGCAAATCTTCAGCTTTCCTCAGTTTGCTTTAAATAACGTCCTCAGCCTTGTGCCTCATGATTTACATAATAAGGAGACTGTGTTGTGTTATTACATCAGTTCCATTTCTTCAGGGAAAAGGGCTCCAGATGTATTTGACTAAGTCATTAGTGCAAACATCCCATATTTGTAACAGCATTCCCTAGATCAACTGTAAAGACACAATGTTGATTTTGGCTACAGCCTGAGGAGTGGACAGACACTGCCACTCGATCTAAGCAGCTGCCTCCTCATGGCTCCCTCCAAGCTCATTGTCACGGAGAGAAGTACAAACCCCTAATGGATCCTCAACATGAGCACCGACTCATGAAACCTGGCAGATGACTCATCTGATAAAAATCACCATTGTACAGCTATTCAAGGAGTAAAGGGGGAAAAAAAAAAGATTGAGCCTTCCTTAGAAAGATTGCTTCCTTTCGTCAGGGTGTTTTTCTTCGGTCATATGGGAATGAAATTACAAACAAGGACAGAGTGGGATCCTGACACCTCAGCTCTGGTGGGACACTGCTGCCGGTGCGTTTATTGGAAGCTCTGGTGAGTGAGGTACTACTCAGCGTGAGGAAAAGTTACAAAAGCCCTTCCTATCTGACTCAAAACCATCAGTGAAACGTAACAATGGACAATATATGACCCAGCACTATCCTAGAAGCAAAAACATTGATTTTCCTACATTATTTGCCGCTTGATTCAACTCACGCAAAAACTTGACTATGCCAAATTATTACTCACTACCACACCGAGCAAGTGGAAGCTTTTAAAATTGCAGATAAAGCCTCATTGCTGATTTACTTTTGTACCCTAATATCGACAATCAGAAATGCAAAAAAAAAAGCTAATTAAAAGATAGGTAGCTTTAAATTGTTAGCAAATGGCTCCAAACAGGCACAAAAATGCCAAAAGTGTGAAAACGAGTTCTCTGAAATACTGCTGCAAAGCAGAAGAGGGCACATGGCTGAGTAGATGAGCAGCTTCTAAAAGGAAATAACCTAAATAATGTATTTCTGAAGAGAAGTCTCTAGAATAGCTCAGGAATCCTGCTAGATGCTGACACGTTTGTATCACATTTGTGCCACAACCTCTATTTGCTCCCTGGGTGCAGCCGTAACACTGAGATTTTTCTGTAAATGGTTGGAATTACAAATTGAGTAAGGACTGTCATCTCCCCATACAATAAACACTTCAATATTTTCATTTAGAAACATTTCATTTAGAAAACACTTTCATTTAGCATGATACAAAGATGTGTGAGAATTGCAGTGTACAAGTAAAGTAATGGACAAGCAATACACATATATATATATATATAAATATTTGACACATGCTCTCCTACGGGATTAGACCCCATTAAAAGGTAAAAAATTGCACTTAATTGCTGTCTCCTGGCTTTGTCATAACTGTTCACATCCCTGTTGCTGTGCAGGAGATGTGGTATTTGCCCTTAATTGCATCATTTGAAAGCCTTAGAAGAGGGTATTCTAATGATTAAATCAATGTAAACCAGGTTTCAGAGCCAAAAAAATCAAAAGTCTGACCAAGGCAAATGTTCTCAATAAACTGAGCTTGCCAAACACAAGTGCTAATTAACACCTGATTCTAATTTGGTGATTGTGAAAGTGTGGCAATGGAGCCCTATGATTTTGCAAGTGGAAATAACATTGCTTTTTCCCCATTGGTAGATTGCATGAATTGCCCTCGTGGCCAAAAATTCCTCCTTTTGATCCGTTCTGGGTACAATCCGCCAGCATGGAGGCAGCTACGTTCAGGTTGCACAGCACTTCCCTGTCTGAGAACATTTACCATTCCTTGGTGTAATGGCTCTGAATGAAATTTCACCTTCCTCGATGCCAGTTTTCACTGAAAACCTTCAAGATGAGAGAGCTCGAAACACCCCACCGACTACAAATGGCAAAAACAAGTGGTCACGTCCTTTCACATCTCCTGCTATGATGGATTCAGATTATTGAGGGAGGAAGAATTCTCTTCCAGCCAGTTTCCACACAGGGAGCTCGGCACCTCCTGTGTACCATGGCAAGCCTTTCATTCAGCAGGACACTTGTAACAAAAGCAGACGTGGCAGCACGTGACTAATTCCTGAAGTCACTGGGCATTTGATCAGTCACCTGAATAACTCAGGGCTTTGCCTTGAGTTCAGCGTGAGGACACACAACAGCCCAACCACAATCTGGCATCAGGTGGTACCTTTGTTGGCACCCCAAGTGGCCAGGACTGGAAGAAAAGGACTGGAAAGACAATTTTTCCTCCTGAATTAAGCCATGAGTCTTCCCAGAACACACAGTGAGTCTCCTCTGTGGACAACTGCAACACTTCAGACCTCGGGATCATTGATCCAGTGTCATCTCCCCAAATATTTTTTTTATTTCTGAAGTGCACATTCAGTGACACTCTCACATTCCCTTTCACAAAGGTGGCACCACTACACCCTGGCACCACACAAAATAAAGTTACTGCTGCCTTAGACCTCAAAGCTGTGGCACTTCTCACTTGTGACAAGCCTGAAATAACGTGCAGTTGAACTCCATGTGCAACATACACAAGTAATTACCGGGGCACACGAGATATGAAGCATCTTCAAAAACAAAGCGACACAAATTTGACTTCTAGCTGACTGTCAATGAATCCAGTTATAAAATCAACACCTCGTGCATTTGATCTACACAACAGCTACATTATAACATGTACTGATCTTTTAAATGGTTTACTCAGTCCCTCATTTAAAAAAAAAATAAAAATATGAAAGCCAAATTTGTACGTGCAGGGTCTACAGGAATATTTGGAAAGACTCGTAAGTGTTTTATTACCTCTGCAGTGCAAATGTATATGACTGTGTGTTTAAAGCAACAGCAGTTTGTTCTTAATAAGGGTGAATTTGCACTATAAATGGCATCCCCTCTTTGGAAACAATACTTCCTTTATCTGCTCGTGTTCAAAAGCTCCTACCAGGGAAACCTAACTTATCTGTTTCATCTTAAAACTGGAGCTGCCTGTCAAGCTTTGACGATCTTCAGATTCTTTTGGAAATAGGAAGCAACCCATTGTGTTCAAATTTGCTCTTAGTGACAGCTGATCCCACAGGAGCATCTAGTTAGAAAATAATTGATAGCACTTGAAACAGAAAGGACTGCAAATCAGGTATGACAAGTTTGCATTCAGTTGCAGCCCTAAAACTAATTGTCCGGTTAAGAAATCAGCTTCAAAAGGGGAGGAAAAAAAAAAAAAAAAAAACTTAAGGGGAAGGAAATGAGAAGTTTGTTTATTGCACATACACTTTCATTCTGACAATATTTTCCTCTTTCAAAGGCAGGTCTGGAATAAGCAGCACATTAAAGGGATGGGCCCAAAGCGAAGCCTCCAAACCGAATACTCCGAACTTTATGACTCAAGCCCATCTGTAGTTTGTTACAAACAAGTCATAAGGCATAAATGAAAAAATCTGGATGCGGAAGGACAGGGGCTCGATCCCGCTACTACTGAAGTGAACACAAAATCTCTTGCTGACTGCAGAGGACTTTGGATCAGGCATTAAAATTCCAGAGTAATACTGGCACAGCTTCAATCGTGTGTGTGTGTGTGCGCACGCTTGTGCATAAATATACACACGGCCCAATATTATGGATTTTTAACCCTGACTCTTATGTCAGACTATAACACCGGATGTCAAAAATGAAGATAACACGGGAGGAAGTTTATTTTGATGAGGAAATCCCTAAATGCTGTTGAAAATATGCTTGGAATGGTTAATTAGTATGTAGGGGCTTTGGAGGAAATGATATCTTGCAGCTTGACCATCATCTTTTTGCCAGGCTTCCCTTCAATTTATCTCTTATCTGCAGGAAACTGTCTCACAGCTTCTGAATCTGCTGTTGGCTAAAAAAGAGAAAAAGGACAATGACTCATTGTTGGGCAACAGGACAAGTTCTATTTGGATTCTAAATTTCCACATTAATGCGAGTTAATGTCCTATCTACTGTACTTCAGCCCATCCAGGGGATATCCAGGGTGGGCTCTGAAACCAACCAAAAGTGAAAGCTCCTCCACCAAAATAACAAGCAGTAAATGAAGAGAAGATATAATACCCAAGGGATGCAAACACTGAGTAAGAAAAAAAAAAAATCTGCTATTTTCTATGACTAATTCATCAAAAAGGCTTTATTAATAAACTAAAGTACTGCAAATAATGAGTAAGACACCAGTGACAGGATTGCAGCAGCTGATGCCCACCGAAGTTATTGCTGGTCAGACAACATCGAGCACCCTGACTGCTGTGACTTCTCTATTCCAAGGGGTATTTTCACGCACAGTGCAGCATCGCAGGATTCCTTCCTCTGCAGCGCCGGCTGAGAGCTGGCGGGGCAGGTCTGGTTAGACACACGTGGTGAGAGGGGCTGGTGCATCCAGCAACCACAAACAGGGGCCGGGAAGATCATTGGAGCATCCCGGCCCCCGGCTGGAAGTTCCTATGGAAATGCTGAGCTTAAGGAAGTGCTGGGGGAGGGACGAGATGCATCAGACGATCCCCGAGCCAACCTCAATGAGCACATCAATGAGAGGATTAAGAAGGGATGGGGACGTGTTTCTCCCACTCCCTCTCCTGCAGTGATTGCTCCAGTGCTCAGAGGTGTGGCTTCATTTTCGGGTAAGAACCGAAAATTCAGCGGCTTCTCCAAATATTACATAAAAGGAAAGAATTACATAAAAAACACGACCTAACCGTGTAAATATTTTTTCCAGTTTCGCTGACCAAATCCCAAGCGTGTCATGAGTCTTGCGTTTTTTATTCCCCCAGCTCCCTCTCCCCAGCGTCGAGCTAGCATCTGAAATAAGAGTACACAATCGGCATGTTAATAATCAAGGAGTCTGCTCGCTGCATTATGCAGACATCAGAGGAATTTCTTCCACTGTCTGATGAATATTATAAACAGGCCCGTTTGTACTAACAGAGCCTTGTGCAGCAAACCCAAAAGTGACAAACCAAACAGTTCTAAGTGGTTGCATTCCATCCCCCGAAGCCCTGAGTATCAAACATCACTGGAGACCTGCATCCCGGCTGCATGTGAGGGAAACAAAGAGGCCCACACTCGGCTGGGCCGGAGGCTGGGTGCTGCAGCAGATGACTGCGACGGGGATTTTCGAGCTGCCAAAGTGACACTGCAAACGCAATCTGGTACTGCAGCTGGAGGGCCAGGGCTGTTGTATCAGTTACCCAGAGGGAAGGCATGTGTTCTGGAGGGAGAGAGTGACACTTCAGGAAGGGTTTACATCTGAGTCATCATCTCTGCCTGTGTGTGTGTGTGTTTATGTGTGTGTCCATCAGCCGGCTGAGCAGCAGAGCTGCTGCAAAACACTGCAGGGAAGTCCTGAGATCTGTGACCACCGTGGGCCTCCTCTGCTGCCCTGCCGAAGGAAAGGTCCCCTTCCTGTGGGCTGAGGACTAGATGGCAACTCTTGGGCTTGGAAATGGTAGCAGGCATTGCAAGCATGTGGCCAAACTGCTTGAATTAGCACCTGAAACTTATCATTTAGGGCAGAACAGGCACAGCTCCTTCCCATTCCTGCATAAGGTGTGGAACACTCAAAGCAATGGAGGAAAACACTCAAAGCAACAGCAGGAAAGGAAAGAGGAGAATCACCTGAATGTCCCTTTTCTCCCCTGCTCTTTTCCTTCTCCACCTTCTTAGTCTCTTGGGAGACTGGGAATCCTCATGGAGCACACACATGTAGGCTGAAGTGGGAGGGGGA
Source organism: Oreocharis arfaki (assembly GCA_013398015.1). Taxonomy (NCBI): domain Eukaryota; kingdom Metazoa; phylum Chordata; class Aves; order Passeriformes; family Paramythiidae; genus Oreocharis; species Oreocharis arfaki. The sequence goes on along the minus strand of VZRR01003264.1, from coordinate 329,065 downwards.
CATCCTCATTTCTGCAAATCATCATCATCATCAGACCTTTGGAGGTCAAGGCTGCAATCCTGAGGCACGGTGAGCTCTCAAGAGCTCATTTTTAAATAAGAGAAGGCTGCAGGCCTGCAGGTCCCTTCCTTTCACATGGCTGGGTAGAAAGGAAGGTTCAGACTATTGTGGGCCATCCACAGTCTTCTCTGTGCCTACCATGGTCACGAGGCTTGTGCGCCTCGGAGTGGAAGGGACTGGACCAGAAACGCTGGGAGAAGGAGTTTTAATCACCCGAGCTGGCGGATGCTTATTTGCTGTTTCTTTCCACCAAATCACTTTGGTTTCCAAAAAGTGGGGCCTGGAAACTGTGAAGGGACAGTCTTTCTCGTGAGATTTCCTGTTGGTGCTGCATCCAGTAGCACCGGAAATACCACAAGAATAGCTTTTCTTGCGGTATTTTATTACTTCTGCTTCTGCTCCTGACCGGAATTGGGAAGTACAGGGGTGCATGGAAATGAAATATAGTGGTCAGGGGAGAGTCTGCCAAAAATTTGGAAACGACAACAGCAAGAAAGGTCATTCACTGAAGTCTCAGGAACTGCTTCCAATCTGCTCTTATTTTATTCAGACACATTTACGTGGTGCTGCTTCTAGAAGTCATTCACCAAAGCCTGGCACCAGCACCCATTCAAACACGGACTGTCTGTGGTTTAGCTGGGAGTTCTGCTGCTGAGTTCCTATAGAGAAGTGGCTTCTGTTTCCTAAAATGTTTAACTGACATAATCCATCATCAGAATAGGCCCAGGCTAAAAAAAAAAAAAGAAAAAAAAAATCCCCCATCCTGCTACATCTCAGTTGCATTGCTTTTATTTAATATTATGGCAGCATGATTAGCCATATTAGACAATATAAAACCTGCCCATATACTTTCCCTGGTCAAAACAGAATCTATTTATCTGTATTTACCTCCTTGCTCGAAATTGTTTGACAAATGCTTCGGGCAGACAAAATCTGTCTAGCAGTTGTTTGTAAATACACGTTGCAAATGTTTTTCAGCTCTCTCAGGCAGCGGTTCTTGGTGGCAGTGGTGACTAAGCAGTGCAAGCAGCTGCTAGCAATTCTCCCCCAGTCACATTTGCCCTGAAGGCGGCTCAGGGGCTTGATCCAGATGGGAGGGGAATGGCTCAGGCAGGGGTGGACACCTAGGAGCAGTCAGGAGGAAGGGAAAGCCAACAGCAGCTCAGGCCAGCAAAAGCTGTTCAGCAATTTACACCCTTGGCATTGCAATCTGACTACCTAAATCACACGGGACTGATTCCATTTCCTGTTTGGTTGATTTAATCTTTACAAGTTACTCCTGTTTCTTCCTGAAGTGAATTCTCCTTCGCTGCAAAACTAATTTTGTTCCATTATTAAATAACTGTTGGCTGCTCATCAACACTTTGCCTTCCTGAACAAGCTCCACTTGCAAATAAACCAAATTAAAGGGAGAATAATGACGAGAAATTATTTAAAAGCCAGAAAAAGATTCCCTGAGTTCATTTCCCTAATTATCTGTCACCCTAAGAGCCCTTTGCTCAGTTTAGACCAGAAAAGTGAAGTTTTGCTGCAGAAATGCCAATGTCATGAGGAATAACCATGGGTACTTTCAATTCCTTTTTTTGCAGGAGACTTAGGACACTTGTTTCACTTGTGAATAATTGCAATGAAGGTGAGGGGACTATTCCATCAGGACAAAGATAAGACAGGTTTGGCCCAAGGAGGCTGTTCTTCTGCTGGTGTTTCAGGGAGCTAAAGGCACATGCTGGTGGAAGAAATAAACCTCCTGTAACAGTTGGTGCCACAGCCTCTGTAATAAAACAGGCCCAAATCCTGCACCAACAACCTGCTCAAGCATGACAGAAACCACTTCTTTTCAAGCTACAAAAATCTTGCCTCGTTCCTCACTCCCTCACAGCTGCACAGATATTCCGAAGCACAGCTCACAGTTCAAAGTAATTATTGCTGTAGAATACCTTGGCTATCATGAGGGCCTTTCTGCACTCCTCAGAGGGCGTGGCTCCACTCCCAGTTGTGCTTCCCTGGAGTAGCCCAGCACAGATTTCTGTGCCAAGGAAGATGATGGTTTGGAGGCAGATTTACTGCTTTTCCCTTTTTTTTCACATGCTGTTCTGAGCTGACACTGCTGGGTGGTATTCGGGTCACGTCTAGTGGCTCTGTGTACATTTATGGCACACCTGTACTTTCCACCGTGTTAAAAGCTGGGACACCAAACTATAAATTCATAGTTTGCAGTTTTACAGTTTGCATAATATATAAATACTTTGAAAAATCGGGGATAACTGAGAAATTAGCTGGAAGTTGCAACAGCAGCAGATGGAATCTGATGAAGGCTATTGTAGACCGACACAAACAAGACTTCTCTATTCAGAATCATAGAACGTGCTGGCAGGAATCACCAGCATCACTGAGAACATTTCAATGTCCTTTCACGCACTTCAGAAGTAGACACTGACATAAAACATTGTAAAGATGCCAGTTTAAACCTTCAAGATCATGCAGCAGCAGCTTTCACCCACGACATGAGAGTGGCTCCTCAGTTTGATGGCCTTTGTGCTTCCTTCTTAGTCAAGTAAAACTGTAAGAGCCCCCCTGGAAGGAGAATTTTAAAGTCAGTGGGACATTTCACTGGAAAAAGACACAAAATCTCCTTCACCTGGAATTTGCCACAACTGAAAGAAAGCGAAAATACAGAGCTGGGTTACGTGCATCCAGTGTACATAAAATGAAAACACAGGATAGGGATAGGTGGTCCAGATGAACATCAACGTCCCTTTCCACGATACTCCTCAAAAAGCCTGAAACGGTCTGGATTCACTCACATATTTCTTTGGCATTCGGGAATGTTTGGGTCTGAGGTTTTGTGCTGAAATGTCGGGCACCTATTGTTATGATTTTAGTATCTATGTTTTAATTCTTCTCTAGCACTTCGGCGGCACACAGATTTTTCAATTAGCTCAGTGCTCTCTGGATGACTTTTCAAAGCAGCAAGCGCAAATTAGGTGGTGATGAACTAGGAATGGTGTGAGGGTCAGCCCATGGTGAAAGTTCTGAGTCAGAGCTGGTTGAGGTCCTGGCCACCGCAGCTGAAGCATGGGACAAAATTTGGACTTGATTCCTGATAGCCTCATAAAATTCTTTCCATATCACTTGGGGGTTTTTTTATGTATATGAAGAACCACAAATATTTAGCCTTATTTCCCGGGATTATTTCTAAGATAAATTAATTAATTAATGTTTACAAATTATTTGGATTTTAGAGTGGATGGGGAGTGGGGGAGAAAATGAAACAAGAATTTGGATGGGCCAAGAAAAACAGCAGAGTTTCTTCATTCCCTTTTCAGCAAACGACGTGCTCAAATCTACCCCAGTAAATGAGAGCAGAAACCCACAGAGTTAATTATGTGCTTTGGTGCTTTTAAAACAGGGTGAAATCGACAGGTATCAGTGAAAAATGCAGAGTATGTGGCAGTCTGACCCCTCAGTGCTCCTCCATCAGTCCCCAAGCCTGGCACGGCCTTGCCATGACTGCCCTGAGCCACTGCAAACACTGGATATTGCCCAGATGAAGACCGCAGGCAGCAACATCCAGGTACCTGAAAGCTGAATTTGTCTCACTGTGTTGGAAAGGCGAGCTTTAAACATTCTCCGGGGTAGATGGAGCGAGTGGAACGACCCATCCCACTGGGGAGCCTGGGTCACAAACCGGGGCTCAGGGCTTGGGGGCGGCGGGGATTTGGACTCCAGCTGAACTCTGCAGCTCCTGCCTAGCCACATGAAATGAAGCTGAACTGGAGCATGTGAACTGGAACTACCCAAGCAGTAGTTATTCGATCAGCACAGCACACGGGCACAGGCTCGGCGCTGTCCCGGCCCTGCCCTGCCAGAGCCCTCGCAGTTGTTTAGGGAGCATTCTTTTAATATACTTGAAAGAAAGCAACTCCTGGCCTGCCGTGTTATCAGTCCTGCGCATCTCAGGATCTAACACGTTTTGGACTTGGTTATCAGCGGCAGTAAAATCAACATTTTATGGGCTTCTATTCTTGTGCCATATTTGTAGAAGTTGCAGCCCTATCGCCGAACAAATGCCTCTTTCATTGCCTTTCTGGAAACATAAAGTTCCTTTAAAGCCTAGAAAATTAAATTGTGTTCGTCTGGGAGACGGCGTGTAGACATAATCTGCTTCAAAAGTCAGAAGGCCCCTGAGTCAGAGGAAAGTTCAATTAATTTGTCAGAGAACTGAAAACAGATGATTTCAATCAGCACCACGGAATGACTTCATGGCTGGGAAAGGCCGGAGCTCCGCTTCCAGCCGCACTAACGGGCGGCCCCGCAGCATTCACTCTGCTCGGAGCCCCTGGCTGCGTTGAGCTGGGCTGAGCTGAGCTGAGCCGAGCCGAGCTGAGCCAGGCCGGGCCGAGCAAAGCCGAGCCCACAAGAGCCGAGAAGGGCGGAACTCCGCCGAGCCCAGCCGAGCCCAACCGAGCCCAGCCGAGCTCAGCCGAGCGCGGTCCCGCGCGGGCTCATGAATGACCGGTATGCTGCGCCTCCCCATTGGCTGCGCCGCCAGCGGGACTGGCCAATCAGCGCCGCGGGCGCTGCCGGGGCGGGGCCGGTCTGCCGCCACCGCTGCCGTGTCCCGTCCTGGCCCTGTCCTGGTTCCGTCCTGGTCCTGTCCTGTCCTGGTTCATTCCTGGTCCTGTCCCGTCCCGTCCTGGTCCTGTCTTGGTTCCTTCCTGGTCCTGTCCCGTCCTGGTCCTGCCACGTCCTGGTCCTGTCCTGGTCCCATCCTGGTCCTGTCCCGTCCCTGCCCCTTCCCTGTCCCGTCCCATCCCTGTCCCGTCCCGTCCTGGCCGCACCCCACCGCTGTCCCATCCTTGTCCCGTCCTGTCTCTCCCGTCCCGTCGCTGCCCGGCCCGGCCTCGCCCGTCCTTCCCTTCATTCCATCCCGTCGCTGCTTCCCGGGCCTCGGCGGTGCGAGCGCGGCTCCGGGATGCGGGGCGGGGGCGGCTCTCCTGATGCCGGGCTCGGGGTGCTTTCCCCGACCGCACCTGCCCGGGAATAAATGTCGGGAAATAAACGCCGTGGCCGTCGGTAAACCCCTGTCCCGTGCACCCCGCGGGAGCACCATCCCGCCCCGCTTCCCTCCTGTTCGCGGGGAGACTGCGGCCACGGCGCTGAAATCCACGTCACGCCATTGGAAATGCCGGGTCCAACCCTCCCGGTTTTATTTGTCCCCGTCCTTTGGGTAAGAAATACGCCAAAACCTTGCCCGGGGTCTGCCCAGGCAGGCAGAGATTTGTCGTGCCAGCACGGAGAGCGTCGCCACACACACCACAGAGACAAGAAACTTCTTCAGTGGCAAGAAAAAAGCCCTTGCGTGGGAAAAGGCCAAAATCCACTGGCTCCATTACTGCAGGATTTGGACTGTAACAATGTCTGAATGCATAAGGATTTTTTTCCATTCCCCTAAGATGACCACTTTTACGAACAGAAATAAGGGACAGACACATGGAAAACAGGGAATGTTGCTTTAAGGGGTTCCAGGGAAACACCTGTTCCTGTATCATACTTTTTTCCCCTTACAAATATATGTTGTTACTTCCCTCAAACACACGATGAAATGAAAATGAGCTTGATTATTTAAAACAATAATTACTGTAACTTGAAATAGCTAAAGCATATTTTAAAATCAGTATGTAATGATAATGATAATGATAATGATAATGATAATGATAATGATAATGATAATGATAATGATAATGATAATATTACGCTCCTTTGTCTTTTAAAGTTTTGTGCTGTTTTAGCTCTGGCAGTATCTCAGGAAATCATTTTATGCTGTAAAAAGTACTGATGGATTATATTAGGGTGCAGTTTTATTACTCCACAAAACATTTTCTGTATTTTTGCCTTTTTCAACAGGGAGGGAAAAAAATAGTGTTGTTTTTACCCTCTACACAAGTGTTCTTTCTTTCCATCTTTGGATCACCTTTGCCACTGACACCAAGGGGCTTTGAACCAGCTCAGAAATGGATGACTTCAAACCCAAACCTCGCACACAAAACCAACCCCAGCCTCAGCATCTTAATCACGAAGTTGCTGAAAACACAGAGTTTCTCTTACAGGGCAGATTTTGTCCTTGTCTATTTAACTCCAATTATGCACTAACTAAGCGCTGACAGGACAGAAGATAGATAAAATGGTTGCTAGAAACTGCCAGGAAAAACTCCATCCAGCTCCCACCGAAGGGAGCAGAAGAGTGACTGATGACTTCAGAGGATAATCAACAAGCGGGAGGGATGGACGCTGGCCAAGTGTGCTACGCATACCTCACTCCAACATAAAATGAAACGTATGGCCACAGTGGCCAAGCTATCCCACATCCACCCAGCGTCCTTCTCCTCCACAAGCCAATATCCTGGAGTCAGGTGAATGGCTGGACTGCTGCTCTGACTCTCTTTGGTCACTGAAACATGCTGGTGCTCCTCCTCAGAAGGCACCGAGATTACCAGGATCCCTCTAAGGGAATGAAAGATCTGCTGGTCCCTCTGCTGTGATTGTCTTCCCTTTGTTCCCTCAGGAAGGTCTGGCAACTCTGGCATCTCCTCGCTCTGCAACCTCAAAGGACACAATCTCAAGTAAAATTCATTTCTCTGGTTTCTCAGAACCTGAAAAGACCTAACCTGGTACAACTCCTTACAAAGCAGTAAACACAAAAAATATTACGGAATTATTTCTCAAGAAATAAAGAAAATACAACAAAAAGCAGAGAGAAAGTAATTTTAGAAGTATATATAAGAGGGTGCTGTCACCCTTTCAACAAAGTCAGGGACAACATCACCACTGGTTTCAGGGGAAGCAGGATGATCCCTGCTCTTGAAAAGTTTTGTTTGCTGCCTGTTCACAAAACAAGCAAGCACCCTGTTGCACATGGCTGTGTTGTAAGAGCAAAAGTCGATTTATACTCATAATCTTTTCAGAATTCAAACTCTAATGGCAGAAGTTAAACTATACAAGTATCTGAATCCAAGCAGATAATCCCACTGTTCCAGTCTCTGTTATTGCTATAAAATTATATTTGTACTATTTATGGAATGTGCAGATACAGGGGAAATGTATTTATAGCTGTTTTGACTAGTTCTACTGTATGCTTAGAGAAGAAACCGTGGAATTTGGGGTTTGGCATTTTGGACACTGGGCAAATTAGAGGGCCCCTAATTCTCTTGACTGCCATTTGCTGCTGTGTGGTTCTCAGGTCAGCCAGGCATCTCTGGTTGGAAGGGAATACAGTTCTCAGCATCAGCCATTCAGCTAATTATCTGTAAAGTGCACAGCCAGCTCCTCTCCCTGGACTGCAGGAAATGCTGACTTGAGTCACACGTTGGAAAAGCTCTGACATCTCTTCAGGAGATCAGGAGAAACTTCGTATTGCTTTTACTGCTTCTGTTTGAGTCAATTCTTTACACTTGGGATGAAAAAGCATTTGGAGCTTTTGTCAGGAAGAAATAAGACAGCAAAATCCTTTCACTGTGCCCATAAATTAAACTTCTACTTTGCTACCACCTTGGAAATTAGCTTTAGGCATGAAGTAACTATACTTCAGACATAGATTCTTCAATTTTTTTAATGTTACATTCAGTAAGACTTAAAGTATTTAGTATTTGTTAAAGCTCAGGGAGTACTGCACAGCCTGTTGGTTTGGTGAAGGAGGTTTACAAATGTGGACTCCTGGCTCCTCCAGTGACCATGAGGAATCTGTTTGCTACTGTAACCACTCTTTCCCTGGAAAAGGGACACAGCTGGCTCCTGCAGGGAGCAGGGCTTCTGAAACCTGGAGAATTTTAAAATGCATTTTCTGCCACTGCTCATGCCCATGCAATGAAATCCTACGCATCCAAAAAGGGCTATGAGCACAGTCCAAGAAAAGCTGGCCCTAAGCAGAAAACCCTAAGCAATGGGTTTTCTTTTGCTTTAAGAATGAGTGTCACTCAACAAAGCCCGCTGGTGGGATGGGAACATCTCAAACATTCCTGGCTGTGGAGGTGCCATACCACGATCTCCAGATAGCCTTTCCCTCCACCACATGACTGCAGTGATAAGCAGAGTCAGATGAGACTGCTGGGCCCATCGAGGCACCTGCTCCCGCTGAAAGGGAGCGGGGTGTCCCCCTCACCCCAGCATGGATGGACCTGTGTGCGCCTGTCGCTGACACCAGTGCTCATCTGATCCCTTTGGGAGCTAATTCAGCTCTCTCAGGCGCCACAGGGGGAAAAAAATAATTACAAGAAGATGTTTAGGTATTTGCTGGCATGGGGAGATGAATCAGCTTGCCAAGGGGTCACAGAAGCACCAGCCCTGGCCTGAGTGCTGTGTCCTGCCCTGGAAGGGGAGAGCATGGATTTGCCTCTTTCACTGGCAGCAAAGTCTTCTTCAGCCACCTACATGACTCAATCCAAAGATTTTTGTCCAGTGGGACCAAAAAAAGGCCATTTCTTAGTGTAATTACACTAATGTTCTCAACATATCCTTCCCAGCGTTTCCCACTCTTGCAGTACTGTGGCTTTATTGGAGGGAAGACAGAATATTTTCTCCGGTAATTCAGAATTCTCCCTTTCTGGGCAGGAAGAGAAAGAATCATCATAAACCAGCATTGTACTGAGTAATGAACCACACTTGTTTTATCGCCCTTATTTTTTTGTACACACTGGTAGCGCTTAAGAAAATCCAATCAAGGATCAGGCCCACATTGTGCAACACATTAAACAAACACATCATGAACAGCCAGCCCATGCCACCAGGGACTTTGTATGCTTGGGGTTTTACAAAACCTTCAAATTGGAATATTTTGGATGAATCTAGACATTCCAAAACGAAGCATCTAAAGTAACAAGTAAAGGGAGGTTGTGTTGGAAAATGTCATGATTGCATTTAAATAAATTGGCCTAGTTAGATTAAATGAATGGCCTTTAAAGAAGTAATTCTTCCTCCATTCTGTGCAGAGGTTCTGTCACAGACCACCAGTATTCAAAGCAAAGAGCCTGTGAGAAACAGCTGGATTGAGTGAAAAATCAAGAAAACAGCCTGATACGCACTCAAGCCCATTTAATTACGCTTCCTAATTATATTTCCCATGATAATTATATACAGTATTTAAATGCAGCATGCTATTTCCTGTTCGGGGTGATTAAAAACACCCTCCTGATTGGCGAAGAGATGCCGGCAGAACCCGGGGACGTTTCAGATGCTGCCGATAAGCGCCGGCTCCCTCGCAGGGAAGGAAAAAGCGCCGCGCTCTGAGAGCAGCCGTGGGCAGAGCAACCGCGCGGCCCCTCCGGGGCACGGAGCCGCTGCTCACCTGAGAAAAGACTCCCAGATAAATCCCTCCCAGTATCTGCTGCATCTGCGCTCGTGGGCCGAAAGTATTCAAATCCGGGCGCTCCGAGCTCAGCGCCTCGCTGCTTATTAGCACATCTGAAGGAGAACACCCAAGGCTCCCGAGACTTCAATGCCAGAAATCCCTCTCATCCCTCTCCTTGGCCCTCTCACCGCTGTGCTGGCGACTGCTCTTCACAGTTTTCCAGCAGCGCCTGGGTCCTCGCAGGTATCGTGCTCCATGCCCCCATCAGAGAAGGAGGAAGCTGGAGGGGAGAAGGAAAAGCGGGAGGCGGACAAATACGGTTTGGGGGAAGTTTCTGCTGCTTTGGGAATGGATCGTGTCCCACGGCAGCAGCGGGCAGAGAGACCAGAGGACTCTGCAAGCTGCTCTCAAGGAATCACGGAGTAGTTTGTGCTGGAAGGAACCTTAAAGACAATCCAGTTCCAGCCCCTTCCACCATCCCAGGTGGCTCCAAGCCCCGTCCAACCTGGCCAGGGATGGGGCAGCCACAGCTTCTCTGGGAAACCTGTTCCTCTCCCTCCAAGTCTAATTTCTTTGGTGTATGCAGGAGTTTGTAGGACTGACATGCCAGGCCTCAGGGAGAGAACAGGAGGAGAAGCCCTCATTTCATCATGTGGATGTCCCTTACAGGAGAGATTTGGACTTCCCAAGTCCGAGCCCTCCCCCAGGACAGACAGCGCAGCAAAAAATCCTTTGAATAAATTTTCAGCTTTTGTGTTGCTAAATTCACACACTCCAGATTTTTTCCTAGGCATGAAATATTCGTCATTGTTAAGAAGGCATGGCATTTAGTTTATAGACATGTTCTCCTGGACAATCCCAAAAGGGAAGCCTTGCTTCTTGAAATGTTGCAAAGGAAAATGCTTCCAGGAGTTGGCCTTTGAACTAAGTTTCTGCTTCATTTAACTGCTGAATTTGACAGCAGTAGAGCTCCTAATTTCTTTATGGAATGAAATGCTTTCACTTCTGATCAACACAGGCCAAATGTATTTGCAACACTGCAGGATACTCCTTGGAAGAGTTATTAATGTTACATTAGACCTAAATACGCTGAATATTGTATGGATTTCTGGGGGCAACCACAGATCATGTTCTAATTAGGCAGAATACAATGGCAATATCGAACCATTGCTGTTACTGTGGATGCAGCTACAACCTCAACACCCAGAACAGAAATATCAGCCCCTGAAGTCTCGAGAATGTTTCTTACCAAAATCAGCATCTAAAATTAGCGAGGACAACCTCAAGTCAGACTCTGAGCCACCCCACTGGATATTTACCAGGAATGATCAGATAGGGGTAGCATTTCAATTACCCAGTACTCACCTTATTACATGGAGAGATGGAATCTGAACACTTATTAATGTTCATTTTGTCAATAAAAGAAAACAGTCTGTGAGATAAGACAGCGCAGGCAGATGGAGACTTCTGTGTGTGGAAGGAATAGAGCAATTTATCCACCCACTGCTAAAGGTTCCAGGAAAGATATTCAGCAAACATTGACTGAAAATGAATGGGCAGTAGCGTTTAACAATTTCTCTATTTTCACCATTCTTGCAATTTTAAGTGCTCTTGATAAAGCAGCACATAAGAGACAGCTGATCTGTTATGCCACCATAATTCCTGTATGAAGGCAGTGTTTACTAATCCTGAATAATTCCAGATTTACACCACTCTGATTGAGGCCAGTATCTGGCCCAGAAACATTGTACAAGGCAAGTATTTACATCTGGGAGCACATGAGTACCAGAAACACCAGAACCTTTGATTTTTCAAAAACCCCTATCATTCAAACTGATTAAGACATGTGTCTCAATTTACTGGTTTGAGGTTTTCCAGTTACATTCCCTAACTCTCCCTCTCTTCTCTGTTACTCCTTCCTGCCTCCCTCACTCCTCCTGAGTGAGAAAATATGCCTTTTAGGCCTTTCAAAACAGTTTAAACTCAGACCTAAAGCTCCATTCCCATCTCAATCCCATGAACCAAGCTGCTTGCACTGTTTCAGCAGTTAATTAACAATGAATGCCTGCCTTTGGAGACTGGGTGAAGCAGGGTGGGGATAAAAGATGAAGAAGGCTGAGGACAGACATAACAAGAATGGGGAGGGAGCAAAGTGGGTGGCTTATCAAATTCCACAAATACCAGACGTGGAGAGGTGTTGATTTGTTGCTGGGAAAACCCTGTTTGTTTACGGAGTTTAATCACCTGTTTTATGTTTGTTGTTTGAAACATATGGGAGACAATGGGATTGTTTGGCCCCAGTGCACTGGAACATGGTACAGTAAGAGCTGCACACAGGAATTTTAAGTCACTGGTATGTGTAAATTAGGAGAGCTCAGATCATTAACAGCTCAGGCTCCTGCTCAGGCCGTGTGAAGGAGGCACCAAAGAATGTGCCCAAGGTTGACAGTCAGGAAAAAAATTTCTCGTTTGTGATCCATAAAATAAACATAATTCTTTGAGGTGAGGTGAAGAAACTTGGAAAACAATGCATCCCACATAATATCTGTCAGCAAGGCACTGCCTGTCACATAGTTTGGGCTTCTTTTGCTTGCCCTATGTCACTTCTTTCTTCTTTTTCTTTTTCTGTTTGAAGCAGCAGCCAGGCTGGGTGGCCAAGGCCAGAGCTCTGCATCACTCTAAAAGAAACATCAATTGCCATCCTGTTTCTGAACAGCTCCAGTGCTTGGGCCACGTGTGGAAGGTGTTTCTGCATCCTTCCCACCCTGCCCCGGGGACAGGACTTGTGTGTCCCATGTACGAGCTGTGCTGCTGGGCTGCAAAAGGACTCTCTCAGTTTAATGTTTAATCACATCTGGCCCAACCCTTCTTGGCAAAAGCACAGCCTTGACAAGGTGGCCCAGCAACTCGTCCCGCCAAATCTCACCCTCTGAGCTCTGCTGCATTTCAGCTTCCTCCCCTGTCGTTCAGGGATGCTGCTGCCCCTCTCCAGACAGGAAAACACACAAAGAAGCACTTTTGTCTCTATATTTTCACCATAAACACCTGTAAAGTCACTCCATTATCTTTCTTCAGTCTCAGATAAAATGCTCACCAATAACCCCGTGAGAAAGAAACTGTAACTTCATCTAACACTGATTGCTTGAAACAGCAATTTTTGTTTATGTATAAACATTTCTCACCTAGAGCTCAATTTGGAACCTGTTAAGGGACAGGAACACAGGTATTTCTTTCTCCATGTGCAGATGGAAACACAACAATAAAAAAAAAACCAAAACAAATATATATAAAATACAAGATTTTCTAAGAATCTCAGCTTTCATTCGCCATTGAAAGGAAATTATTTAGCCTCAGTGTTGCTGTAAAAAACATTGCCATGCTGGTCCACATTCACTGAAGGGCTCTGAAATAAGAGAAAACTCAACATCCATTCTTTTTTTTTTTCCTAAATATTGAATTGTTAAGCCAACCCCCTTATTCTAGTCTGCTTCGTGAAATTTGCATGTCTGGGGGTGGCTGTGCTAGATTAATTGGAAGAAAAATACAACACAGCCCCTCTATGGGACAAGGTCTTACAAAGTTCACACCATTCATAAATTGTTTCCAGTTCCTACGGCAAATAAGTGTTTATTATTTTGTGAAAAGGGGAGGAAAACAACATCAGCATCACTTGAATGATGTGGCCCATGTTGTTGACATGTTCTGGTCACAGCCACAGTTTTTGTGAAGTCAGAGTGATTAATGGTGGAGGCCACAGGCTGTCCCCTGAGCTCTGTGTGTGTGTCCGTGCGGGCAGGGTCAGAGGCATCACACGTAGCAACAGTGGGGTTTGGGAACCTAAATTTTAACCCCCAGCCTTGGGTTTAAGCACTGTAAATTTTATGAGCTGTTTTTCAGAAACTGGAATCCAAATCGGGTTTTTCCAACTTTGCAAGTTCTTGATTTCTTTTTTTAAATTTTATTTTCTTTATTGTTACTATTATTTCTTGTCACCTGCACTTGCAGAGATCACAGGCTCTGGGACAAAACGAGCGTGAGGGGTTTCTGACCTGGGCACAAGGCAGAAATGGGGTTTTTCCACAGGCAAAGGGTTCCACGTGAAATGCAGTTGTGCTCTTGCACAGCCTCTGAACAAGGCAGCAGGGCAGAGTCACCACTCCTCGGAGGCAGCTCTTTATCTTTATTCTGGCTGCACGTGGGTGATCAAGCTGATGTTTGGATTTCATACAACATCTTCTCAACTCAAAAGCAGTGTGATGCTCAGAGCCTTGGGCTTCCAGCTCTGGTCTATAAACGGCTCCTGGTAAATTATCAAAGGCATATAAATGATGTGGGAGTCTAAATTCTATTTTTCCAAAGGGATTTACACATATACTAGGAATGTATGAACTTAGCAGACTTAGGCAATAAATCTAATTGATTTCAGGAAGGTCCCTAGGTAGCTTTGATATTTTCAGAATGCAGCCCTTTGTCCAATGGGCTGAACCATTTCTCGTTTCCCTCATAATCACAATGAAATGAATCTTGACCATCTGCCACGATCTAAAACGTGCTAGAACTCAATCAGCAAAAACAGAACAGTGGCAGTCACAGCTGATGTCTAACTTGCTTTTTCCTCCCACTGAAACAATATTTCTGTATTTTTTCCCCAGAGTACGAAAGAAGCAGGGTTCACCTCGAGAGTGAATTATGCTGCCTATGGTGCAAGTCGAGTGGGACCACAGAACATTTGCTTTCTTTTGTCACATCTTCTCTGTCTCCCAAAGCTCTGCAAGAGAAGACCATGCTCTAAGAACTCCAGCTCTCTTTTCATGAAGCTCAGCTCAGTTGTAACAATGTCTTGAGGTTAATTATAAACGCCTTTTGGTAATTCAGACCAATCCTGGTTTTGCTGAAACTCCTTAGACCAGCATCAGCTGGGGCTGACTGTGAAGTGGCTTCCCCGAATCAAAGTTTCACTCTGTGTGCACCAACATGAAGTTATTAAAAGTCAGTGGTGAGTGACACCAAGGGCGTGACTCCGTGGGGCAAACAACGTCCTCCTGAGATCAGCCAGCCTCTGCTTCAGCATGTTCTCCATCAGGCTGGGCAGGATCTGTCATGAGCACCCAGAGAGAAAAATTCCATTGGGATTCCAAGGCCTGTGTTTCCAAACACGTGGGGAAGGTGGCCCCTTTCTGAAGCACTCGTCTTCGTGCAGCCCCCCGAGCCAGCAGCCATTCGTGCCCCACAGGCAGAAGGAGAGGGGGACTCGGCTGCAATTTTGGCTTTAGGGATAAATGCTCGCTGCCCTTCTCTGGAGGAGCTGAGCTGCTGCCAGCAATTAAGGCTCTGAAAAGCAATTCCCTGTTCTCTAGAGAGCATAACCTCTCGCCACCAGTAATTAAAGCTCCCTGGTGGCTGTGGATTTGCCAGCACAGCCCTCCAGCGCTGCGTTCCCGCTCCTCGTCCCTCGCTCCGGGGTTGCACCGCACCGCTCCCTCTGCTCCACCACCACAGCCATGGATGCATCCGTGCAATGAACAGGGAGTAAGTCCAGCTCAAAAATAGCCTGGCAGAGAAACACTTAGTTTTTTATGTGTCTTCCTCCAAATTGGATCAAATTCCTGATCCGTTTCGCAGCAGAGCCACAAACCAATACTCCAGGAGAACCGAGGGGCCCGTGCACTGCAGGAGGGAAGATGAAACAAGCAGTAGGAAAAGGCTGGAAAGGGAATACCAGAAGCCAGAATTGGTGTTGAAGACTTAATCTTGTGAAACCACAGCCTCACTCTTCCAGCCAGGAAAAAGTCAGCAGCTGCTGACCAGCACTGTTTTTTCTAACACTTCAGAGCCCCCTTTGAACTCTTTTGTGGCCCTGGGGGGATCGTAGCCCACAGTCAGGGAAACTCTGGGCTGGCCATTCAGTCTTAGTGCACTGGGACCAACTTTCCAAGGAGCAGAAATTTCCCCGACTGTTGGCACACACGAACTGTCTGCTGGGGAACATGCCTCTTTCCACCCACCCTGGTGAGAAATCACGAAAACCCTGACGGGGAAAAATGTAAGAGGTCAAATATAGCTCTGGTTCGAAAATCGTCTTCCCCCACAACGTGTCTTGAAAAGAAGAGCTCAGAAAAATATTTTCCTTAGCAGATTTATTGCAAAAAATTAGCTTCGAACACATTGTAATGGCAAAACATTGCACTCATAACGATAAATCATCTCTTAAGAAAAACTTTCAATTTTAAAAGTGTTGGCCGGCCATATTTAAAACAACACTGAAAAACAGAGATCTTGTTTTGAATTGTTTGCCAGTAATGTACAAAAACTTCCTGAGATTCATAAGGAAACTGAATGATCTATGACTCATTAGGAAAACATGAATTCTTCTTTTTATTTTAGAGTATAAATGCAAAGATCTGTGTATGAACAAGGAGCTAAACAAATGTTTGGGTTGTTAGCAGCAGATATTTCATCCACTTTGAAACCCGAATACTGCTTTTCTGAAGGAAAACAGACTCTGCTGCAGGACAGAGTCTCAAATTATCGATAGGAATATTCATACACATCCAGTTTCTGGGGCAAAGACACAGGCAAAAATGAATGCCAGATTCTTGGAAAGCCTTGCATATTTTACGGAAGAAATTAAAGCCATGCTGCTTAAGGAACATTGTTTAATAATATTCTTTCCTTCTGCCACCCTGTGTTCCTTTAGTTCTTTTGTTATTCAGTGTTCACATTCAGGACAGATATTTAAGTGTGTGCATAATACCAAGCAAATGTCTCAGTGCTATCGACTTTAAAGTTCTAAAGTTAAGATCGTATTTTAGTGGTTTCCTGAGCAGGATTTACATTTTTCTTTTCCTTGAGCCGTGACCTTTAGCTTGAAGCTTTTTGAGACTTTTTGTTATGGTAGTGCTGATCTTGATTTAGACCTATAAAACAAATGATAGGTTCACATTAGTCAAAGGCTGTCCCCTCCAAGACGTGCCATTCCTCAGTACAAGAAAATGGAAAAAAAAAAAAAAAGTCAATTTTTCTAAATTAATTTCACATATTTTCTGAAGTAACATCATTAGCTATTTGTACTCAAGAGTATTTCTGTCTCTCAGCATTCTCTTTCTTAAAATGAAGATTTTATTTGATTTCTTCCCACTAACACCTAAGAAAACATTTCAACTCAAACTGGGTGGCATTGGATCCCCGCTTGAAGTGGCCAGAGTTCATCTGGACTGGACTCAGTGTCAAAATAACACAGCTTCTATCCCAAAAGAAGGACTCAGATTTGGCCAATTCCACCATACATTATTTTAGGCAATGCCCAGAACATTGTAGTTTGTGAAGAAAACGTCCTGCATCTCTCCAAGGACTCCATCAAGCCTTCCAGTGGTCCATGAAACACAGCTTGGGACACAAGAGGGTGGTGTGGCTTATCTGACTCTGTCAATCTACTCCAATTGAGGGGGAAAATGTGCCATTAGCTAGATTAGATTAATGCAGCTCTTATAGTTAATTTACAGAGCATGTTTCCCTTTAGTGAGCTTTATTTTCCCTTTTGTAGTTTCCTTTTTTCCTTTACTTTTCCTTTCAACCTCTTACTCTGTGAGAAAAGATGAGATCTCCAGCGAGGAGAAGAGGGAACCCATTAAATACCTCATTATCTCCGAGGTCTGTGTTGATTTAGACTTGCAGCCAGAGAAATGGAGTTCAGTTCCTCTCTGACTGAGCTGACACTGCAGATAACCCCGGCACATCCATCTCAAATTGTCAGCTCAAGACAAATTACCTTCTCTCCAGGATACTCTCTTTCACTGATTACCTGCTACTCAAATTAAATGCCATCTGACTTCTGAGAGTCTTTTGTTTGTCAGATTCCACTGGATTATGCAAAAAACGATGGGGGGAGAATCTGGTATGTTTGAAGTCTTGAGAACAGAGTGCACGGGCCCTGCTTCCTCATCCAGCTTTGGAGGAAGAGCTCGGGCTTTTCCTAATCTGTTTGCCACCCCACTGTATAGTAAACTTTACTGTCAATAAGAAAGATAAAACCTAAAAGCCTTCTGAATAATGCCTTAGAGCAATAGGATGCTGTGAAATCCTCGTGTTTGGTGGCAAATATTTCACACAACCCAATTTTTAAAAGCCCGGGGTTTAGTTCATTTAAATATTTCACTTAATGCCTTTGTTTTAATGTGTGAAAGAAAAAACGTGTCAGGAAGTACTTCAAAGGAAGAGCTAGTAATTGCAATCATGTTTACTTAAAATTTTCTCTCAAAGACTTTTGGACTTTTTACTTCATTCAGCTGTAATTGTCTGGCCTACTATTTTCCATTTATTCACCTCAGGCTGTTTCATGTGTTTTGGGGTTTTTTTTCTGTTAAAACTTTCCCGTTCTCCAAAATAAGGTAAGAGAGCGGAAAAACCCCCAACATTCAGATGTTTTGCAGAGAAGCACTTTCGAGAAACCCAGACCTGAGAGGAAGGATTTAAATTATTCAGATCAGGGGCTGCCTTTTGCCCTTAGTGTTGAGATTTTGCTCCGCACTGGTGAACTTACAAATGTCTTGGGAGCTTGGAGTCTGCCCTGTGTTCTGACAGCACCACAAGAAGTACATGGGTGATGGCTTCAGCTACTCAGCAGGTCCTGAGTGTGCCATGTGCCCTGTCCTGACAGGGGTGTAGGGACTCAGAAGCCTTTGTCCTGATCCAGGGAGTGCTCAGGAGGTCCCGTGGGGTTGTTTCTGGGGGCTGCTGTGCTCTTGGGTGCTAGGAACAGGAGCAGGTCTGTGTTTGCTTGGGCAGGGCCCTGCCAGGTGGACAGTGAGCTCCTCAGCTAAGCCTTAGGAGCTCCATCCTCAGTGTGCACAGCAAGAGTGGGTGATTTCACACAGAAAGCTGCACTTCAAAGCCCAGCAGGTTGAAGATTAGAACCTCTCAAGTGGGGAGCCCTGTTAGTAGGAAACTGGGAAGTAATTAAGTCCCCTGGTGAGGCAGCACCCCAAGAAAAAATACAATCCTGAGTACATTCAAAGACAAGACCACTGTATGAAGCCAAATTAAGGAGCAAAATTTAAGCCCTGTCATGCAATTTTAATTTTTTTTATTTTCAAACAACACTTTTGGAAATGGTGCTGAAGTATCCATGCCATTTCTGTACAAAGCAGCTCGTCGTAAGACAACCTCCAATTTAGCAGACACTATCTCCTTGTTGAGACATTTCTCCTTGCAGAAATAGAGTTCTTATCGCTGGTTGATTGAAGGCGCAGATGAATCTTTGTCATTCTGAAATTATTACAGAAAAGCAGAGATCCACCAATCTCTGCTAATAACCTGCCTGCAGAAGCACCACATTCATGCAGTGCACTCCCTGTCCTCTTTTTTTCTTTTTTTCCTGGTATGCTGAAATGTTTTCCTTAACTGTAGCTTTGAAGATTTCCACTTTGTTAGAGAATGAAAGCTCCTGGTGGTAACATCTCTGGAGATGGGACAGTGATTAATAGTCACACCTTGCCCGTGCCAAACTGATAGAGCTTCAGACAACTGGGGAGAGGAAGAATGGCTCTGCGGAGAGCACGGGGGATTTTATTTCACATAAATCCAGCAGCAGCACTGACAGGCCCTCCCATCACCCTGCTCTAACTCCAGCGTGCCTCTCCCAGAGTCCCTCAGCACACCCCAACTCGCTTGCATCCCTCCTCTGGCTTCGTGAATTCCTTTCCTCTGAGCGGCACGGCTTGGACAGGATGGACAGAGAGCATCCTCACCCATACCAGAGTTTTGCTCATTGGCCAGAGAGCTCTCCCGGGAGGTAGGACATGAGCCTTGAGTCCCCTGGGGCAGAGGAAGAAACTGAACCCTGACCTTCTCTACAGAGAGATCAGTAGCCATGGGTCCCCTGCATGTCCCATGTCATGGATTTCCCAGGGCTGTCGTGGCTTTGGATGTCCATCCTCCTGCTAACCCAGTCCTCCCAAACAGCCCCTTTGCCTCTGCTTTCAGTCTCACACTCCCGGGTCCCTTCTGGCCACCGAGAGCTGACATTCCTGGTGTCCCTTCTGAGTTCCTGCTTGCATTAATGAGCCTCCTTGCTGTCCTGCTCGTTTGCTCAGTGGCAGGAAAAGGAGGGAGCAAAGCAGGCATTCCCCTTAAAACTGCTTTGCTCTAAGTGCTGAACTCTTGATCCTTCCACGGACCTCCTTCCCACCTTGGTCATTTTGCTACTGGAGGTGTCCTTTCCGTGGTAAAGACAGAATTGTCTTCATCAAATGTTTCTCCTGTGAGGGTGGGACACTGACTGGAAAACCATGGGAAGCTGGAATCCTACCCAGATTATATTGATGGCGGGAGTATTTAAGGATTCCCTGGCTACAGATAAACAGGGAAACAGGCTGGGACACCAACTGGAACACAGCTATCCCTCCTGGCAGCCCCTCCTGCAGGAGGGGCTGGCTCCGTGTTCCAAGCACAGCTGTTCCAAGTACTGCTGTTCCAAGTATGGCTCTTCCAGACTCAGTGAGCCGACTGCAGAAAACACTTCTCTCGTGGGCCAGATGTGTTTGTTCAGGAGGCAGAGTTTGAAGGTGCTCGAGGAAGGTATGGCCGTGGTACAGGAAGTGATAAGAGCAAGGACAAAGCAGAAAGGGCTTTCTGAGCCAGACGCAGTTGGAAAGAATTTTCCAAGAATCCAGCTATGTAATTTCGAAGAACTTGGAAAGAATAACCACCCAAAGACATTCCATCCCTTGGACCTTTCACAACTAGATAGTGATCAAGCGTTCTGCAGAGAACAATCCCGCACTGGCATGAATATGCCTAGATGACCTCAGGAGTCCTCTGCTCCTTTAATTGCAAGGACTTGTTACAATAAAAAAGACAACAATGCTGCGCATGATAAAAGGGGCATTTGCAACTAAAAGGAGTATTTCCACATTGAGAAACTCGTTGGGTATCCAACCACAGTAAATATTTAAAACTGCACCACTGTGAGAAAAAGCAAAGAAGATAGTGGAAAAAAAAAAAAAAAGAAGAAGGAGGAAAGAGAAGCAAGGTTTCAAAGGCAAAGTTCTCCTCTCTCTGTGTGTGAGCTTGCTGGTGTGAAAAGACAGAGACAGAGTCATCACGCCTATTAACATTGCCAGGCACTAATGAACTGGTTTGCAAACTCGCTACTGGAATTCATGCCTAGTCATCAGAACGAGAGAAAATGCTTGAAATGAATTTAATTGCCATTTAAATCCAGTGGCTGTTTGTTTGGTGAATCTCTTGTAGGCTGTATTTGCTAGGACAGCTTAGAACATTTAGAGCTTGGGTTCAAGCTCTAAACACAAGCCAGATATTTCCATTTCCAGTAGGAGAAAAAAAAATTAGTACTACTGAGCAGCTCTGAACTCTGCGGTGAACGCACCTTATTTTTCTCCCCTAGAAAAACAAACCAATTGTATTTACATAAAATAAAAAAATATGAATCTAAGTGCGAGCAAGATGTATGTGAAGCACTTGGGGAGCAGCTCCCAGCAGTGCAGGAAATGCCAATTAATACCACATTCTGCTGTATTTACCCCACTGTTCTGCGTTTCCACCTCTAGTGAAGGCTGCAGAGTAAATTCCCATTCAGATTTCCCTCAGATGGCTGCAGGAGTTGTTCGGTTCAATACTGGGAAAAAAATGACTGCAAAATCAAATTCAGCTCAAGAGACAGGACTGTGCAAAACAAAGGAAACTCTTCTGTTTCCCCTAAACCCAACCACTGCACTCAGCATCTGATTTCAAAAGCTGTGGAGATACGCTTTGGACTTTTCCAAAATGCCACAGAAAAGGATTTTTTTCTTCTTTCTGAAAACTCTGCTTTTGCTCTGTGCTTGTGTCTGGTCATTTCTTTGACATATGAAGACCAGGTCTATGAACTCAAGCAGCTTAAGCAGCTGTTTAAAGTTAAGCATAAAGCTGTGAATATTTATTTTGAAGTACTATTCCACAGCATAATGAAATCAAAGTCCCCCAAACTCAGTAGCAGGCAACTGATGGTGTTCCAGTTCCGCCAAAAATACTGGCGTTTTGTGATCTGGGAGAAAACAAAACTGTGGAAAAGCACATTTTCTTCCAGCTTTCTTTGTCAGATGAAATGTTTTTCCAGCCATATCTCATCCATCAGATAAGTTCCTAATTTCGGGGTTCCTCTAGCTCCAAATAAAAAGTGGCAGCACAGAGAGGGAAACCCTCAACTCTGCCTTTGTCAGGGCTTGCTGCTGTCCTGTGGGGAGGTACAGTCAGCAAGGATGAGCGTTGCTTGGACACTTCCATTGACTTCCCTCGTTTCTTTTTAGTTTGCTGACCACTTTGTAGGAGAGTCATCATCCAAATCCCAGCCTTTCCTTTCTCTGCACTCAAAGCTTTACATTTCTCCTGGTTTTCCTTAGCTTTCTCTTT
This sequence comes from Oreocharis arfaki, assembly GCA_013398015.1. Lineage (NCBI taxonomy): Eukaryota > Metazoa > Chordata > Aves > Passeriformes > Paramythiidae > Oreocharis > Oreocharis arfaki. The sequence goes on along the minus strand of VZRR01003264.1, from coordinate 307,254 downwards.
AAAAAAAAAAATCGTTTCTCTCTTTATACTTCTCTAGTGTAGAGGATGCAGCAAAGTTTTCCCATTTTCCTGAAGCTGCTGCCCAGCTGAAGGCATTATTTTGGCCATTTCTGCCTTATCTCACTTTCCCCAGCTTCACTTTTTCACAAAGGGCCAACAGGAGGAATCCAGCAAACAATTCTTAAGTGAAAATTGTTCAGGCATCATGTCTGCCAACTGTGTTGTCGTATTCCAATAAGAAACCCCGTTTCTTCGTAACAGCAGTTAGAAGGTTATTAAATAATGACTCATATTAGCAGGTAGCAGGACAAATCCTAATTTCCTGTTTGTAATCAATGCATGCAGTAAATTTAATTAATAAACATGCGTGATTTTGACTCGTTATGGATGTCACACAACTAGAGAATAGATTTTCCCCTGGCTATTTATCCCAAAACGATTTTGTAAACAGAGATGTGCCTTGCCCAACATTATACACAAAGTGTGAGAAAAGAATTGAAGCAGGAGAAGCCTCTGCTCCTGCACTCCCTGGATTTCTGTTATTCCACTGAAATCTATTGGAAAGACCTGGTGATCTGACAGGAGCCAGAAAGGTGATCATTTTTCTAGCATTTGGAGGAGAATTTATTTGTTTGTGTTTCTAACCACACCTGGTTGAGGAATGTCCCATCTTGCAAAAATTCTGTTTTCTGGCTTGCTTATGACCTTGAAAATTTGGCCCCAAACATTTTATTTCAATGAGAAATGGGGGTGTTGCAGGTGATTTGTAATCCATGATTTAGAAAAAAATGAATCGTGGTTATGCCAAGCAAGAAGATAATAATAACAAAGGTGTGGAAGAGGTGGGTTGCTCAACTATTCAAAAATCTGGGATATTGAAGTAGTCCAGGGAAAATCTATGCCACAAGTAAGATCAGTGCACACTTTCCCAGTGCTCTCAGATGAAATAAAGAGACTGCATGAAGGTGAAGTTAAAATCAGAACATCCACTAACAGAACAATGTGATGGCTGTCACTCTGACAGTGACAGAGGATCATCTCTGATGGCTTCATTTAATTCGAAACAAGTGACTTTCAAGGAAAAGAAATAACCTCAAAGGAAATGTAGGCGAGAACAACTTCCTTTAGGTCAGTCTGACATTGTTGTCCTACTTGTGAGAAAACATTCCCAGCGAGGAATGGACTTTCTAGTCTTGTGAGGGTTCATAGTCAAAATAAACAGAGAAGAAACTGTGGGTAATGGACAACCCATTACCAAGAGTGAGAACTCTTGTCTGTCCTACAGGAAGTTTTTCATTTTTATCCAATCTTTTTATGCACAAAAAGATGTATAAAAGGGCTGTTGGCATTACCTTTGCTCGTGCACCCAGGCAGTAGGAGGGAATACGAACACAAATTTAGAAGGCTGTTTTATCAGCTGTCTTCAAAGGTCAGCATTATCCTTAGCCTGACCTGAGAGGTTTGAGGAGGCTGCTCTCAAGACCACAGAATGATTTATCACGGTAAGAGGGGAGAAATGTATAGTTAACATCATATTTTGAAGCAGCACTTCCCTTCTATCAAGACTCACACACTGTAAAATGTAAAAGGCACACTCAGGGACTAGAACGACTCCAAAGCAGGTGCTGGACTCTGCTAGCAGGGCCAGTGGAAATGAGACTGCCGGAGTACATGTGAAAGGCACAAACACACCATCCCTTCACACTGTAGCCTGGCAGAAAAGAAAGTCACTGACATTCCAGAGGAGGCCGAGTTAATCAGTAACACACCTGATGAGCGTCTCACAACTCCACAACAAAGATCTTTTCTCCCACTGTTCACATCCCTCGGAGGATGTGGTGAGACACTGAGGTGCTGCCCCTTGGCCCTCAGCATCCCTCCGCGGCACAGGGGACAAGCGGTGTGGCACTGGGCACGGCAAGAAACAGTTCTGCGACCGAGATTTAATATGGAAATTGCTGGCTGCGGCGTCCACATGGACACGTCTGATCATCAGAGATAAGGGGTCATTGGGATCTCCCTTTTTTAATGCAAATTAAACGTCGCCTGCAGACTCCTTTGCAAATTGTGGGTGTTTCCCCCTCTCCTTTTGTCAGGGTTCAAAGAGTGGCTCGGGTGTGCGATCTGAGTGCGGGGGCCCTTCCAAACACTTGAGCCTCAGCGAGGCGTTCAGGGCATAAGACTTCCTTGGGAGGCAAGAAAAGGGCAATTTACACTTCTCCCTGGAAAAGGTCCCGATTGCTGTTTCTCCCCTTCCATCACCCCCGAGCTCACAGGCTGTCACCGAAATCCGCATGAAAGTGTTAACAAAACGAATGAAATCCATTGTGACTTCGGATTGCCCCAGCAGGAGCAACACACGGAGCTGGGAGGAATTTCCCCTTTCCCCAGAGCTCCTGGAGCCCTGTGGGAAGGGGAAGGAAAACTTTCCTCTCCCGCATCCCGAGTGATGATGAACGCTTGATGTGTGCACTTCCAAGCCACACACACGTGAAGCAATTTTGGTGTTCTCCAGTGGTACCGAGTTTCCCTGGAAGGAGGTGGAAACACAACTACAAATTCAGCGCTCGCTTCTAGCTCGTGAGAGAGAGGGGTGGACCAGGTATTTGCAATCGTTGCAAAGTGCTTGCAGATCCGTAGATGACAGACCTTCAGTTTTAGCTATTTTTGGCCGCCTTTGTAACCTTTTTGCCTTTCCCAGGTACTTCCCAGCACCTTGTAGCTATTAGGCGAGCAAAGCTAGGAAAAAAAAAAATTTAAAAAAAAAAAAAAAAGAAAAAAAAAGAGTTTAAAGGACAACAATTTAATCCTTTCCAGCGCATGTATCTGTCTCATTAAAGCATTCTCCTGGAGCGGTGTAATGATACATCAAATGGAATCCATTTCAAGGTAAAATGAGTGCTGCTGATGGCTAACACACTGCTCCCGAGGCCTGGCTTAGGCCCCAGTCCTAGTGCAGCCTAGCACTGAAGTAGATTAAATATCAACTCGGGTCACGTTCTCATGGCCCAGGCACAAGTGCCAACATTCTTCCAATTATTCAAGGCCAAAGAAAGAGCAACCTGCCTGACAGAGCTGTGACACAGCTTGATTAGATTTAGCTTAGAAGCCTGCCGAAAAGGATACTGTGGTATTTAACTCAGATGGAGAAAGGAATGGCCTCTCTGTTTAAATGAACTGAGGAGGGGGGAGGAGGAAAAGAAAAAAGAAAAACAGTAAAAAAAAAGAAAGTTGCAAAAAAAAAAAAAGCAGAATATATTTCTGTAATGAGGGAGAGCATGTTTTAAATTTAAAATGATTGTTGCTCCGTAATACAGCCAGCATGTTCCACATGTATAAACCAGTTTAATTATAAGAGGTGGCTTTGTACATGCTTTATTTAAGTAATGGCTTTTCACAGTCTGCACAGAAACCTTTCAGACCAAATAATTTTATCTTCCAGTTAGAGTAAATCACCTTGGACAAAAAGGGCTCAAGCTGGCAAACAGGACAGAAAAGCATGGACAGAAACTGAGTAAACACTGGCATTTCAAACAGAAATAGTAACAGGAGTTTGGGTAGGAGAACACACAACTCCAAAGATCAAAATATCCGAGTGATCTGGCCGCGACTTTAAAGTCTAGGGAAAAAGGCAACTGCGTGTTCTGTGATTCAGCCCTGAGCTTCACATCTAATCTGACTGACAGGAATTCCAGGAGCGTCGCAGGGCAGTCGGGCTGTGATGCTGATTTCGCACGGAGCAGCGGCCAGAAGAATGCTGCTGCTCCATCTCCTGACATTCCTCAGGGGCCTGCTGTCCAAGCATTAGTCAGAGCTCAAAAGACCCTTTATTAGGGCAAATTGACACATTTTTCCATTGAAAATTTATCTAATTTTTAAAAAGAGAAGGAGATAGAGGAACATAAAAATCACACAAGACAATTTTTTTTGAATGAAAACGTATCTTTTTTTTTTCCACCAAAACCCATTCACCCATCACACTCCCTCATGTCTCTTACGGAGAATTTAGGAAACACTTTTTCCCCTGGGTATTTTATGAGTTATTGCTGTATTCCAGAATAGGATTAGTGTGCTCATCCTGGAGATTTGTGCAGAGCATGATTATTTTTAGGTGCCTACCGCCGTTGGAGAAGAAGCAGAGTGTGGACAATTCAATAAAAATATCAAGGGACTGCTTGTAATCACTTACACGTATTTTTTGCAGAGATCCTGGCTGAGAAGGCAGTAACTCATACACCTGGTACACAACACCAAGCTTTATATGGCCTCAGCTTTTAGGACTCTCTACCCACCTAATTTGCACTACAATTTAGCGGTATTGGTGTAGCCGACTTATCCTGTCCAGAAAGAGGAGAGATAAAATGTGTTCTGTAAGATTGGAATTTATTAGCAATCCCACAAACATCAACTTCATGACTCTGGTTAGAGGAAAAAGAAAAGAAAAATTATTACAGGGATCCAAAATGATTACACCAAGGTATAAATTACACAGGGACCAGAGGAAACAAAATAATGTGCATATATTGATGTAAAACCCAGTCTCTCAATTCCGATATTTACATTCCAGAATGCTGCTCAATCAATTGAATGCTGGCATGAGAAAAATATCTGTGTAACAAGAAATTAATGAAATTTTCAGTCATGTGCTTTTTAAGTCATATATGAATCTTTATAGCCAAAAGGATTAAGGTTTTGTGTTGAACACTTTTTCAAATTTAAGTTTTATTTGGAAAATTTAAATTATTTCTCTCACAGTTTATCAAGACAAGATACTTAAAATTTTTATTTTATATAAGGGTTTGACTTGGATCTTCAGTTACATTCTATTAAAAAAAAAAAATGGAATCCTCCAAATGAGGCATCTCATTCAGTCCGAAATGCATTTCCCCTCCCATTTCTTGCTTGTAAGCTGATTTCACTCCCCCCCAATTCCTTCCTCTCCCTCTTTCCCCACTTTTGGTTCTTACAGAAAATGTATTTGCACAGCTGTACTCATAAAGCACTTATATTTAGATTTTATTAGCATTATGCTGGCACAGAAATTCTATTAAAAGTAGCTTTTTACCTTTTAGGTTATTCTAAACAGGTATTTAACCACCAGCAAAGGGGCAGAAATCGTACCAGGTCCTTGTGTAGTCGATGTCCATGTACTCTCTTCCTAATTCCTAAATGGTTTGATCAACTTGGGTATGGAGTTTATCACCCTCTACCAACCCTGTCCCATATCAGCTTATGGAGGGGGTTGTTTGATGATGAATTTACCATATCTCTCTGTGTCTAAAGGCTCTTTTGTGGTTTTGAAAAATATTCATAATTTCAGCTTTTTTATTGTTTTCTCTCTCTCTCTTTTTGACACCACGCAATTCCCCCCTCCCCAGGTTTTACCTGGCTCAGTGGACTTTCATAAATCATTTACATTCTGGGCTGAAACCTAATGAAGGTTTTCCTTTAGACATAAGACGGTCCAGACAGTTGAAAATGGATGGCATAGGACCTGGAATCAGAGCCACTGCATTTAAAAACAGAGCCTGGAAACAGCTATTCCTACATTTTTTTTTTGTCTGGAAATGGGAAAAGAAAGTTCATCCTCAGCATTCCGTATCAGTCTCTTCATTTTGAGAGGGTTACTGTGACCCACATGGGTTTTAATCTCCTCCTTGCCTTTTCAGGCTTTTAAGGAGAAGCTAATTTTGGCCCTCTGAGTAGAGGAATTTTTTTTTTTTTACTCGGGAGTCATGTGGAATGTGACACTAACTAAGCATCCACTTGGGAGAAGCAAACACCTTGCACCTCAAGTGCAGCCGCGGGAAGCGGAGGGGCACTCGTTTGTGAGGCAGGGGTTTGTTCTGGACGTGCAGGGTCCCCGTGCCCTCCCAGGCTGCCTGTGAAGGGAGCAGCCCCACTGGTACAATCCATTTCCCCCTCTTCATTTGAGCAGAAGAGCCCATAAGTCCTGACATTCTGCCCTTGGCAAAATAAAATCCTCTCTCTGCCTCTGCCTTGTCCCAGGGCCACTGGACTAATTTTTAACAAAAGAAACGTTTCTAAAATGAATGAGTCACAGAAAGAGCATCCCCTTCTTCCATCTCGTACTCCTGCTAGCACGTGGCACTCTGAAGGAAGCAAATCCACATAAAAATTGCATGTCATGTTACGAACCGCAGGAATTATCAATTGCCTTCGCAATATCACCCCATTTCCAGAAGTAGTGTTTAATCTATTAATTGAAAAATAAAAAGCAGGTCCTGCAAACTCAGATGATCCACTCTGACCAAATGGGGTCCTTCAGCTGAAAATGGGTTGCATGATCAAGGCCCTCATTTTCCACGTGGCATCCTGACACGTATTTCAACTTGTCGAACAAATTGGAAAAACCGCAGTGGAACCCTGGGCGTCCCGGGTGCAGTATCAGCTCCACGATCAATCAGATACCGTGTGTAGCCCCGAAATAAAAGTTATTTCATGTCCACTCCTGTTCCTGGCAATATCAGTTGTATAAACAATTATTTCAGATAGGCTTATTTTAATTTGCTGCTGTATCACAGGCGTTATCTAGTGCCTAAACCCTCAGCTTTCCTCCTGGTCTCCGAAGGTCCAGCCAACTGGATTTGAAAGATGAGGTATTCAAGAGGGAATTGGTAGGGATGGATATAAACCTACATCTGTTTGATGTACAGTGCAACTCAAGCTTCCAAAAAATTTACTCATATTCTTAACAGGGGAAAAAAATGGATCTGAAGTTCTGATCTGGTTGCAATTTTAGCAGAAATTTAAATTTCTAGCTTTAAATGCAAACTTTCCTGAATGTCATGGCTACAGACTGTTGCTGTTTTGGACCCTTTCCTAGTTCTAATGATTTATTGAGGTAGCCAGGGAAACAAGAATCAGAAAAAGGAAAGATCAGACAAGGCACCTCACACACCTACTGGCAGGTGGTTGAAACACTTGTAAAACTGTAACAAAAATGTGAGAAATCAGAACGGCCAAAAGCTGATAGAGAATGCAATAGCTCCAGTGGCAGGAGTTGCAACCACGTTGGGATCCATCCTCCCAGCTCCCTTTTGGCCCCAAACTGATCATTACCCTAGAGGAACACCCAGTTTTCTGGAGTTTTCTGTTTACCCACTGCACATCCACTTCATTCCCAACTACTTCAAGCCCATGAAGAGTCTCTTCAAGCTGGCTTTAAACTGTAAAAAATTTGGGGGGATAAAATGCATCAGATGGAAGAGTACTGAGATGTAGGGATGGAAACCTGCCAGCAGGAGTGCAGTCCTAGGAAAGATGCAGCGGTGTGTTTTGCCTCAGGGAAGGGGCAGTGTTCACCGTGGCAGCTGACCACAGCCCTGTGAGTCCTGGCATTTGCCACAACACAGAAGAGACCTGAGTGGAATGTTTACAGTACAGAAAATGTTTGAAAGGAACCTCAGGCCAAGAAGTCGACTGGTTTAATGGCTTTGCTGAAGATATGATGGGCAAATGACTTGAGGAGAGCATGTGCTCTGCTGCCACCGTGTTCCTCCTGCTTATGGTTACTGGGAGCTGTCACAGCGATCAGGGGCTGGATTTTTGGATTTTAACTTCAGAAAATCTTGACATAAAAGTCACAGGAAGATGGTTGCAAGAGCTAATGTAACACTCTTTGCTTCTGCGTCACACCACCGCTCCAAAATCAAAGATGTTTGAAGTTCTTAAAATTAAGCATTTGACTGAGCAGTGTTGAGTTGGGTGAACTTAAATCCCCATGAGTTAAGGAATACTTTTCCAGTAGAAGTCCTTTCTTCACCCCTACTTCTTATCTATTTAAAACAGAATGAAAGTAATGCTGTAAATTAGTCTTTGAAAGAGCAAATTATCTTTACAATGACAGGAAGGCAGTAAAATAATAATAGTAATAATAATAATAATAACAAAAATAATAATGATAATGATAATAGGAACAATAATAAAACAAAAGGTCCAGATAATGAGGATCTTACATCTCTGAGGAAAATCCACAGTCATATTTCTAAAGTCAATGCAACTACACCTGCTGAAAGAAAGTCTCCAAGGAAAAAGGAGTTGGAAGACTGGCCCGAATCTATCCTAGTGGCATAGTCCACTGCCATACCTTCACTTCTCTTTTGGTGATGCTTTGCCCATGAGGATCCCAATAGCTTCAGTGCTATGGAATAAAGTACCACCGAATAAGGGGATCCAGGTCTCACCCAGTGCAGACAGTGAGGTGAAAGAGTGGATGTTTGACAGAAATGTCCCCACCCACACACTCTACTCTCTTTTTTCCAACTCGCTGCATGCTGTGGTTTGGGGAAGAATATCCAGGAAAGATCACATTATGTGCCTCACATTATGTGAGGTCAGTGGGAGCTGCCACCTGAGGCAGGGCTGGCTTCCATCAGGACCTTGCCCACATTTCTGTCTCTCAGTGCAGAATTTCAGGTCATGGAGTTGCTCCCACAGGAGTAATTCCATGCTTTCATGGAACTGTCCTACACAGTATTACACAATCGTTAGGGTTGGGAGGGACCTCTGGAGATGCCAACACCTCTGCCAAGGCAAGCTACACAGGAACACATCCAGGTGGGTTTGGAATATCTGCGGAAACACTTCAGGTCAATGTGGCCCAGTATTGTCACCTAAAAGAAGCTCTTCTGTCCTTCCCCACCAGCTCATTCCTTCTCCTGAACAGCATTTCTTCATCCCGGCACAAGCTAGTGCGAAGGTAAAACAGATTAGGAAACCTGATCTGTCTGAAAACAAACCTGGCAGGAAAAAAAAGTCAAAAATTGTCCATTTTCAGCCAAATTGATTCTCCAGGTAATTTCACTGTGTAGCCACTGAACCAGGCATGCTCTGCCAGCTTAAGAGATGAAGTGCTATCTGGTGGGAACAGGACAGGAAAGGATGACAAAAGTCTTATTGTTTGGTTGTGGTGATGAAAAGCTCCTTTCCCCATTCTGCAGAGCTCCCAGTTATACTCCCAGGGCATTGCCAGTGCTCCAGGGGCTGAGATTCCCCAGTACATGGCACAAGTAATCTCTGCTGCTGGTGGAGATGGAAGAAGAGAGTACAAACTAGACAAGGAAATCCCGCCAACCTCAACCAGCTTTGCTGTTTCCAGATGCAACATTCTTTGACATAAATTGTATTTAGCCACGTTTCCTCAGAAAGCTCTTCAGAGTTGCCTGCATTTTTCTGTGGCTGGAGTGGTGTCACAGTTCCCTTCCAATCTTCACAGTTCAACCTCTTTCCCTTTGAAATCTGTCACTACCATTTCTCGTGCCTGTCCTCCAACATTTCAGTGCATTCACCACCTGGCTCTCTTACACTTATTTCAGAGCTGCTAAGCAGCAGTGGAATTCCCTAGAAGGGATTTGAGCTGGAGAAATGCCAAGAGTCATAGCAATAAAATAAAAATAACAACAAAAACAACAGGGTATTATAGATGTTCAGCACTATTCATAATCAGATTCTTAGTGTATGAACTGTGGCAAGTTTTGGGAGCCGCCTGCACAGTCTAAAGCAACCCTACAAAAACCGTGTGTAATGCAATAAAATGGTTATTCTTATTAGCTGATGTAACAACGTAGGGATCTCTGCCAAGAACTATGGACCTTACATGTGGTCCTTTGATAAATATCTTTGTATGCACTTGGTATTAACAAAAGCATTACCATCTGTTTACCTTGCACTAATACACATCACATTTTTGCACAAATCCCGGCCTGTGTTGCCTAAGCCAAAGCTAGGCACTGTATCCATCAGAATGGGTGACAAAGGTTTAAATCAAGCAGGCCGTGTTTCAGCACGTTATTCATAAAACTAGGTCATGGGATAAATGTACTGTTGGAACACAGCTTTATACTAATTTTCCCAGTAAGATGCATCATAAATATTAACTGTCCTGAACACATACACACAGGCTCATGGCCTTGGCTCCGGGCCCTTCACAAGGAAGCTGGGGAACAAGCACTGACTTAAGGTAGTGAGAATGTGAGGAACTCTGAATTATCATCAATAGCAGAGCCTTTTCTGCCTCCAGCTTTTCCAGCCAAGCAGTAACACGGGAGCTGAGCACCACGGGGCCCGGTCCTGCAACACCTCTCCGGCGGGAGCAGCATTTTTGTGAGGCCCAGGACTTGCCCTCATGTGCTGCCCCTTCAGCAGCCCCGAGCCGAGTGTTCCTTTCAGAAACTCACACAGACCTGTGCCTCTTTCCTATTTTCTACCATTAATGTGGGCTCAGGGCCTCCCCTCCTCCCCCAAACGCTCCCCATTGTCCTATTATCTTCCAGCACAGCTTCCAGCTCGCTTGTGATACCAGGAGCAGGTACCCCTGCACACAGTGAGGCTGCAGCGCTGCGGGAACTTCCAGAAACAATAGTGTAGCAATATCTAATTATTTACAGCGGCGGCGCAAAGGAGGAGATTAAGATTATTTGTGATCATGGGTACGCATCCTTCTTTCCATTCTCATGGTATTTCCTGCCCGAGTGAAAGGAGGAAGAACCAGAAATCCACTGAGAATGTCTGTCTCTAAATTTTTTTTTTTCAGCCTCAAGAAGTATAGCCAATAATAATAGTATTCAGAGTGCTTTTCCCTGATAATTTTCAATGTGCCTCACAAAGAGGGATAAGAATAATGATCCTTATTTTATAGACTATAACACGACCAACAAAAGAGCCAAGAAAGGAACCCAGATAGCTTGCCCTTTCCTCTGGGCTTTGCTATTGTTTAAGGATTAGGACCCACATTCAGGATAACACCTCAACCACATGCCTGACTTCAAGCATTTGCTTAAGTCGCATTGATTTAAGCACATGCTTAAAATTAGGCATATTCTTAAATATGTTCCCTAACCGAGGCTTAAATAACCATCCAGTCTTCTGGGTGCATATTCAGATAAGACCAGATTTTGTTTAAACTCAGGAAGAGGAGGAAGAACAGACTGGGTGCAGCTGTTTTGCCCTGAAGTCATCCTGGTAGAGGTCCCCATAATGCAGTTAAAAACCATATAGTGTTCTTAGTTATTGCCAAGAAATTAAGCAAAGTTAATGGTGTCTCACCAGGAGGAAAAAATAATGATGCCAAATGTCACCCAAATTGACTGAACTTTCAAAATCAACAGCATTTCCCAATGTCGCTCTCCCAGATCTCCCTGTGAGAATTACGAAACCCTGCTGCTGAAAGAAGAGAGGCAGCAAAAGGAAATCTCAGCACAGGGCCAATTCCACCTGTGCCTCTGTGAAGCAGAGAAACCTCTTGCTTAGTCCAACAAAAAGTGTATTGCTATTATCCCACTGTGACAATATTTATCTAAGGTAGCGTAACAAATTCTTTATGTCCACCAACACTTTATAATTCTCCTCTTCTTTTGCCTAATTTTGCTCTGAGCATACCTTAGTTTCTATTGATCTAACAGCCCGATATTTCTACATCTATCTTGATGAAATAATTATAGACAACTTTTATTGAGAATGGGTGAAATCTCTGAATTTGAAACTCCCGAAACTGTTTCGCAAAGAAAAATCTTTCTCCCTGTTTATTGTCCTGGAATTTTTAGTCTGGGACCCTCCAGTTCAAGGAAGCGATGACTCCGACCAAGCCACTGCCCACATGGAAAGAAAAGAGTGTTTTGCAACAAACACCGTTCATATGCGCACCCAAACCTCTGTTGGGGGACATATTTCAAATTCCCGTTGAGGTTACAGGTTGAAACTTGGGGGAAGGTAGTTTGCCATCTCACTCACTCCCTTGCTGTCAGACACCTTATTGTGTTTATGTGTGTCCATTCCGCCATGAAAAAAGAAAAGGGATTGGGGGATCTTTTTTTTTTTTCTCAGTTTAGCAGCCCAAATGTACTGGGGTTGTAATTTAATACATCTAAAAATTAATGAAGTATGGCCCTGAGAGCGAGCTGACGCTATGGCACAGAGCAAACACGCATATATGTTTAGAAATGATAGGATGTATAACTCTTACTTTCTAGCCAGAGATATTAATAATAAGCAAATATAACACAACAAAATTAGACAAAGACGCAGTCACGGTAAAAGCAGAGACACTCCATCCCCAGGAAGTTTTTCATTGTCCACCACTGATTCCATTGCGTTCTCTGACTCATGTGGGAGGTTTTGTTGGTCTTTCAGGCAGTAACTTCTCTGGGATCTTTATAATCAATATATTGTGCTCTCTAAAGGTCACCACTGAGGTCCAAACTGGCAGTGTGTTACTGGCAAAGAAAAAGATTTCCAGCTAAGAGACCAAGCCACATTTATGGTGAAAAGTTTACCTAGCTCTTCACTGACCACAGAAGTAATCAAGGGTTAAATCTTCTGTCCCAGTTGGAAGACTTACAACTGGTGTAAAGGGAAGGACATTTAATTTATCAGCTGCAGAATAAGTAGTAAGCTGAAGTGCTCTATTAAAGACAGATCGAGGTTTTCAAACCTGATTCTTTTGCTTGGTGAAAACATCCCTTTCAGCTGATACGCATGACTTGGATATCATGACAGATTTTACAGCTATCACCAGCACAAATGCAGAAAATAATGGTCTCAAAACCATCTCTGTTGCAATAATGCAACAGCAAGGTGGATGTAATGTGGTCGTCACCATGGTGATGCCTGCGGTGTGTTGGCCCCATAACATGAGGAAGTTCCTTTTTTTTCACTCCTCTTTGCATATAGACAGACAGTGTGAAGGCAGATATAATGGAAGACCGTATGCAGGGCAACTAAATGAGTACTGAGACTTTTTTTTTGCTATTAGGTGAGAAAAATTCTAGTTATCAAGAACTTTTTGTAGAGACTTTGGATCAGCCGGTACCTGTGGCTGTGCATCCTTGAACAGTGCAGCTGAAATCATGGGAAATATTCACCATTTGAAAGTCAGGTGGGGGTTTAAATCTTCTGCTGCCTTTGTAAAGAAATGTGATTGGAAAATGTCTTGTCAATAGTGAACTCAGATTAGGATGGTCCAACCAAATAAGTGGGCAGGACTATATTAACCCATGGTGAGAAATGACAGAATGTTTTTAGCCAGATCCACAGCTTGAGAAATTCCAATACCTGTATATAGAGCACTGCTGATTTCCACCAATTAAAGAGCTGGCCCTTTATTTTCTTTTTGATATGTTTTCCCCTAACACATATACAATACTTTCCCAAAGGTAAAAGCTGCTTCAAAGCATTTTTAGAGGAACATTAAAGAAAAGGAAGTTGTAACACTGACTGCCATTATTTTATCTAGGACTTTACTGCAATTAAAAAGAATATAAAATGCTGTTGCTGCCCTGGACACTTACTTTTGGATTTTTAGCCTTGGAAAAACACAGGCTCTGACTCCTTGTGTCAGAGCAAGGGCCTCCACACATTGTCCCTGCATTACGCTTTTTGATCCTGTTAAAAAATGTTACCCTGTGCAGCTCCACGCATCAAAGGAACGCTTGTACACACTGGGATCTGTTTCAGCCCTTAGGCAACGAGACCAAAAGACCCTTCTCATAAATTCTAATTCAAAAGTTTTTAGTTATCAAGAGGAAGTTTCCAATTGCTCTCTCACATGTGGGAAAATATGTAAGCTACTGAGAGGACCTTTTGTCTGCGACTTTAATGGGGGCAATTTGCAAGGGGGAGTGCAAAGGTTCTAATATGCAGTGTGCACAGACAGTAAGCAGGCACATACTTGGTATTTAATGAAGTTCCATGAATCATTAGCCATACAATAACCATTGGGTTCTATAAATCACCTGCAAAGATTTCTTGGGGTTTTCGGTTTTTTTTTTTTTTAGGCCAATAAGTTGAGCAGCAGCGGAGTGGAGCACCTCAAGGAGACCAGGAAGCAGGAGGAGGAAGGAAAAGAAAAAGATAAAAGCGGGGCACACGATGTATTATCTCTTAGCGAGCCTGCCAAACCAAAATTAAATCCTGTTGGTTTAACTTGTTGACTTTACAGGAAAACTAGGCAGTAAAATGAAACTTGTCCTAATAAAACCCACTATGATTTGCAAGAAGAAAATGTAGCTGGGAGATCACATGCATTTTAGACATCTGAACTGGAAAATATGCGTGAGGAATTGTTCAGTCTTCTTTCTTTTTTTTTTTCCTTTTTATTTTGTCTTTTTATTTATTAATTCATTCTACTGATGAAACATCCCTTCAGGAATTCCTTTCCTTTAAAAACATCAAACCCTATCTTTACAGCTACATAAAAGTTTGATTCTTCCCAATTAGTAAAAGACTAAATGTTATTTGCAAGACAGACTCTCTCATGTGGAACTTTTTTATACTCCAGAATGTTCTAGTAACATATAGCTCTGTACCTAACTTGAAAAGACCTGAAAATTTTTGCTGTAATTATGTAGGATACAAACTTCATACTGTGTGATTAAAAGGCGGAATGGCCACGATCCTCTGCTGAAAAATCCAAAATTCATTTTAGCTGGTCAGGAGGCCTGACGGCAGATTCTCTCAGTTGCTCAAGTCCCTGCTAAATCTCCCTAGAGAAGAGCAATGACATCTCACCCCTTCCATACTCACATGTGAGATGCAACACCATAAAAACTCCCTAGGTTAATTTGTTTTTATTTTTAGTCTCAGACACAGAAAGAGATCACACCAGCACTGGCAATGCCATGTATTAGGACAAAGAACAAAAAAATCATATTTGGGACTGATGCTGTGTCTTGTTCACCTCAGAAAACTTTAAAACTAGGAGCCAAAAGTACCCAATTCCCACCCAGTGGGAGGACAGTGGGAACAACATTTTACCATGTCACTTTCCTTTGCTCATCAGTGAAAGTCAGAGCCTAAGCCACTCAGCCTAACACCCCACAGCCCTCCCCAGCTAATAGGAGAAATTAAAAACGAGGGACAACTCTGCAGCTACAGCTGAACGCCCACATTTTGGCTGCATTTCCCCTCTCACTCCCACTTGGAGATGGGTTATAAAATGCAAATGGCAGCAATCAGTCCCCGAGGTGGCATCCTGCCTGCCTGGCCCGCAGCGTGCTGGTGGCTGAGATAAAAGGAGGTGGCAGCGCGCTGTTAATGCATTTACCTTTAAATACCACCCCTGCCCGCCAGTATATCCAAGGGTTTCCAGCCAGCCCCTAATGATCATTTGTCCCCGTCGCCATAAAAGCACCACACACCACACTGGCCTGTCCCTGCCCAAGAGAGGCCCCAGCACTAAAACAGCGGGGAGGTTGCAGGTAAAGAATCCAAATAAATTAGCGGAGCAGTTTGTCCCGAGCGCCTGCCTGCCCGGGCCGTGCCAGGATCCAGACTTTGTTTCAGCTTCCCATCCAATCCATCATGTCAGGAACCAGAGTAGGGCTAAAGCAGGGAAAGATGGGAACTGGAAGACAAAACTGAGAGGCTAAAAGAGAGATGCTGCCATAACCATCTCAAGACGCAGGACAAGACATAAAAGAGCCTTTTATTGTGACTCTCTTCCATCCTGAAAGTGATATGGCCAGCAATAAAACAACAAACCCACCAGTGTGATTCCTGAGCTGAGAGCGAAGTAAAAAGCTTGGTTGGAAAGAATAATTACCCAATTTTAATTCACACACAATATTTCAAGTTAAAATATAAAAATAGCGTAACAACACCCACAAACACTTTTTATGGTGCAGCTGCAAAGAACTGATTGCTATGCAAACTCACTTTTTTTACAACTTTAAATAGCTATAACTCATCAATACAATTGCTATTTTTCCATTTTTAAGTTTATTCCCTGAAAATGATGCCCATTGAGTAAAGAAAGCTCTCTTCTCGGGCAGCTTTTAAAGTTGATATTCAAAGCTGAACTTTAACCTGAGGGAAATAACTATTTCATTGACTCCGGGACAGTGGGGAGGGAAGGAAGGTCTGAAAGGAGGGGAAATATTTGAGAGGAACAACATCACACAAATTGAAACTTCACAGTACTTTCACATGAATTTGGATGAAAAATATTCTGCAGCTTTATCCAGTCCTAGCTCTGTCCACAATTCAGTCAGTCTTGTCCTGTGATAATCCCTTCTCCTTTCACTGAAAGAAGAAGCACTTAATCACTTAGTGCAGATAGATTGCCAGGAGGTTTAATTAAAACAACTTATTTTAAGTGATCTTAAACAAGAGGTAAATGTATTTATTGTTCTAACATTGGGAGTGGGATAGGGGAGAGAGGAGGAATAACAACCTCTTGGTACTTGGTATCAGGTTGCTCCTTTTATGAGCCATACGGTAGTGATTAGGAAGCTTAGTCCCTAAAAGTTTGCAGTCCAGCTCTGAAGCACACTGTTGGGATTGTTTTCCCATGTTCCCGAGGCTCTGCTCCCCAGCATCAATGTGGAAGGCAGCCCTGGGCTGCGTGTGAAGATGTTGATGGCCAAAGACATTGGCAGGGTAATGTCAGCTCTGTGCAGGTCCTGCTCTACTGGAGGAAGGTGTGTGGGCTCTTCCATGTCTTTCTCGACTGGTGACCTGAGGTAATATCCCCACATCCAAACACTTCCTGCTGCCAAGGGAATTCTGATCCCTCTCCGAATGTCTTCAGTCGTTATTTACAACTTGCAAGCAAGTATAGAACAGAACAGGACATTTTTTTTCTGTTAAAACACAGAAAAGCAGAACTCACAAGTCCAACTAGAAGCTGTGTCTTGAGATACAAAGAAATAAGATGATCCCTATTGCACTCATGTTGCAGTTGAGGCAGACACGACACACACTAATTTCAACATAAAGTGTAGGTAAAAAGTGTTTTTTCAGAAGTTAGTGTCATATATATGCACGTTTGTATGTTTATTATTTGTGTTAATTGTTTATTGGTTGCTTAACTATTACAATAGATTTATTGGTTATTTTGACTACACTGTACTATTATTAGTTATTTACAACATAGTTATCTCAAGAATCTAAACAAAACGTTAGTTGCAGTTGTGTTTGTTGTTTACTCTTTTTATTGTTTTGAATTTTTTGCTTTTTTTGATTAAGTTTCTCACAGGTAGACACGGATTGTGCTGAGATCAATGTCAGATTCAGACTCAGACAGGCTTGCTGACTTGCTGTTAATCTCTACATATATATATAAAAGTGGATTTTTCCCCCACGTTTCCAGGCTAAGAAGCCATGATTTCTTAACATAAGTCCATTTATTGCAAGTATTTCAGGGCTATGCCTTGGACCTTTTAAGGGATGCATTTATGTTGGGAAATGAATAAAGGAATATACACAGCTTCCTCCTTGGGAGAACTTCAGCTGGGATGGTTGGATGAAATACAGGCCTCAAGACAACCACTTGAAAGATTCCTACTGATTTCACTGGGTTTCACCTTGTTAACTCATCTGGATGCTTCGCTCGCTGCCAGTTCTACTGTGATAATCCTTGCAGATGAATGGAGGAACTCCAGTTTGTAGTGTTTAATAGCACAGCAAAACAGTAGCTGGGGCTAGACTCAGTGTCTGAGTCAGTTAAACCTTAATTTAAACACTTAACCGCTGTGTATTTTGAGCGTGGGCCAAGTCTTGTTCATGCTGAAATTATATGACACGAGCCGCGCTAAGATGTCAGCTCCAGCTACGCGCTAGAATGCAGCGGGGCGTGAGGAGAGCCTGGGCTTGCGCTGGTCCTGAGCCCAAGCTCAGCTTCGTGCCTGCCTGGGGACACCAGTCCCTGTGGCCAGCACTGGGCAAACGGGCCGGCAGTGGGGCCAGTGGGTCAGCAGGGCGTGCAAGGCCACGCTGATCCCACTGCCGGTGTCTGCCGGGCCCTGAGTCCGGGGCCTGCTGTGCTCCACCGGGATGTCTGTCCCAGGTGTTCCCCGGACTAACTACCCTTCCTCTACAGCTCCGTGTGGGATCCACGGGCTGCCAGCGTGGCAACAAACGGCCGTGGAGGGAGAAAACACAGCAGGGGCTCAGGGCACACCCCACTGCCCAGGTGGCAACCTGGTGCCGTCCTGAGGAGACCCAAGCGGGGACACCAGCTTTAAACAATCTCCCTCTTATTGCCATTTTTGCGTGGATCCAAGTTAAAAGGGGCACTTCAGACCTGGGAGAAGTTAAAGGTTTTTATTAAAAATTGACTGTCTGGCTTGAAAATTATGGAGCTTGACAGATGGAGGATGAAAGGCTGCAACAGAAGAAAAACATAGGCCACCACCCTTGACACCGCTGACCACCCCGTTGCTGACAGCTTCTTCCCACAGCCCCGCTCTCTAAAGCACTTCCCACTTTAAGGAAATGTATCAGAACACAGGAGTTTATCTGCCCTGACCTCTACCCCCAAACTGAACCCTCTTTCATGTTAATTCTCTTCACAAAACCCACCGCATGTAAGGTCCCTGCGGTGCTCTGGCTTATTTGGTTCTCATTATTTGGTGGTGGTGGTGGTGGTTGTTGCTGTTATCCTACAGCAGTTAAGCTCTGATCAAGAAATTCTGGAAGCACATTAAATATGATGTCAGGCTTGCTGCTTTCCACGGGTTTAAGGTGGGGAGCACAAGCCACGTGCTGTTATTAGAGGAGATCTTAAGAAATAAGAACAGATGAGAATTTTATTTTGAAACATTTTAAGTCAAGACAAAAGAACAAACTCCTGTGACAGGAAGACCGACAAGATTCCTCTCCTATATTTGGGTGGCACCTCTCCACAGTTATAGTTTAATAGTTCAGAAACAGAGAATTTCAGGGCCTGATCCTCTGGTACAAATATCACAAATCACAATTTGTTTGTTCAGCTTAGGTTCCCCAAAACACAGCAGGCCTTAGGGAAATGAGCTGAAATGAAGAAAATATTATACTCACACAGATAGTAATAGCTGGGATCATTTTTTCCAGCAGACCACAAGGACTCTGATGATGACATATTTTAACCCCTTTTTCCGTTCTTTGGCTGAACAAAATAATTTTCTGAACAAGACCCCAAAATTTTACAAGGCAACTTAAGAAGGATGCTGTAGTGTAATTTAAAGTTTGTCTAGCAGTTCTCCTGACAGTGTAAGTGAGGTCACAGCACAGCTGAAGAAAATTCATTCTTAAATATGAATGAATGAATGCTTATAAGACCTTTTTTTTTTTCTCTTTTCACCCGAGTTGAATTTCTGCAGATGATTTTCCTCTGTTGCTGACACTTAGAAGATACACACTAATATGGGAGGGGAGGGGAGGGAGCCTCACACTGAACAGGAAGAACTGAAATAATAATTAAGATACCAGATTGTAACACAGGAAAGGAGAATGTCATTCCTGGCTTTGCCCTAGTTTTCTGCGTGACCTGGAGCTACTCCTCAAAGGGACTGGGAGCAGTAGCTGGCACCGTGGGAAGAAGCCACAAGCAGGGCGACCTGCACAGAGCCTGGGCTGAATTAAACATCTCAGTGTTCTTGAAGTAGCCTGGGGGCCACTGGCAATTGTGATGTGCTGGACAGGGAAGCATTTTAAACCCAAATTTTTTGGGGAGTGAAGGGGTGGGGGTCTAGAAATCCCTGTCCAAGCTACACGGAACAGATGTCAGACCAGGATGTTTGCCCAAAACCCTCTCCCAGATATATACAGCTACATTTCTTCCTATCAAAAACCAAAACAAACAAAGCGTAAAGCAAGCAATAACAGAAAACAGAGCAGAGTTTACTCTCACAGTCCAGACAGATGATATGGCTGAGCTAATCTAAAGCATCCCTACTGCCAGAAGGGGACAATTCTCCCTTTACTCCTTCCTCCTTATTTCCTCTTGCTCCAGTCCCTCCCCTCTGCTGCTGTGACAGCTCTAAAGCTCATTTGATTGGACAGTGAGAGCCTCAAATCACAAACCCAATGAAAAACTGATCCATCAAAATACAGTTTTCTGCAGGATTAGTGGGTTAAATTGCCTCAGCATGTGTTCAGAGGAAAGCAGGACCTGCATGAGACAGGGACTGGGATCAGGGCTGGAGAGGGAGGGAGCACTTGGATGTTGGAGAAGGTAACCTGCACCTCCGATTCAGGATGTGCAACCCAGATTTTATTCCCCTCTTTCATTCATGTTTTTTCAAGCCCAGGAATACATACAGGGGAACAAGTCTCCTATGCTTTTATTTTTACTGCATTTTCTTCCAGCCCCAGTGCCAACACACCCCTGCCACTCTCCAACTTCCCTATCCCAGCCAAGGGAGAAGTTGTCACACTGCACACGGGACCATCAGTGATTTTAAGCACAGGAGATAATGAAAAAGAGGCACCAGTGGCAGGAGTAGCTGTCACTGACACTGAGCTGGGAGCTCAGTCCCTCCTCATGGCACAATGCCATGGTTTGTGTTTCTCCCAGGAACTGATGGAGAGGCTGAGGACCTCATCTTTCCCATCACAGATGTGTCCAAGCTGATGATCAAAATCACATCTTGAATCTCTCTCAGTCTCTGCTGGAGTGGAGAGGGAACTTCTTCCTGTTACCCAGCAATTGTATCTTTTCCAGTCCTTGGTGCAGTCCTTGGTCCTAGTGCTCCGGTGTGTGCCCTCTCTCCTTCCCCCTCCCCTCCCCAATAAATGCCGTCACTGCAAGGTTGCACACAACTCTTACTTGAAACACATCTCCTGCTTCCCAAATTGAAGATCAGCTCAGTGGCCTAAGGGCTGAAGGGAGTTAAACTCTCTGAGCAGTTTAAGTCTGTCTGCAGCTAAATAGGGATTTTGAGAACCTATGTTTTCAGCTCGTGGAGGGGACAGAGCCTTTAGGCACCTGGGCTGCCCACCCTGTCAATCTCCCACTTTGTTAGACAACAGAGGAGGAATCTGACTCCTTTGTTTCTCAAAGCAATTATTGTCACTGTGATTTTACACCGTAGAAGGACACAGTGCTTAAGGAACAAAGATTACACGTGCAAAAGGGTGTTTTTTCTTCAAAGAAGCAGCATTAAAAGAAGCACTGCTCTTCAGCACAACATGGCATTTGGACACAGGACCACCAGGGTGATGGGGCTGTTTTTCCTCTCCATTCATCCATTTTTAAATCCATAAGTTGCTATAAAATGAACAGATGCTATTAACACTTCAGTGGATTTGTGTGGAAACTGTGATTCATCCTCAGCAGCAAGTTAATATAAACACAAGAGATTGCCTTCAATCTGCCTCCCAAGCCCTAAGAGGCCTCACAGAGTTAAAAAAAAAGAGAGAGAGATTTTTTGCAGGAGATTCTTCTGGTCCCAGAATAATTGTCTAATTTAACCATGGGTGCCAGTTGCTTGTAGCTGAGTACCAAATGTGGCTCTTGCTGTGGTATTTGCTGTGGAGCAGATGTGAAATAATTGCACCACGTAGGAACGAAGGTGGAATCCTTCGATCGCTGAAGCCTGGAAGAGGTAGATGGTTTTATATCTATATTCAGAGAAATAACTGAAGCATAAGCTTGGCCTATGTCAGTGAAAGAATGACATAAAGGGCCAGAAATCTCCTGAATCCCAAACACAAGACAGTTTTACCACCAGCATTTTCTAAACTGTAAAGACCATAGGAAATAAAAAAAAGTAGAAGCTGTTATTCAGCTGGGCACTGGAACACGAGGATCTTTTCTAAACCATTTCAACTTCTGTAATCATTCTAATGCCTAATTTATGCTCTGTAAAGCTGATCCTAGAGGGCACAGGTGGTTTATTTGTGGTCCAAGCCTGATATGTCCCATCGATTTAGTTTAATCCTGGCACTGCAAAGTTTCCTGCATGGCCTTGGTGAAATGTCACATTATGGTTCAGCCCCCTACCCCTGAAAATGAGCTGAATAACATCATTTACTCTCCACATTGCACTGTTCAGATTATTCATGAATTTTTCAGGGTAAGGAAACATCTGCCATATGGCAGCAAGCACCAAAGAGCCCTGTCTTTAACTGCAGGCTCTGGGCTTTTCTATGGCACAGATAATTCTGACGTAGAATAGCTGTTTTGGGTTGGGGTAATTGTCCTGCCACAGTGAATTACCAGGAGTGGAGACAACTGGTCCAAAAATGGAGACGGATGAAAAGCCATTTTTTGGTGTGTTTGAGAAGATGCTGTTTGAAAAAGTCATTTTCAGAGATCTGCTGGATGCTGGGGCCAAAACTAAAAGAAAAAGTTTCTAAAATAGGTGATAGCCTGGTGGCTGAGGGGTTCCTCTGTAATGGAGGAAAACAACAGAGGGAGACGGGAGTCTGGATCGCCCATTCCCTGAGTAACTGGTCCAACAAGCACCAGACCATTTTTCAGCACCTTTTTGCCTTTTTCAGTGAAAAAATCCAAACTGTCCTGATTCTGTCCTGCTGAAGAATGGAACACTTTCTGAAGCTTTAAAACCTTGGCAGGACAGAAAAAACACCTCATCTCGACTCTTAATTACGACTGCAACGCCCTAACACAGTCCAAGCCGAAAATCCCTTGTGTTTGTGCCTGGCCACTGGAAATATCACAGGTATGAAAAAATTTCACGCAATTATGTGATTCGGGGCACTTCCCAGACTTTTGCTCTTTTCTCTTAATTGTCAGGTCCTGTTCAAATACATGAAGTCTGTAGCTCTTTCCTTTGTGTGAATAGCTTTCTCAATCCCTATACAACTTAATATTCTGTTGCCCTATTAAGCTAGCCATGCAGAAAACGGTTTCTAGCCAAATAATAGGAATAGCAAACGTATGAACTCTATACCTCAATGAGGTGTTAACTTCAAAGCCTTGTTATTTGGGAGTTGGGGCCATTTAAATGCTGACATTATTAGGCAAGGAAGTCTAAGAAACAAGCACTCAGTGGGAGTCAAAGATCTTTTTAAAAAGCATTTTCTTTATGCTCATCACACCCCAATTCATTTAGGATGGGCTCCTGTTCTATGCCTACACGTTTCCTAATTAAGACTTCTTTCCTTGCCACAATGTTTAGGTTGGAAGGAATCTGAGGCTCTCCGTGTACCCCCTTCATGATTGGCATATTTTTTTCTTTCCCCTCTCCCATCTCCCTGGTTGTAATTACATTACTGTGGCTTATCTCTCCATCAAAGGATGGGTAAGTGGTCCCTTTATAAACCTGCTCGGAGCAGCTGTTGGCCAGTCAGGGAACACTGAGGCCTGACCAGAGCTACACTTTCCCCAAAGGGCTTACCTATATTGTGCCGCATTGAATGCGATGTGAAGCGGTGTAGACAAGAATAAATAGCATTCAGCACATGTCAGCTAAGTGCAGTTTTAGCCTGGCCTCATCAGTGTTTAATCATGATTAGCTGACATGCACAGTTTATTGTGGTCTTCACCAGCCAACATATTGTGACCAGTATTACGTCAATTACTCGGTTACCCAAAATTGCGTTCGGACATTATTAAATCCTTCCATTTGTATGGCTTAGTGGAGACTCAGCAACACGGATTTGGCTCTTCGGGACCTGGGCAGCCAAGGCTCACATCTGGGTTTGGGCCTGACTCTTGTCACAGGATGATGCAAAGCCTCTGGACTATGCACTCAGTGACAGCAAGGCACAGCTGCAGCGCGCGCGGGGATCTCACACTGGCTGCAAACTAGGTCTGAGTGCTCAAAGCAGTGAGGTCAGAGCACCACAGGCTTCAGCTGGCAAAGAGGCAAATAATCGCTCCTGGTTTCATGTAGGGAATACCACTTGTGTCCTACCCAAATCCCGAGGTGTTGCAGGTTTCCTGCTGCAAGAGCCGCGTTAGCTCTGCAGAGCGTCCTGCAATGCCACACCTGACTGCAGCGTGGCACGGCCCAGGGAGGAAGGTGCTGACTGAGGCACTGCCAGAAACTGTCTCAGTCCTGCTGGGAGAAAAGTGGGATTGATATTCTAAATATTATGAAATAATACCCCTTTATTCCTCAGACCCTTGCATCGCTAGCGTTTAGATCAGGTCTGCGCAGATGCGCTGAGTGAGCCCCACATTCGCAGCAGCAGCGGCTCCACACAGAGCCCTTCTCAGGCCTCGTTGGAGCTGCCCGTTCATGTGCACGAGATCAGCTTCGTGTTTGCCCCGTTCAAGCCTAATTCCAGCTTCGCTTCCAAAAGCAATACACCCCTGGCAAGACACTCTGCTGATACTGATGCACTCAGAATTTTCTGTGTACTCAGCATCTTTCTGTAACTCAACATCCACATCCAACTCACCAACAATAGCCTGCGGTTTTTTTCACTTTTTTGAATTCTTTCTAGAAATCATGTGGCACCAGGTGAATGGCACAAATCATAATATTTATTTTTTTGGCCCGAATCACTTGCAGGGATTTCACAGAGGCACAGTAGGCAGTTGATATCTGTTCAGCTGGAGTCCCCATTCTGCTTTTGCACCCAGCAATGGCACAGCCAATGTATGTATCACCCATTTTTTTTTTCCAGAAAGGAAAAATATCCTGTGGGCCCTCCTGCTTCTGCTGAGCTTGCATGTTGCGAGGTCGATGGGAGATCACCTCTTCTAGTGGTGCCCGCTCCTCCTAGTGCAGAGACACGTGGTTTGGGAACAAAAGGCATTATTCCGCCCCCGGGAGCAGAACACTGGCATCTATGTTTTACTGACTATTTGAAGCCTGAGACTTTTAGGGGTCAGCAGCCCCCCCAACCCCTGAGCTCGTTTCGCTGGCACCCCTTGGGCAGGACAGCTACAACAAGAACAGTCTTTCTGAAACCTGGGGATCCTCAGGCTCCCAGAACTGGCAGCTACTGTGTGCAGGGAAATTCTAAGTCATGTACAGTTGAGGCCACATCTGGTGTGAAATGTATTTACCGTAAGCACCCCGACCACACTGAGGCAATGTTTAAAAGCTACAGCGTTTTCAACTAAAACACCATGAATCAGTCATCTGCTCTCGACATTTTTTCCTTCCTAACCCGGCAGATTGCTGAAATATTCATGCATACGTTTTCTTTCCTAATCTTCCTCTTCCTCCCAGCCTGAATCTGAGGAGCAGGAGAGTGTAACATGCAAACCCAGAAATATTTGTTGTACTTGGATGCCTGGCCGTAGCTCCCAGTTGTGGTATCACTGGATGATTCCAGGCAGAGAGAAGCAGGCTTTGCTCACCAAAGTTAAAATCTGTCACCGATTCTGCTTTTGCTTATTTTGGTAAAAAGCAGGAATTTCTCCTCTTTAGTCAGTAGAGTCGTACCACGAGGGTAAATTAGAGGGGAGGCAACTCAGCGTGTAATAAACAGGAGTGAGAAAAGAGAACTCTGCGGGAGGCGAATACGAATTGGGTAATTTGAGAAAAATAAAATAACCTACGGGGATAAACTGAAGCTATTTCACAAAAAAAAAAAAAAGAAGACCAAAACTGCGCTTGCTTGGTCCAGGACTATCAGGTTTAAAGCCTGATAAATTCCACAAACTTTTGAGTCACCAGGTAAGGAGCCTAACAAGATTTTCCTGCCAATGTGCTGAGCAACTTCATCTACCTCTGTCATTGCCATTCCCGTGCCTGATCCAGGCAGGATACCTAAAACCTGTGCATGGATAAGGTGCCAGTTGAACCAAGGGTTTTGGAAAGTGGTAGACATTAGGAAAAGAGCCATAAGACGAACTGAAAAATTTGAAATCAGGGAAGTGCACTATCAATCTAACAAGGAGAAGCTTAGGGGAAAATAAATGTGGGAAATAGAAAATGCAACAGGCAGATCATCAATGTAACTGCCATAGTTGTTCCTGGAATCTCAAGGGAAACAATACTAGACTAAAAAGACAAGCCTGCATTTCAATTATTAAGTATTAGGTCTGGTCTCCTCACCTCAGTATTGACAGCTGGGATATTATATTAATTATATTATATTATATTATATTATATNGGCAGATCATCAATGTAACTGCCATAGTTGTTCCTGGAATCTCAAGGGAAACAATACTAGACTAAAAAGACAAGCCTGCATTTCAATTATTAAGTATTAGGTCTGGTCTCCTCACCTCAGTATTGACAGCTGGGATATTATATTAATTATATTATATTATATTATATTATATTATATTATATTATATTATATTTAATATTATGAATAAATCAGGCTGCTTCTTGTAGATCAGGGTTATGCTCATGTTTTTACTGTAGATATTGTCAAATTCTCAACTGCTCTAGCAGAAATGCTAAAGTATAATATATTTCTCCTAAGTATTTCTGACAGGAGCTAATCCAAGGAAGTTCTGTAGTTTGCACTACGAAGTGGGTAGCAGAGGTGAGCACAAAGTATCGTCACATGAAGGATTTCTGGATTTATAAACCGTGGTCTGATTATTCCCATTTTATAGAGGAGTGACTGAGGCAGAGGGAGTGGTCTTGTCCTTTGGCTGTAATTGGAGGCTCCAAGAAAGTCCTTGTTAAGCACACTGCCCTTGAAACTCTGCTAATGCTTTGTCAGCAGCTCAGGCTTCCTCCCAAAAGATGGAGGTGTTTAACCAGACAGCTGGGGTCTGACTGCACTCATCTGAGCTCTGTTTTGGAAGGTTCCTACCCCTGCAGCTGGAGCACACCACCTCTCCGTGCCACCATGAGCACCTTGACACCACTACAGTTATTCACCCGAGGACTGGTTTTAGTAAGGGGTACCTTTTCAGAGTTACAATTGCACCCAGACTGTGAGCTGTGGTAGCCAGGCTCGCTGGGAGAGTCAAATCAGTGGGAAAAAAAAAAAAAAATTAAAGATAGGCCTGGCCTTAGTTTTAGGGGCTGTCTCATCCTGGTTTTAACTGATTTTTTCCCCCTGCAGAGTCCCATCCCCAGCAGTGCCTCCTGTCGTCAAGGGCTGCGCTGAACTGCACTATCGGCAAACCTTCAAGCCTTGCAAAGGAAAAAGAGCACATGAATTAGCTGAAATAAAAGACCTTGGCCAGATTGCTTTGTTGGATAAAGCACCTTTGTTGTAAGAATGTGGGAAAGGAGAGTCCAACCACAGCTCATCCAGATTCCTTAGGCACACACGCCCAGTGATATGTATTTGTGAATATTTTCCACATTTATATCTGCTAACCAAAGTAACCAGTTTTTACTTGTTTAATTACTGCCGAAGAAAGAGGAACTGTCAGTGCTTTAAGAGTTATGCCAAAGCACAGGGTGGGTTCTCTCTGATTCATAAGCTGCATGGCTACAGAAACCGAGACCCAGCATCAGGAATGCCAAGCAGTTTAACAAGCAGCAGTCCAGCTCTATGGCATATTTTTAATCTAACTCCCTCGTTAAATTAATGTTATTCCTGACTTTCCCAGCAATTTAGCAGTGTATCAGCCATTTTATCAAAACACAAGGAAACAGGAAGACCTTTGACAGGTAAAAGTATGGGACCTAACAGATTGTGCTATGCCAATGAAGTTTTATTCCTCTTATTTTCCGAGTGAATCCAAGTCATCCCAGCTCTGATTGTCTCTTTAGCTTCATTGGTACATGACATTACCACAGGAAGTAGATTAAATAAATACATGTGATTCTTTTTTACGAAAGTGGAAAAAAATCCGTTGTGCTTTGCACACAGAAAGGCATGGAGGTGACCTATACACAGCCTTTCTGAAAATCACCACCACCATTAGAAACCCCAAATCCTCATAGCCCGGAAAATTTTCGAGAAACTCAGCAGATTTTGGTCTTTCCATTCCCAGTGAAGATATAAGTTTGTGGAAGAGCAAGGTGAGGATGCCAGCTACCTCCTCTATATATCCAAAAACTGGTCCTAAATCTCACAGGGAGGGAGGTGATACGCAACAAGAAAGAAAATTTGGTGTAATATTCCACGGACATCTGAGTGGATTAGAATCAGGATGGAAAATGTGCTCTAATAAAGCTCCGTAACATTATTACCATAATGGCATCTGCACCTGGCTTTGGGAGGATTTACACCAGGTTATAAGGAGACACAGAGGGAAGCAGACACTTCTGGATGCACAGGAACGCAGTGTTCAGCCCTGAGGTGAGTTTGTAGGGTGAACCTGAACCCTTCCAGAGGCCTGAAATTTCTGCCTGTCCATTTTGTTCCCATGCTTCTTATCTCTGTCTGTTATTAGACAACAGGATTTGACCTCCTTGCCCAGTCTTTCCATCTGCAAGTTGCAAAGAGCAATATTCACCTTTCTCTCAGAAAAGGATTTTAGGGTTAGAGAGATGAGAGTGCTGCCTCTGACCACGGAAAAGCCTCAGAGAGATGCACAAAACAAAGTCAAGATTTTGATGTAGGATGGCCACTTACTCCATGAACTGTGAAGTGAAGGAACGGTGGGCAGGAAAAGAAACTTCTCCAGGGACCTACAAAAGTAGCTGTCTAAACCCGGGGATTTCACATCTAGAACCACACATTTGATACCCCTTTATAAGCCCTCCTGCAATTTACTCGTCACAGGATCCAAGACAGGTAAATTAACTTAATTACAACCATCACACACTTGAGAAAACTGGGACACAGCAAAGAAGCAGCTCATTGTCACCACTGGCCCTACAGCCCAGACCCTTTTGATGGGTAAATCACTTGTCAGAAAACACCAACTCGAATTTTAGTTTCCTAACATAGGATTCAGCCCAACACTCCGAGATTGGCCAAGTGTCCCGGAGGTTATTCGGAGGTAAACCAGGGTTTGTTTTATTTGTTTTGAGTGAAATTACGCTGCTGAAACCATGTTGAAGAGAGAAGGGTTTGGTTCTACAAATCTTGCACCTTGCAAGTTCAAGTAGCCCGTCTAGACAGTGTATTTTATGCCGTGCTGACATGTATATAGAGGAACAGTTGAAGCAAGAAGCCTCATATCCACGATTTGAGCAGGAACAAGAAGGATACTGTTCAGGTGTGGTTTTTATATCCTCAGATACGCTGGTGGTGCCTGTATGAGTTTCCCAGGGCCAGGTTCTAAATGCAGTTGTGCCCAAACTAAAAGTGACTCCCCTGGACTCAACTATCTCAGGTCTTCCCTTTCAATGTCCAGTTAGAGCCCAAATGATGTTGCCACAGTTGTGTTCACAGCCAGTAAGTGGCTGTGTCCAGCACGATATGATTCATTTCTATGGTAAGTGCAGTTTTTGGGGGCTGCATTACTCAATGTTGAGGAGACAAGTGATAAATTCATGGTCAGGGAATATACAGCAACAAGAGAAGGCACAGGGAAACCAACAGGAGAGAAGCAAAACAAGCTTTGAAAGTGACTTTGGCTTAATAGCAGCTCCCACTCAATAGAAAAACTGCACTGTCAGTGGTGAGGAGCGATTAGGGAAAACTTGCATCACCAGAAAGGTTGTCCCAGAGAAAATTGCTGTCTAGGGAACTGCAGAGGAGAATCCAGTCCTTTTTCTGCCCTGAGCATATCAGGATTTTGTGCAAGGCTTGAAGCAATTTCCAATGCTAAATGTTAACAAGGCTTTCAGATAGTCCTGGGATGTTGGGACGTAAAGACCGAACGAGATCCGTTTACACAAGCAAAATGGATATTTAAATAGAAAGCAGCCACCATCAAAAATGTTTTTAAAAATGCTGTTTTGGTTAATGCAACATACTGTACTTCTGCCAACAAAGGCAGTTTCTGATCAGGACATGCCGTGCTTTCCTCTGGGGATTTTGCAGGCAGGGTGGTCTTCCATGAGTGGACGGGAAAGGGCTTAGTTAACATTACACATCCTTCATGTATGCAGGCTGGTAAATGTAAGGCATTGCAGCTGTGCAGTTTGTCACCAAAAACCAAGCTGAAAGGGGTCTAAATGCAGGAGACCGAGGGGAATATGACCCAGTCACTCTCAACACCTTTGATTCTCCCCCTTCATAATAAAGCAACTTCTCCTGCGTTTGTGCAGCCTTGGTCTTTAGAGAGAGGGGTCAGATGGTAAAGACAGGGGGAAAAAAAGGGGCAGCGCAGAAATACCCTAATAAGTGATTTATTATTTTCCCATTGACCACAAAAGAAGCCTGCAGTCTCATTATGCTACATTACGTTTATTTTGATAGGAAAAAGCTTTGGCACTGGAAGAAGACTGCCCTTTGTACAACAGAGATCTAAATCCATTCTGGAGGCAGGAGCTGCTCTAAAGACCTCAGCTTCCCCTGTCTCTACAGATGCCTGTAGAAATCACCTCTGTGCAAAGGAGGGCTGTAGCTGGCAAATCAAGTGGATTTCAGTGGGATAACATATTGCTTCTATTTAAGAAAGCATCCTCGACCAGTGCAGTTTTAAACCCAATGAGACCTGAGCACAGCCTTAAAGCTAAACATATGCTGAAGTCTTTTCCTGAAACAGATACACGTGAGGAAACACTGATCAGTTGGAATACAGGATTCATTCTCCGGTTCATCCCGTCTTTTCCTCCTAGAATTTCTGGAGTTTGAAATGCAAATAATCCATCTAAGCTAATAGGGAGTTGTTTATGTAATTATATGTGCATATCATGTACAAAGAACCCATTTTAGTATAACAAACATGATGGTCACCTTCCAGGTTAAACAATTTACTAAGATCATTTGTTTTTATATTGACCAATCTTTAAAAAAATCTGCAAGCTGGAAATTTCGTGTCTCTCTTTGAGAGGTGAAGCAAAGTAATCAAGCCATACTATCTCACAGGTGCTAATTCCAAGAAAATAGATATTACACCTATCATCCGTATTATTAAAGTTGTTATTATCAGCAGTGTTTTCCATCCTGTTCAAAGCAAGCATTTGAAACAGGGCATGGATGTAAGATTATTACACCATTAGAACCATTCTCCTTTACTTCTATGATTAGGACTAGAAAGGCATGGAAAACCTGTTTATCAGATTTCTTGAATTCCAAAGGTTTTAGCTGTAAAAATTCAGCTCTGGCAAAAAGGAATCATTTAGGAAAAGATGCCATCATTTTTTCCTAATCTCAGCCAAAGCTTACTCTGAAAGAATTTCCACTGAAATAAATGGGGTTGTTCACAAAGCTGAGTCTATTCAGCATCCATACAAGTGAAAGAATGCTGCACGCAAGTTCGAGGCATTTTCCTACTCCCTTATGCCCAAGTCACAATATAGTCAAGATGGCCACTTCACTTTTCAGGCTCACAGCTTGGAGTGCTGCTCCAAAAGCATATTCCCAGCTGAGACGGGATCTCCAGCAAGTGGGATCAGCACATGACTGAGCACCTCCAAGAGCACAGTTGGACACACAGCCCAGGCCACAGCTGCTTCCAGTTAGGAGTTTGTGACCCATCACATCCCTTCAGAGATTTTGTCACCATCCCTCTTCCCTTCCACTTCCTCGGATTTGCCACAACTTTTGGCAGAACCTCCTTCCAGCTGGAGGCTTTTGGGGATGAGTGGAGTGGTTGGGATGGACAGGAAGGGTAACCTGAATCAGCAGCAGCTGAGGCAGCACATCTGCCCACACACAGAACCTGGGCAGCAGTGCTGGAGATCTCCTCTGTGGGATCCAGCTGGGGGCACCTTCAAAGCTGCTTTTCCCACACATCAGCAGCTATGAGGAGGAGGAATACACAGCCCCATCCCAAACCAGGATGATCCCGTTTCAGGCTGAGGCATCTCTGCAGTGTATAGTCACAAACACACAGAGAGAGTAAGGATTTGTACTTTGTACACAAGAGTGGGACCATCAATAGGGTAACAAACCAAGTGCTCATCAGTTACACCATGATTTTGCTCACTTAATTCTACCTAACTCAGGTCCTTCATGGCAGCCTTTGAGACATGATGAAATCTCCTTATTTTCTAGCTCCCATTCACCCCATCTCCATGAGATACATAGTAGGTTCATGCCACAGTGACCTCCACAATCCACGCTTGGCTCTTTGCATCTTGGGCTGCTCTTTCAAATCTGCCAGCCTATTACTCTGCACACAGGACAGAAAAGCCCAAAATCTCGTCACTAAAGAAGAGTAACCTGCTTTTGTATGTTTATCAGGCATATATTTATACCAAGTGGCCTATTTGATGCCACAAACCACAAAAATCAGTCTTGAATTTCTTTACAGAACACCTAAATTGCTGGGGGTTGTACCAAGCAATCGGTCATAAAAATTCTGAGATTAAATAATTGCAAATTCTATGTTACAAAAATAACGTGGTGATACCAGCTTTGGAAGATAAATGAGGCACAGCTACATCCTGCTCACATTGGGCAGTCTTGATGAAGCACTCATGTGAACACAAGGACACTCAAAAAGAACACATTCACTACAATTTCCTGGAGGAAAATTCTCAAACTCCTACAGAAAACACCAAGATTTTGGGATACTCATCCAAAACATAAGACAGAGAATATGAAGGGCTGTGGCAGCCTTGGAAAGTTGTGCTTGGAAATCCTTGAGATTCTACAAGCCCCAACCAGGTATTCACAAAAACAGAGGAGGAACTCGAAGGAAGAAGAAAGTCATGCTTAGCAACAGGTCCTTGTTACTTAATAAACCATTAGCTTTTGAGATATATGCATCTCATTTACACATTTACATCTTTCATAAGCCATAGATATTTACCATACAGGGCTTTGCTGGTTTGTTGGGGTTTTTTTTCATACTGCTATTTCAGAAAACTAAATTTAGTACACAGTTTCTGCGATAAAATTTTCCTCTCTGGGTTGTATATCGAAAAGCACGAAATAATTAAGAGGTCTGACTCTCTGACTTCCTGAGACTGCTGCCATTACTAAATGAATGAAGTAATTTTGTGATGAAAATCATTCTTAAAAGAAAAATATCCAAATATTAACATCTCCCTACTTTTTAGTAGGGATGGGTGATGTTAAATTTCTGCTGCACTGTGTTGAAATACCGATGTAAGTTGATAAAACCAACCCAAACTGATCTGATTTGGTTCCCTTTTATTTTTTTTTCCTAGAGGGTGGCAAATTTTTTTTTGCTTTTTTCCTGACTCATGAAAGACACCAGACAGTGATGTGGATGATGTGGTGAAAGCTCTGAAGAAAAAAAACTACTTAAGTCAAGGAATAGGGGAAGTGGTCACTCTGCGAGGTCATTTTCCTGTGAGACTCTGTGACAGCTGGAGAAAATTAACCAAAATATCTGCATTCCAGAGAGGTATAAAAAGAAGAAAGAAAGGGAGGGGAGGGGGTCAAATGTCTTGTGGAAACCTGTAGGAACGGCAATGGCATTTTCTATACGGGCTCGCTCAATCTGGTTTCCTGACAAAATTCTACAAAAATAGGAGGAGATTTTTAAAGTCTCAGAGGGTAGTCAGGCAGCCAGCTCCCTTAAAAGTCAGCAGGACATTCATTAAACTTGAAGAGATTAGCTGCATTGGATCTTTTCTCTGATGCTGGCACAGGGACCACACAGAAATCCTGTTCCTAACACTTTATTACCATTTAAAGCTTTACGGATCAGTCACACTTCCAGAGTGGAAGAGCTTGGAAGACAGCAATAATACCAAGGTAATCAGATGGATTCTTCGGTTTCCGTGTTTATATTTCAAGGAAATAGCCAGTGAGTGCCAAATTTGCTTCTACACTATTTCTGAATCCCCAGCATTGCTTTTGTTTTGCGATAAAGTAAAACTTAAAGATTTTAAAAACTGATTTGTATTCTTTTAAAAAATCTCACAAGTTTTTGTGTCATATTTCTCCCAGGCCAGAACCAAAACTGAACTTTGAAGCCTGAATCCTGTCAAAATTAGTGTATTTTTGTGAAGCATTTTGACTCTGCCAAATTGAATATTAATTGAAACCATACCTTCCTACCTTCAGAGCACATCCATCCCCGTGGGTCCTCTGGTCATTTCAGACTACTCTGCAAAGAAAAAGAGCAGAAAACAAAGTGTCTTTGAGGTGAAGCAGCTCGCCGTTGTGATTTCAAGCAACGAAATCAATTCATGCATGAGGGATTCAGAGGTAACGAAACTCTGCCCAAGGCCCTCTGCACATCCAGGCTCAGGCACTCCCTCAGTGTGAGCAAGACAGACAGAAGGACACAGGCAGGACTCAGGAGATGACATCCAGAAGTAGAAGCAAATTAAAGGGCCTCAAAAGCAGAATTAAGATATTTTTTTCAGACTCCTAGCCACTAGAGTTGAGGTGAGGATTTCAAAACAACACAGCTCTCATTTGGGTAAGTAAATTTTACAGGCCAGTCCATATCTGTGACCTCCCACTGCAAGGTACAGAGCCAGATTTCCCTCTGAAAATCCATCTACCTCTTGAGCTTTTTTGGGAAGCTGAGCCTTTCCAGAAGCTCTGTGCTAAAATCATAAGCCTTTCTGAAACTGCTGAGAAAAGGCAGGAAGACAGACAAACGCTGCAAAGGACTTTGAGACATCGCAGCCCGTACCAGGTTATCTACAAGCGGAGAAGCAGCTACTTCACATCTGCAGCAAGGCTGTGCATTGTGGTGAGATCTGGACATTCCCTGTTCGCTGTTGGTTTCACATCCATCACATCCAGGACGAAATAGCACGGCTTTTAGTTAGCGAAAGCAGAATCTGCAGGGAAAGTTGCAGAAGGATTTCACGTGGTCTCCAAAACCTGACTCAGCGACATTGCATCCTTTCCATTGCAAAACATCCCCAGTGTCTTTTCCTCATAGCTTGGCCGCTTTTGTTTGAAGTCTCTGCCCACAGTTATCACAATGTCACTGCTCTTCATTTAACCTGATTTTCTCAGGCAGTTTATCTGTTCCGTGAAGCGAAAAGAAAACAGTGTCTGATTAGGGAAGACGGGTTTGTTTGTTGTTGTTTTCTAAAAATTTATTCTGATTTGCCCATTCTCTCTTTTCCTTTATCCTTCGGATGATAAATAGCTGTAAGGGAAATAAGAGAGGTCCAAAACGAGAAAAAAATAAAAGTATGTGGAAATTTGCATTACTAACTCCATTTAATGCTAACCTCATGTTGTGTTTGGAATCTGATGTAGACGTTGTCCAGGTAGCTACAAAAATTTCCCTGACTATTTAGAGAACAGATAATGGTTTAAAATAAGCATAAAATGGTCCAAAATCACACATAAACCCGAACTTAAACAATTCAAAATTCAGTCAACTCTGAAACTCTTTGAATTAGCTTCCTTTTTTTAAGGAAGTGTTTCATTCTTGCACTTCTTGTTTAATTTTTAAATGAACCAGAAGCAGAAGTTCAAAATGCCACATGAAGCCTTGCTTTCATAAGATTACTGCTTGAGCTTTACCTCAGTGGGATTCAGAAAATTCCAGATAAACTATTTAGCTTGTTATCTGAACCAAAATTCTGAACTTTTGAGGATTACTCAACCCCCTGTCTTTACCAGACACCTTTTTTTTTTACCGATTAGTGCCTCTAAGCCATCATAAAACCTCTCCCCACACTGGGGATTTTCTTGACCTGGTCATGGCTCTGTTTATTCCTGCCATGGAAGTGGCAAGTTTGCCAGAGCAGCTTTCCTCGGTACTTTGACCACTTACTGCTGTTCATAAGGAAGGAGAAGGGAAGTAGTTCATGACAAACTTACTGGTACTTGTCATATTTCTCTCTCAATACTTTTCTGTGGTTAATCTGATTAATTTTTAAAAGGTAAATATTGAAATACGTTCATTGACATCCTATTATCTGTGGTTGTTTACATATAGAGGACAAATCCTCCCCTGCACTTGAAGCCAAAATAAACGGATCTTGTACAGGCAAGTTCCAAACTGGCCAGGGGTGTTGGATTTATCCCCACAGGCTGCAGAACTCTTTAATGCCTATTCCTGCACCCCAGGTATGCTTTTTTTGCAAAGATGCTATGTTTCCTAGAGAATCTCCAGGCACTGTTAGTAGTTTTCAGCCTTGACTGAAGCAATGTCAGCTTAGCAAACTTTTACTTTCACATCCTTCATTAATAAAAAGAAGAAAGACGTGACAAGGTTAAAAGAAGATGTTTGGCCTATTTATCTGCCTTGACTGTGAGGCTGAAAAGCACCGTAAAAGGCTGGGTGATCTGACTTCTTAACCTAATTTAAGGAGCTGTTTTCAAATTAGCAAATTTTAATGAGAGGGTGAAGGATGCAAAAGCCCATCACACCTTTCCACTCAGGTGTGCAGTACCAGATAATTGCAAGTACAAAAGCATAAGAAATTCTTTTTTAAAAAGTCACAGAATAATTCACTAACCAGTCTCCTAATTCTTCACTGAATTCTATGTTTGAAAATCTACCAAGTCTTTCTCAAACAAAAATAATTTTTAGAGAATTAGCTATCTCTATATATATGTAACAAAATTGGTAATACTGTCCAATTCAGGAAAAACCCAAAACTTTAATGTTTCAAATGAATATATTTTTATATATATATATTTATAATTTATAATATATATATAAAATACGTATCTGTAAATATAGCAGTCTGAGAACATGTATTTGGTAGAAGCATGAAGAGTAATGTTGAATGTGTATTGATCTGTGAATCTCTCTGTAGCAGAGCTGAAAACCAAAATAAACGTACAATTAAATGTTACCAGTGCCAGGGTGATGTTCTGGTGTTTGCTTTCAGGTAAGAACGTTCCTCATCATAAACTTATTTCTCCTGGATTATCATTTTAAAAAGAGATAAGAAGCTTTTGAATTATTTTCTGCTGCTAGGAAGGTGAGTAGCTTGTGTAACTGGTTTTGTTCCATGGATCAATCTCCTTTGCTTTGCATACAGGGCAGACTTAAAATGTTACCATTAGCAGTTTGCACCCACTTGCTGGCCATAAATGACTTTCCAGGTCCAAGGCAGTGGATTGTAAAACTGCTGACTTCATGGCTGGAGCACTGCAGAAGAGAAGAAACTGGATGAGACAGAGCAAGTCCTAAATGCCTTCCATAATTAACAAACATGGCAAGACAAGTTATGAAAAACAAAGGAAGACTGGACAGATTTATGCTTGAAGTCTGGTACTTTTGAAGGTCTGTCCAACTGCAAAAGTCTCTTTTGATCTACATTAATTGAAAGCACTTAGAATTCAATCACACCGTTACTGCCACATGTTTAAAACTGACTGCTAATCTTGGGTCTATCTGTAACTCGCTGCTCAGGCCGGAATGCCTTCCTTCTGCCTCCAGCCTGCAGAGGATACAAGTCTGATGACAGCTGTCTTCAGCTC
Organism: Oreocharis arfaki; assembly: GCA_013398015.1. Classification (NCBI taxonomy): domain Eukaryota; kingdom Metazoa; phylum Chordata; class Aves; order Passeriformes; family Paramythiidae; genus Oreocharis; species Oreocharis arfaki. Next base: position 270,306 of record VZRR01003264.1, on the reverse strand, counting down.
CAGCTGGAGAGTTTCGTGGCTGTGGCCTCAGAATTCCCTGAACTCAACCCTGAGTGGCATCCACAAGGATAATCATCCCGTACCTCTGGCAGCTCACGGCAGCAACCACCTGTGGAAGTGACAAGGCCTCTGCGGATGAACACACTCATTCCTGGTCTGGTTTCTCAGGGTAATAAGAGAACAGGATCCAGCTGGGTGTGGCACACTGCTTCCCATGCTGCTAGGAGATGGAGAGAGCAGCATCTCCCTTGTATTTTTTGGGAGGCAGGAGATGGAGTTCACATCTTGCAGTGGCACTGGTCAGCAAAATGAAACCACCATCAGTGTGCCTGTAGCGGGGTGCAGCCAGCCTCACCTTTGACCAGGTAAGGGAAGGAAGAATAAGGAATTAAGACACCACATTTATTCCCAAGGTTGCTCTTAGATTAAAACCTGCAGTGCAAACCTTAAATCCCACCAGACAGCAGGACTCCATCTGCCATGACAGGGACAGGTCACAGAACTGCTTGCCCGGATCCACTGATCTGCGCCAGCACCGACTGCAGGAGCAACATTTAAGCCCAGCTTTGAATCTTTTCACAAGTTAAGCCACTTGTGTGTGTTATATTCAAGATTCATGGACCCCTACCCTTTTACATCCCCCCTCCCCAAAACATTGAGAGGTAAACAAATTCTGCTTGAATATTTCATTACGTTATGTATGAGGAGAGCTCTGCTAAAGACCTTGCAGTATTGTACTGTCTTGACTAACAGTTTGTGTGACATGCATAAGGAAGACCAGATATTTGCAAATTTAAGGATTTTTTTTTTTTTTTTTTGCCCAAGGACAGCTTGTAAAACCCATTAACATGAATTGTGTCTGAGCTGATGAGGAAAAAAGAAAACACTGAATCCGGACCTTCAATATTTTATTGGTGTTTCTGAACTTTTATTAGCTGTACTTTCTTCCATAAAATCAATTTAATAAGGGGAGCAGTGTTTTGGTAATGCATCAAAAGCAGTTCTTCTCTTCAAAGGGCATCTTTTTCACTCAATCTCTTCTCTAAAGACAGTGACATTAGTTTTGTAAATTAATAAACAGGCCAGCATCTGAGGACTGCATGAAGCCTCCATCACCCCTTATTGTGCTTTCTCTTCTGACCCCACTTTCCAGTGCAGGGCCCTCATCTCGACAACAATACCCTGAAAGCCTGTGTGGCACTCTGGGATCACACTTGAAAAGGCCTTTGGCTGAGGCTGGCTTTCAAGGAGGGGGGACAATTGGCAAGAGGCCTGTGGCTATTCATGCAGAACAGGCAGTGAAAAATGCCTGAAGTCAGATTCAGGGGTGGGCAATGCCCAAAAAAGAAAGCCCACATAACATGAATGGCTGCTGCTAGGAGACTAAAACCAAAGGCATGCCACTAGCAGGCCTCCATGTGCCGACATCAATGGGTTCATCCTACCCCTATTAGGGGCCTAAAATGATGGAGAAACATGAGAAGGGACTATAAGCAGGAAAGGAAAATAATACCAAAGTACACAACGGTCAATGCTTATATTGTTATACTAAACACTCAGGAGAAGGAAATAATATTTTCGATGTTCGGTACCTTTTCTGCCCATGGGGGTTGTGTGGGTTGCAAAATCTGGTGAGCAAAGTAGCCATGGCACATTTTCTTGGGGGAAGAAAGCCATGCACTTCGGTAATTAGTTATTTCTCATGCCCATAATTAAGCATGATTATAAAAACATATTGGAAAAGCCAGGTCTGAGTTAGAATGGCTCCAGGCCTGGTGCTGGAGCAGCTCCAGTCCCCTGGCTGTGCACACACAAGTCCAGTTTGGTTCCAAACCCAGCAATGCTGGTCGGAGGGAAACAGGAGGTCTACACATTTATTAAAGGAAACCACTATAAGGCACAACAAAAGCATTTCAGTGGCATACAAACGACCCAAACCTCAACTGTGCTCAGGGTTAGGAAGCCTGAGAGGTGCTGTCTGCAGTGCCAAAGGCCTCCAGTCCGAAAAAGCCCATCGTGAAGAATTTACATGGCTTTAAGTCACCAGGTAGCACTGCTTCTTCCTCTCATAAAATACAGCTAACCCCCCATACTTATATCCTTACATTTCACACATGGACTGATGATCTCTTTTGAATGAAAGGAGATGGTCCACAACCTCATTAATTTCAGCAGCATTCTGAAAATGGCACACCAGTTTCTGTAGGAACAACCCATCCTCTCTAAAATCCTTTCCACTTCAGTACAGATGTTGGCTCTTGGCTAGCAAAAACCTTGAAAAAATGAATTACAATGTCTAGTCATGTTTGGACCAATTTCTAGGCATGATCTCAGCTCTTAAAAAATGATCATATTATTTAGTTTATGAGTAATAATGTCTGACTAAAAAAGGTATAAAATACAATGTGATACTATAATCAAGTGATTTATTTCAAGGGGTGATGTTTATCATTTGGTGTGGAAGAAACCTCCACATCTTGCTTTTTCAATTATCTATTCCTGAAATCTGAATTTCCAAACCTTTCCTAACAGCCTCTTACCTTCCTGCACTCAGAGGTGACACGGTACAGCTGCTGAAAGGAAAGTGAGACCCTCATTATTGCTGTACTCTGCCCTACAGAAGGGGTAGGAAGAAAATAGCACCTCCCTGCCAAAAGAGGGGAGAGCAGTGGGAGCCAGCCTCGGATTTCCCTCATTTGGTTGCTGGTTTGGGTACGTAACTGGGTGGGCAAGTGGTGGCTCTGATGCTCCTCTGGAGGCAATGAAGTAATCTGCTGTCCTCCAGTGGGAGTCAGGAAAGGAGCAGTGCACGCTGCGGGAACAAAGCTGCCGCGATCCACTGATACCTCAGGGATGGCTCTAAAGCAACAGTTCAATGCTGGCTGGCTGTCCATCTGGATTTAAAATTTCCAAATCCACGACAGAGTAAATCTTAGCCCCACGTGTGATCTCAGCACCCGCATGTGTTTCTCTTGTATCTGGAATTGCTCCTGTGATTCTACTTCCAGCAGAAAACCTGTGCCCGTTTTGTATCTCCTCATGTATTGGTGAGCAACGATGTCTAACTGCTTTAATGTGTGAAAAAGTCTCAAGAACACCAAAACCTTATATATATATATATGGATTTTACAGATTAAATATATGGATATATAGGTTTTATGCATTGAACAAGTGGACACGAGTAAGGCTAAATGCAGCTCCACTGCTACTCTGCCAGAGGAACTCTATGTCTTGGGTGGTTGTGACTCCTGTGGCCTCTCAAGGTTGAGTATTTGGGACTTGATATTTAATTCATTCAGGGAAGCGAGTAGAGGTGTTTATGATATGTGGGCAAGCCCAACCCTCTAAATCAATAAACTGAAAACTCTGTCATAGTTTTCCCGTATCTCAAGGCCACTGCTTCTCTTCTTCTCTTCTTCATGGATGAGCAAACCATTTTCCCCCCAACAAAAAGATGAATCCTTACAGGAACTAAAACATTTGTAAAGCACAGAACTGTATTTGAGAGATTTAAGTTTACTTTTGAATGTGAAGCATCACACGAAATAAAGGAAGAGTCAAGACCTGTAAGATCCAGTCTTGCCTCCCTAAATGAACAGTTTATCTACATTTCCAAGGCTGGAATTTCAAAAACCCTGTTCATATCTTATGATGGACATTTACAGAGGTTTTCTGTGAACTTAATATAGACACACACACACACATATATACATATATATATATATATATATATATTCCATCATCAATCCTATGGCAGGACAAACTAGCTCTCTAGAGCTAGTCTTTCTCTCTCCAGGGTTCAAAGTTGTATTAGGTTCCATAGGTAAGTTCCTAACATTATTTAGACAAAAAAAACTTAGACCAACTCTCTTCCACTCCAAATAGCAGGAATTTTACTCTCTAGGATTTGAGTTTAGCTTGCATAGGCCTCTGAATATCCTTACCAGTTGCAAAGGGCATTTTCATAGTTTCCCTTCTCTAATTATATTAGCACACTCACCGTAATATATTCAGCACACATCAGATTTGACAAGAAAAAATACTTGAATGTTTCAGGCTTCTCAGGATTCTTCAATGGATTTTAGATATAATTTGTGTCAATTGAAGGAGGACCTTCCTGGCTTTGGGAGTTGAGAAAACAACCTTCCGAAGCCTGAAGAAATAGATCTTTTTTTAAATTTTGTGAGATCTGAAAGGAAAAGGCTGGGTGGTCTTAGCCCTCCAGAAGGTCTCTGATCCTCTGACCCATTAGACCATTAGTTCACCTAACCCAACCACCAATAGCTATTCAAGTCTAAGGGTATAAAGAAAGGTGGCAATAAAAATAAATTACTAAACAAAAGGAATAAATATAAGCAGTTCAAGGGGCTTTTTTCTCCTGTGAAATCCGAAAAGTGTATGGGTTGTTCCATTCTATCTATTCAGTCAAGAGAGCTACTTGATCTTGCCAAGAAAAAGTAAGATTAAACTACCATGGATACCCAGCTACAGAAATAGGGTTTGTTACTGACATTTAAAGTTTGTGCCGTGTGTACAACATTTGCTCAGCTCCTCAGTTTGATATTTAGCCACTGTTTTCTGCTCAGACCAAGGGGTTTTGCATACTGAAGCAGCAAATCCTGATTAATAATCATTTCACTGCAAACACCAAGACTGTTGAGAGAGAGCAGAAGTCACCCATGGATGCCCTGGCTGGTCTACAGGAGCTGCCCTTGTACACATCTCCCAGCTCCAGCTTCCCCCAGAACAAATTGCAGCTCTCAGACTTTTGGCCAAGGGTCTCTAAAAAGTCAGGATCTTGTGTAACTTGTTGTTTCCTTTCTGTTGAAAACATTGAGGAAAAGCCACACATTGCGCTGGGTCTAACTTACCATCAGGTTTAGCCCCCTCTGATGTTCCTTCTTCCCTTGTTTTTTATTCCAAAGAGCACTCTCGAAACATCTCATAACAGCAGCCAGAACCAGACAGCATGTGGAAAATGAAAATATCCTCCTAATACAAAAACCATTAGGCAGCACTTGCTCTCTGTTTGAAAACCAGAAACCAGATGATTTTTCAGCGAAATAGCAAACACCCACAGTGAAATCTTTCCTTAGAGGCTGGGGAAAGACTCCCAAGTCTGACTATAAATAAAGCATACCTACTAAGGAAAAAATATCATGGCTGAGGCATTGGACTGGAGATCCTGCCCGTGTTTTCAGACCTACTTCATGCTCTTGGGTAGCTCTCTTAGTCTCTCTGCTGATCACATCCAAGGATGGTGTTGGCTCTGGTGATGCCAGCAGTGGGCTGCATTTCACCTACCATGGCACTAAGAACATTTCCAAATTGCCTGCATCTTTAATTTACAGCCACAGGCACACAGTGGCTTTATTTAGAAGATGGAAACCTGAAATACGAACCTCCAGCTGTTTTCTGCTCCCCTTTGGATCCAGCGTGGATTCAAGCACCACAGTATGCTTCCCTGAGTGTAGCCATAGGACTCGCCACACTTCCTAGGTTGTCTGGTCATTTCTTGGAGAGTCTCATTGCTATAATTCTTTTTTTACAGCTGGATACAGGCCTGGAAAAAAACCTTGAGCTTCACGCCAAGATAAAATACTACAAAAAATAAGCTAAGAGTTGTCTGCTCATTGAATCTATTCCAGTGGTCCTTCACTAAATAAAATGTGCCTAACTGGTGTCAGTGGGTGTTACCTCAGCAATGAAGGCAGGGCTGGCCTTACAGAGTCCATAATTCCTTAAAGCCTCAGTCTTGCTGAGTAATAGCAGTGCTATGAGGACTGAGAATCCAAATGAGTGGAAAAAATGTTATCACCTGAGTAGGAAATTGCGATGCAAGTGTAAACAAAACTGGATCTTAGGATATACTTGGAGAAGATTTGATAAACGGCCGTATAGAAACGTTCTGGATACAGTGGAAGCAGACTTTGATAGGCTTAAAATCAGACTTCAGACACGATATTGTTAGTTATTGCTAAGCAGAGGCACCACTGTTTCCCAAAGCAGATGTTCTTAACAGTTCTCTTATCCAGTGATTCCTTTAGTGAATCTGAAGATAACCAAGCACATTTAAGCATTTAACTGAAGCAGCAAAGTCAACTGCACTGTCCTCAAGCTTGAAAAAACTGTTCTGAGTGACATCCTGAACCCTGAGTCCTGGACAGGAGAAGTAGTAGGTCCTAAGGCAGAAGTTGAGGTCAGTCCTTTCACTTTTCCTCTAAACATACGACAGGGGGTTCCCTGCAAGTCTTTCCCTGGATGAGTGCTAGTCCCTACACTGGCAAGAAGAGGCACAATCACCTGTGAGTGCCAGACCCATCCAACCTCTTCCCGGTTTGATTTCAGGTCACTGCTCATGGCAGCAGTGGAAAACTACATAGGGGATTCCATAACAACAGGAATACTGAAAAAATAAAACCTTCTCATGGCCTGCCTCGTTTGCAGCTCTTCGTTTTCCCCTACTCCCCTCGTGCAATTTTGAGGGCTGATAAAACTCTGCTTTGGTACCTGCAGAAAGTGGCTGTGGTACTGCAGCAATGGCAGGTTTTTATTAGCTGAGCTGATGCCTGAAGTTAGGAGAAATTCACATTCCCTTTCTCTGAAGAGGAAGCTCTCATTCACCTACTTTTATAAGAGTTTTATTGCGTCTTACAATAAATCTACTGAGTGACTACCCTGGAATGATCTGCTTCTTGTAACATGAAAAACTTACATAACACATTCACAATCTGAAATCAGACTTTTTTTATCCTCTGTATGCAACACAATCCTCCTTACTTTTCCAGACTCAAGCCATCTAAAGCTGATCACCAAACCTTGCTAGAGATCAGTCCAGTGAAGGCTGCAGATCTTCAATTGCTACTTTTAATTTTAGTATTTTAATACATTAAAATCTTCCAAATAATATATAACCCATGCACGACAACCTCTTTAATTTATAACCATTTTTTAAAATTTTTATCCCTGAAGATTAGACACATCAGCTGCCAAAATCAACAAAATCCAAATGTTAAAGTCACAAGACAGTAGTTTGCCTTCCCAGCATTGCTGTCTACTTCAAATAAAACTGATCACACCTATATTTCTGTAATTATAGATCAAAAAATAGTTGTTTTGAGGCTGGCTTTGACTAATCCATCCCCTGGTCGTTAGGTAGGACCAATTGTTTCTAAACAGCCATGGAGGTGGCACATTCTCTGTACCTGGAGGCTTGTTTGTCTTTAGTCTCAGTGATTACAAAAGTATTGCCCCAAAGGCTGGTTAACTCCAAAGCCTCTGTCAGTAACTCTGACTGCCTCATAATTCACTTCATTCAACCTGACCTTCTCCTTAGTTTAAGTTATTCTCTGGGGTAATTCTAGTGCTGCTGTTGCTGGATAAATAGCTGCAGTGAGGAAAAAAAAATGGGGTTTGCATGTTTAGCTTTATATAATTGCTTCAAATTTGTGCATGTATTCCATTTATGATGTGTTCAGCACCAGTTCAACAGTCATGACTACTGCAAGACATTAAATGTGCAGGCAGAGACTGATGTTCTCCACATCACAGGAGGTGGGGAACATTCCTTTTCGACATGGAATGTGAATTCAGTATGGTATTTGAGATATTCATGGCTCTGTCATGGAAGACCAAAATGAGGGAGGTGGGAGGCTGAAGGGTGGTGCTGGTACTTTGCACAAATACCCACAGGTATTTGCAGCCAATCTGGTACCCAGCCTTTCCTTTTTTAAATGGTGTTGTGTTTGGTTTCTGCAGAAAGCAGAAAACACACTAGAAATGATGGCTTTACATGAACTCATACGTTGGGAAAACCATATAGAATTAAAATCAATAAACCAACAAAGTGCTTGAAATGGTTGTAGCCGAGCTCTGTGTGCTGCAAGGGATCAGTTCATGCTGGGTGAGAAGCAAACAACAGCTCTGAGGGGAGGTAAGAAACAGTTTTTAATTGCCCAAAGATGTTCTAGACAGCACTCTCAAAGGACACTTGTGTTGGTGTCAAATGCTCATCTCCAGAAGATGTGGGAAGGTGATGGCTGGAGAACACAGCAGTGAAGATGCAGAAGAACAGATTCAGGAAAAAAACCCAAGCAAACAAAAAAACTGGAATTAAGAGGAGCATTTGCATTTCTAGTTAACATCATTCTCAAAAACTAAGCATTACAGGACATGGTTATTTTTTCCCCCTTTTCTATTTTAATTAAAAATAGCACGAGCTGAGGATGTCTGTGTTTGGCTGGGAGTTTGGTGGCCCTCCCTCTCTGGCCTCACATAATTTTGATTTGCCTGCAGCAGCTCTGGGACAAATTTTGCTCTGATGTAATACTTCGTGCCAGGCAACTGTGTTTATGTCAGACCCCTCCTTACTGCAAACTGGGAGAATCCACAATCAAGGCGCTGGGCAAGGCAGGTGAGCGAGGGCCAAGGTAGCCCAGGACAGGTCTCAGGCCAAGCACGGGACAGAGACACTCTGGGGCAGTGGCAAGCTGTGCACAGCCACATTCCCAGGCTCTGGAGAGCAAAACAAACACAGCCCAAATGCTGTGGAACAAACCTGGGCCCGTAAGCCCAGACTGAATGAAACAGAGCTCAGTGCAAACACAGTCCAAAGGCAGTGGAAAGCAAACTTAGGCAAATAAACTCCAGGCCCTGTGAAACAGAGCACAGATAGACACACTCCAAGCACAAGTAGGAAAGCAAACAGAGACAAATATAGTCTAAACTTAATGAAGCAGATACATGAAACAGTAGCTGTCTCACTCTCCAAGCAAAATCTAAGTAACTTACTCCAAAATCACCAAGCTGGAGCGATTGTGGTTCTCGCATAGGCAAGCTACAGTGTTAACCTTCCCTTCTCATATCCTTCGTGCCTTCCGCTCACATTCAGCGTGGGAGACCTATTCTCCATTCCTCAATGGCCCACCGTAACTGCTGGGGATCAAAAGCTTTCCAATTCTTGCATTCCTTTGGCAAAATGTGAAGACTTCCAGTGTTTCAAGGCAACATTCAAATGGAGCAAGGAGACCTTACTCAAATATACATATATGTGTGTACAATTTCTTTCTGCACATCTATAATGTAGCTTCAGAGGGAATGAAATAGAGGAAGCAGAGATTTGATAGCAATCATCATATGTATTTTAAAAAAAAGAAGAGAAGAGAAGAGAAGAGAAGAGAAGAGAAGAGAAGAGAAGAGAAGAGAAGAGAAGAGAAGAGAAGAGAAGAGAAGAGAAGAGAAGAGAAGAGAAGAGAAAAAGGGAAGCTAAAAGCATCAGAGACATTTCTGTATCTGAGAGAAATGTGATTAACACAAAAGAATTTTCTGAAGTATTTAAGAATCTGAGAAAGCTTCCAATGGCTAAATGTTTTTGAAGAAGATAACATGGTTAGTGATGGAGAGGAGGTAAACACTTAGTAAATACTGGAATAAAGAAGGATAAAGTACTTTTTACACGTGAGGATAACAAAGTACTTCCCAGTCTGAAGTGTAGAGGAGGGTAAAGAACATGAATTACTGATAAGTACTTTAAACCTGGCAGGCCATAGATTTGGTCCCAAACAGCCCTAAAGACCTGTCTGAAGAAAACCTCTGGCACGTTTTTAATGCTCCTGGAAGACCAGGAAGATCCCCATGAAATACAGGAACACTATGTTTGAAAAGGGGAGGCAGGATGACACAGGCAGCTCCAGGTCAGCGAGGCTGACCTCGGTGTTGGGTGAAAGAATGATTCACTTGCTGCAGGAGTCAGCTGAGAGGGAAATAAAGAGGGGAAAGAGAATCCGTGTCGCTCGATGGGTTTAACAGGAAGTAGGTCATGCCAGACAAACGTGATTTCATTCCCACTGTAGATTGCTGTAGTTCTGCAGATGTGATGTACAGTACAACACTGTGGTTAGAAACAGTGCCACATGGTGACAATAAAGTACGTGGTAAAAGCATTAAGGATTGGATGAGAGCTTTTTTTAAAATCCATCCATGGGGAATCACAATTGGCCTGACGGCATCGTAGGGGATTCCCCCATGACCAAACCTTTTCAGTGTTTTTATCAATGGTTTAAAATAAATTTTCACGTGTGTTAAAATGAAAACAAAGCAAATGCAGCCACCTTGTACCTCCAATAAAGGCTAACAGAATAAAATGAAGGTCATTTGTACTGGAAAACTCCAGAACAAGGGTTAATTGTGGTCCATTTGACCCATTAAAATGTTACATCTGTATGATTCTATAGTAGGCACAAGTGCAAACCAGTGACCTGTCATATGGAAAGCAGGGAAGGGAAAGAGAATAAATGGCTGGGACACCAACCCCACTCCTGTTCCTGTCTGAGCCAGCCCTCCCAGGAACCAGAGCCATTGGTAGAACACCTAGAGAGGTCTAACACCCTGCCTTAAGGCTCAGTAATCCTTGCATGGTGCATACAAGTACTGTGCCAGTAAAAACATCCATCGTTTTACATGGAACTCAATTACCAGCTTCATCTACCAGACTATTTTACTTTCAGGAGTCTCCTCCCGTGCTCGCTGTGCCAGTTTCCACTGGATTCGGAATGCCTTAGTTGCTCTAAAACAGCAGAGTAAATGCAGTCTATCCTAAGGGATCTGTTCTGCCTTTCACCTACTAGAGCAAAAGAAATGCAAAGCCAAAGCAACTAGAAACCATCGATGTTCCCCAAATAACGATGATGGTAATAATAATAGCAACAGATTTTTGGTGCTTTCTATTATTTTCTATGTTAGCTAGATACTATTTTCCTTGTTCCAGGAGGTGTTTGAGCAGAAACTTCAAAGCAGATTTCTTTTTTACTTCAATTTTTATTACCTGCAGTCTCTTTCTGAGTGCGGTTCCCTCCCATCCCTTTTATTTTCTTTGCAAGTTCTCTGTTCATATTTTGTACTCAAGTTACGTGGAAAACTGAAAAAAAAAATGCTCTATTCATTTGAAGTTGTAATTATAATGCAAGTCATACATTAATTGATAATGTGTGATAAACCAGGTCCTCAGCTGATAGAAATTAGGACAGCTCCACTCTTGAGCTTTGTCATTTTTATGCACTGAAGGATGGACCCACCAATGAAAATTAAAAGGCAGTGCTGCTTCTTTTATATCAATAATCAACTAGCTTTGGTTTTCTCCTAAAATAATCATTAGGTAACACACTATTTTGTTTCCCTTAAATGAGAAAATACAATAGAAAAAGAAATCTGGTTGCTGGTAGGAGAGCTACTAACAGAGATATAAAACTCAAGCTCTGTTGACTGAGTATCTTTACACTCACTGATTAATCTCCCCTTTTCATCTCCCTGCATAAATACAGGATGGCTGAATGATCTAGATAGTGGGGGAATATGTTTCATAATCATAAAAACTGAAAAACGTGTTTCTTTTTGTATAATCCGAAAGCCTGGATTTTACTGAAAACAGAGAAAAAGAATCACTGCATTCCTCCTTGTGGCAAAAGGCATCTTAGAGATTAATCTTCAAGGTATGGAAACATCCATGCAATGGATGCATCCGTCAATTTTCTAGGTGTGTTCCTGCCTATGCAGTCAATTGTCACATACAAACAACAATCAGCTGAGGTATTTATTGCTCCCAGCCTTGTATTCTCAAAAAAAAACTATGAAGGAAAAAATTTCGCAGCTTCTCCATGCCCACTTGTCTCACACCTTTTGTGTTTGATCTTCGTTTCGTATTTATGAACTATAATGATAAATAATCCTTTTATGGAAATATTGGAGTTCCGTTAGAAACTTAGAGGAGAGTAACTGGAAGAATTACTTCTCTTACGTGTTACAGATATCAGGGCTCAAGCTTACTAAGCACGAATGAAGAATTTCACAAAAGCAGGTAAAAGATGAGCTCTTCCATGGCCTTTTTTGCTGTGGGGGCCACCTACCAAGTTTTGTGTGTCAGGAAGAAAGTGATAAGCTCTAGACTTTTCTATTGAGACTATTTCATGGGGCCAAAATACGGAGACAGAGTCTCCTGTCCAGGATTAGGACACTGTCTAAGAGAAAAGTGGCCTGTTATTGAGTGAATTCCCATCCAACAACTATCCATTATGAACTGTGGGAACAGTCACCAGTGCAGGAATGCGGGAGCAGGAACCTGTGTCCTCTTGACAGCCAACAACCATGGGCTCACTTTCATCATTAGTACTTCTTCTCTTGGCTTATCTAGCCCAGAAAATTCATCAGGCTTTCCTGCAAAGCTGAATGGCTTCAGCAGAAGGGATAAAAACTGCTCCCTGCTCCAAGTATGGTTTAGTGGTTAGGGGATCCTCAGGGCACTTCGGCCATATGGGCCTGAAACCCAGCCAAGAGAACAGGGAATGGTCTATTCACATTCTGGGGTTGTGAACATGGCATGAAAGGGTTTGGCAGTACTTTCTTGGCTATACTTTAAAAGAAAGGAATGATCTCCAAGATAGTTTCCAAGAAAATGACATAAGTACCTTATTCCCGGAAAGGTTTCAGGGAAATACCTCGCTGCAGCTCCCAGTCAAGCACTTAAAGGCAGGAGAAGGAGCTGCAGAGTTGAAGTCATTTCCTACTGACCAGCAAAGGAGTGTCTCTGCTCAGGGATCTCACCACCATGAGGCCCAGGCTGAGGCAGTTCACTTTCCTCACTCGTTTTACAAGGAGCAGGGATGCCTAATTCAAGGTTCTGGATTACACACTCAAAATTAGATGCATAAAAGCTACCTAAAAGTAGAATCAAATAAACCAGCAAGCTCCAAAATCTGAAAGACCTGGCTCTGAGGAGGGAGACACCCGGATACAAAGGGACCAAACACGGGACTGTATTCAGGAAATCACCAGCAGAAGTGTAACTGAGTGCACAATTTGAGATGAGCAAAGGGAGCTGGATTTTGGAGAACTCAGAAATGCAGTGAATGTGCACGCAGGCAGAAGTGTCAGAGCAAGTCTACGCTCCATTCCCATGAGGCATATTATCACCATCTGGGAGATGATTGATATTTATTTGTCTAGCTTATGCACACACACAAGCACTGCATTTTAGATGGAGTCTCTCAAGTTAAATAGCAAAAGGAACAATAAGACAACCTGCTGACAACTCCAGCTCAGACTAAAAGAATCAGCCAGCAATCTCACAGCTTAGAAGTAACTCAAAACAGTTATTCCCCCATACATTTTCACTTCTGCAATAAAATGGTGTGTTTCTCTGTTTATAAACTACTTAACTTGGTAGGGATGTGGTGCACTTTCGTTCTGAAGGCTCAGAGTACCTCAGGCAAACAGAAAGGCTCCATGCATTATCCAGGAAAAGGAAGGGTCAGGCTGAGCCCCTGTTTTGACCTTCATATTTTTTGTTCCACTTAAACCAAATGAGTTTGTCCCACAAAATTTTGCAGCAGCTGTGAGGTTCTGCAGTTAGTTTATATAAGCTTTGCTGAGTTTATGCTTGGAGAGTGCTGAGTGGTTAGGGGGATACTGCACACTAAACCCTTGCCTCTTTAGGGAAAAAATGTATTAAGCTGTCATTTTTGTGTGCATAAATAGGAAACGTTGAATCAACTTCTGACTTTCTAGACATCTCATTTGTTTTTTAGCTGGTGTGGTTTTTTTGGTTTTTTTGGTTTTTTTGTTTGGGTTTTTTTTTTTGAGGTTCAGGAATTTGCTTGGAAACTTTGGACATTTGCAGGAAGCCACTGAAATGCCATTCTGCCCATTTGCTTGGGAGCACTGTGAGTGGAAGGTACAGATGGCACCCATGTGTAAAGAAACTGGGAGACACAAAGTTTTGTGGGAACCTACTCCTCCTCTGCTTGCCAAAAGCACGCAAAATGTTACCCATCAGAACTTGAACCGGAGTCATTACATAAAATGATGTCTCCTGCCTACTAACTTCTGCTTCCAAAAGTCACAAAGCAAGAAACGATAATATCATGTTTTCTAATGCCTTCGTAATGTTTATTTCCACAGCTGCCTTTAGACCTGTCTCAATCCAGATGCTGACCAGGAGAGATATGTTGGAAAGTACCTGGACTTCTCTAAGAAATCCTAGTCCATCTCCATTAGTAAACACCACTTTTAGACAACAAATTACACTCCAGCAGCCCCAGCATCCGACAGAGTTGGTGGGATGGGTTCTCTGCTGCCAAGCACACTGAGGAGCCTTTTAAAGCACCACAAACATCTACCAAAATCCCACAACCAAAATCAGACACAGAGCTCTGTGCATCTCCCTGGTGTGGTGCAAATGACTAAGCAGGGCACGAGGCAATGCAGAGCTGTCTTGGTGGGCAAAATATTCCATTTAATGCTGGTGTAACTGCAGCTTTTTTCAGCTGAGTTGCACTTGAATAAGGCCAGGCTAATATAGTGGTGAGACAGATCTGATACTTCTACTGTGCTTTGTATCTATGATTACAGCCTAAAGGATCTGCTTCAAGTAAAAAAGATGTTTCGATTACATGTGTCAGCACAGGAAACCACCTTTTTTTTTCACATGAGTGGTAATTATTTCATTCTTGGAGGTTGCCGCTATGCACCTATCCAAACGAATATATAACATTTAAATATCAGCAGTGACTCACGGACCACTAACAACTACAGAATCCCAGATGAACAAAAGTTGGAAACGTGTATTTTTACAGATCCTTTTTGTGGTTGGTATCTTTAATAATGCCAAATGATTTACCAGTGTCTCTTAAGAGTAAAACAGTAAAGACTCCCATCTGTTAGAGGGTTGATCCAGCTCATTCTCAATTTTTTGAGTCAGTTTATTATCATCGGGGAGTAGTTCTCAGTCTAGTTGTTCCTATTTTCTTTTTTTTTTTTCTTGTTTTGGGAAGATAGCACCGAAAAAAATTGCCACGACTGGAATGGGGGCTAAGTGCTTGTTGATTTTTTCTTAATGTAGAAATAGATCTTTCAAGAATGGTTAGGTGCTGAGCAAAGCAAAGGCTACAGACGCTTTCTTCTTCTTCTAGCTTGAATTTTTTTTTCCTGAAATTTTGACAGCTTGGAAAAATTGGGAAAATAGGAAACCAGTATGTAGAAGATTTAAACTAAATCATAATCTAGCCTTTACTGCCCAATCATTCACCTTCCACTTTTGTTTTCACAAGGCTATGCAATTTTGGTTTTCCGAAGGTACGAAAAAGCAACTTTGCCAGATTCCACCAGGTAGGTCTTTTTGTGGTGTGATTGATCCTCAAGAAGGCTTCATTTTAGCCTTGGAAAACAGGAAGCCTAAGGAGATTTCACTTTCTCCAGCCTCTCCCAGGTAGTATTTTGGCCTGGACATGCTTCCCACCACCATCAGCAGGTTATTTGTTCATGAGACAAAGTGCCTCAGCAGTTTAACCCAACGTCTGCAAAATCGGGGATTATTTTCACAGGGGGAGATCCAGGGCAGAACGTAGGCAAAGGAGAATGAAGAGATGAAAGAGGTAGGGAAGGCAAATGGGAGGATGTGAAAGAATTTTACATAATCCAGGGTTCTCAGCAATGAGAAGAAATGAGAGATGAGTCTGGGCAACAGAGTTTTTTTGCACCAAAAAAAAAAAATATTTGCACAGACTAAGTTTATTGAATTCTTCCATCATAGTTCGGAGCAGCATGTGTGAGGAATATCTGAATAACCACCCACGTGTTTCTTAAAAAACTTCAACGTGTTCATTCCTCTACCTCTTTTCTCTGAATTTTCACCAGCCGCATCCTTTCTTCGCGTTTGCCGTTTCGAAGTTATAACAGGTTCAAGCTGATGTCCTGCCCTGTTAGACTGCTAAACACCCAGCTGCTGCAAGCAAAGGTTTCTCTGCCTGAGACTGAAAAGCAAGGCAGGTACGTGGATGTGTCAGCCACAGCTCTGGTTCGCAGCCAGCCAGCTGCTTCAACTGACAGAGAACCAAGCCATCATCTCCCAAACCACAAACATACTACATCTTATTCAGAGTGAAATAAGAGACGTGTTTCCTTTTGACAGTTTGGGCAACAGGTGGGGAAAATTACAGTGTCACTCTGAGCATTTTCTGTTGGGCTGTTATGCAATGTCTGTGCTCTTGCAGCTTTCGTGAATGCTATCAACGTAATTTCTTTTGTTAACTATGAAGAACACAAGCTTTACATGCAAAAACCAGAAGCCTTGACTCTCATTGTGTGGAGCAGTTGCATGTGCTATTTTAGTACCAATTCCAGATTTTAACCTTTTTTTTTCCCTCCATTTTCCATTTCCTTAGGCACTTTGGAGATGAAAGATTGAAAGCCACTGCAGAGTCTGTGCAATGGAGAATGTGTGTGAGAATATCATGGCCTGGCCCTAGTGCAGGTAGGCAGCAAACTGCACCCTGCTGACAGAAGAATCTCCCTGTTCAAACAGCATGAATGTTTGTCTTCCAAAGTTTACTTCCTTTCTGTAAAAAAAAAAATTAATATATTTATCTCAAAAATCTGCAGCTTGAAGAAAGCACCAGAAACCACAAAACTTCCTTGATATGGGCCAGGTAATAAAGGGTGAGAATCTAGCCAACAAAGTTATTCGCTTGATCAAGTATTTGTTCATTATTAAATTGATGCTGTCTCACTGCTACTGCTCCAGTTCCTTCTGTTCTCATCCAAATCTCACGACGTATTTCCACAAGAAAACGTAAAGCATGCAAGTACACAGTGTAAAACATCGCTGCTGCACTCAAAACAACCCTTAACTTCAAGATGTGAATCTTTCTTCCTACAGCACCGATTTTGCTCGTCTTCCCAATGTCCGGCCTGTGCCCCTTTTCCCCTGTCTGCTCCAAGTCTCAATCCTCACCCTTAATTGCTTGGTGCTAAAAAGCCCCCTCAGTGCCTTGCAGAAGGTGTGTTTGGTAGGCTGCCAGGTCAGCTCTTTACGCTGCAGAGACCTTGGGGTTGGGGCCGTATCTCCGTTTAGGTTTGTGAATAACCCAACACATGTACAGCACTCCGGGTCTGATCCCGTATATCATAACATCACTGATGTGGGACCAGATGCTATATGAACAAATGGGAATCTGTTGCATTCATGTAGTGCCTTTTTTTCCCGAGGAACTCAAAGCACTTTACAATCTTTAAGCCTCACCACATGCCTGTGGGGTACAGCAGGGTAAGTAGGCCCGTAGCATTCTTTACAGAGCCAAGTACATTTATTCAAATGTAGCTGAATAATAATAATGCAACCATGACCTCCCATGACACTTACGTTCCTCGGGAACAATGAAACTGTCAGCCACAAGGGTGAGACTCATGAGTCTGGGTGACAAAACTTTTTCGGCAGCTGGCCCACGACTGCAGGCCTCACTTCCGTAATAGATTAGGATGACCACGAGCTCCACCGCCTCCCATGCAAAATGCAAAACTTTGCTTCTTCACATTCGTTTTCCCACCCCGTGGACAAATACCAAAACAACCTTGGTGGAAAACAAGAACCCCTCTATGGGGTTTTGTGAGTCATGCTACAGATTCTGATAGACAATTGCTGCTCCACTAATAGGTCTGCGTGCTTCAGGAATTACCCCATTTCAATAATTTAATTCTGTAATAGCTTCTGGAGATCACTGATTGATTTAAATGAAGCATGATTATATCCTAAAATTTGCTTTCACAGAACTACTTTTTGCAGGGGTGAAGTGGTGACGAAGAAAGAAATTAACATTAATTTTATCAAAATATGGTTTTCTACACTGTTATGAACCTGTGTATACTGAAAAGTATTATACTTTTTTCCAGTTCAATAATTTGTTTCCAATCCAACAATGAAAGTAGAGGGACATTTAACAAAGGCCATTCTCTTCAGGAAGATGGAAACAAATGAAAACCAATCCGCAGGAAATATTTGGAAGTTAAGACCCCAGACTCCTCCTCTGGGAGTAGCATGAACTTTGGAAATCTGGGAGTCAGAGGCAAAATTATCTATGGAAAAAAAAAAAATCTATGCACTATTGATTAACCTTGGCACTTCAGACAACAGTGTCATCTCATGCACTGGAATGGCATGGCACCACGTGACAGACTCCAAACTGGCCATTCCTCAGAGGTGGCTGCTAAAATAAAAATTGCATTTAGTGTACCAGTGCCTGCGTAATGTGTAGCACTTTGCTCTCCAACTGGTTTGCTGTCTTCCAGAAACAACCCAGAGTGTTAAAATGAGCAGAAAGCGTTACTTTTCGTCGCACAAACCCCTTTGTCACCCACTCTGGCTTTGCTAAGATGCCATTTTCCCCCCTTGTTTCTCAGCCTCCTTCCTCTTTAGCGGGCGCTACTCCGTCCCCTTATGTTCCCCCTGCTCACAGAGTAAGGCTGGAGTTGCCACAGTCTCCTTAATGTCTAATCCTTTAACACTGGGAGAGCATTGTATTGCAGCCCTAATGCAAGGATGAATTCTGGAATGTGGAGCCTGGAGAGAGGCTTATAGAATAAGAAAGAAAGAAAAAGGGAAGAGGAAAAAGGAATTGAGAAGAGAAAGAAGTCAAAACCACACATGGGACAGAAGGAAAAAAAGGGGATTAGGTGACAATATCCGACTGCACTGAAGGGTCAGGAGAATTAAGCTTCAGAGCAGATTGCTCAATGTGTGCTGGGATAAAAAGACTCTGATATGAATGGAGGTGGTTCAAGTGCAGGCACATTGTGGAATGCAATAGGAGTCTGCTAGGGAACATTTAAGAGAGTTGTGCACCACTTTCATGTAGCAAATAATATATATTGTTTGCTGGGCAAAGATCTGAGCCTCCCTGTCACTTTTACAAGGTTGTTACAGAGGAACGAGAAACACAAGAATGGAATGAGATGGAATAGCACTACACTAAATGAAATTATAAATCAAATAATCTGAGCATGTGCTCCTAAGATTTATTATTGCATATGATATTTATATTGAATATAAACTTAAAGCAATAGATCCCTGTCCAAAGAAAATCAAGGCATTTGACATCAATGGAGTTAGATCTGCTTTTAACAAATACTTCAGAGCCTGGTTTTTAATACCTACTTGTACTGCATGTGCAACTGAGTGCATAATCTTTTCATCAGGCCAGCTCTGTGATCTTTCTAAGCAGTGTAGGTGCTGTATGTTGAAGGACACTGACTCATTATGATTTTCATATATGCTGGGAGTACTTCTATGCAGCTCAACAGTTTAACTGAAAAAACTACAGATACTTTGAATTCCCACGCAGTTTATTTTCAATTTCCTA
The DNA here is from genome assembly GCA_013398015.1 of Oreocharis arfaki. Lineage (NCBI taxonomy): Eukaryota > Metazoa > Chordata > Aves > Passeriformes > Paramythiidae > Oreocharis > Oreocharis arfaki. Next base: position 251,125 of record VZRR01003264.1, on the reverse strand, counting down.
TTCCCTTCTCGCAGACAAAAAACTTGCAGACAGCCTCAAAGTGACAGGATGGTTACTTTGTGAAGAGCAGGTCTCTACATCTTGCCTAGCACAGGCACTAGGACTGAACATAGCTGGAATCTGAGAAAAATGCCCCCCGTCCTTCTGACACGCTCTTTTTGCCCCAACATGGCTTCCTAATATAAGATGAAATAACAGCCTCATCTCAATCTGGCACGATTACCCATCTATGAAGCAGAGAGAAAACTGAGAAACATGAGAGATGGAAGAAACAAGTCATGAATAATAAAAGAAAGTGATTTTTAACTACGTAGAGAGAATTCGTTCAAGTCAACCATCTGGCACAGGGCACATCCTGCAGAGAGAGCAGCCATGGAAAAATTACGAAGTCAGTTCAGTTAACATTTCCCAAGAAGACACCACAGGAGACAAAGCTGGCGTAGAGTGCCACATCCGAGCGATTGATACTAAAACTATTTTGATATTGGTTATGAAACACACCCATCCCTAGTGTCCGGGTTGGGCAGATCCAAAGAACTCAGGTACTTATAAAAAAAACCCAAAATGCCATTTGCTCATTTGTAATGTTATTGCCTTTCCTGTGCTGCAGAGAGCTTGGGTGAAGCTGAAGGTGGCTGTGTACGTGACTTACATGCACTTTGCTTTGTTTTCAAAATAGAGCAGAAAACATAACTCATTGCAGAAAACCACCAACCCAACAAAACAAAACAGAACAAAACAAAACAAAAGAAAACCCAACCCCAAAACACTCCACTCCTACACAAAAAACTTGCTTGGACTGGAGTGAGCAGGACATGTTTCCTTCCTCCTCCCCAGTGGTAACACCTATGACCTGACCCAGGACTTGACCTGGAAGCTGAGAGAAGAAGAAAAAAGACAGGGCTTTCAGGGTTCAGGACAGCATCTTTAGAAAGATGTATGCCTGTGCGTGGGCATTGTGGAAGTACAGTGTCATTTATTCCCTGGGGACACAGATGTGAAAGCGCTGTTGATGTATATTTTCAACTAATACTTTCCTCTGACAGAGGATAGAAGAATTGTTTCCAGTGAATTCAGCAGCAATATTTTTACTGACTTCAGTGAACTGGAGATTTACTCTAAGGTTCTAAATATATCACAAGAGTTCACAGCCATATCAGCAATTCCTCCCCCATCATCCATATCCTTAAAAATACGTATGTGTCCTTTATTTCCCCCATCCTCTGAGTTATCTGGGTTTGTTGTTTGTCCCTTTTTAGTCCAAGCCAGCTGAGAGGCAGGCCCCAGAGCCTCAAAATCAAAACAACAGCAACACATTAAGCAGTCTGCTGTCTGCAGGGTACGTCTGACTAAGCTGGGAGTGATGTAGGAGCTGAAGAATCCACTGCCTCATGCAAGCAGGCACCATGGCTGAGCAAGCTCTCTGTGCTGCTACGTAATGTGTTCCCCTGCTCTTGCCCTGTGTACACACACAGACACAGATTAGCCTGCCCAAACTGAGCCAAAACATTCATCACAAGTAACACAAAAAGCCCCAAGAGAAACAAAGGCATTGTTTTGCATGTGTTTTTTTAAAAAAAAAATTTCCTCACAAGCCCCTCCCAAAAAGACAGCTATCTTGGAGTTGGCTTTTTGCATCACACACTCTTCTGCACACATCTCTTCTCCTGCATCTTTTTACTCGATAACAAGGAGCGAGAAGAGGGGGGAAGGAAAGAAAAAGGCCCTCTTTAAAGAAAAGACAAAAAGCCCAATAAAAATCCAGGGCATGTATTACTCATCCTCACTCAGAGCCATTCTGTAGGCAGAGGTTGGGAGGGAAGGACAAAAATCACTTTCTTTCCCACCTCTGGGCTTCTGAGATGGGGCTAGCACAAAATGTTGGGCTTTACAGTTCAGAGGCAGAGGAACTGTTCCTCCAAACATCGCAGAAGCTACTTCCTCAGAGGGACTGAGCTGGCCAGCAGAGTTGGACCAAGACAGGAGACCATGAAGGGATGCAAGAGGTGTAAATCAGTCTCTACAAGGGCAGGACCTCTAAAAGGAAATGTCTCTCCTCACCAGCCACCTGCTAGCAGGGTGCAGCTCTTTTCCACCCCGTGTTTCTGGTCCGTGTCTGGAACAAACACTCAAGCCTTAAATAATGTTTAGCTGACTTGCCATTGAACTTGACCCAAATGAAACCTGTAAGAGTTCAAATAAAGTTCATCTAGAATTTTGCTCTCGTTTTTGGGAAATCACGATGCCAGCTGGAGCCCAAGGTTGCGGCTCCGTGAGAAGACTGATCTTATATCGCTCTTATCAGGAGGAAGACACTACCGGAATCTCCAGACACAGCTCATTATTAGCTACCTGAGCCCGTTCTGCTGATGAGAGGCTGCCTGGGCAGTCCAAATCAGATTTGGCAATATCCAGACTGTTGTGTTCAAGTCTGAGCCAGAGAAAATCACATATAGCCCTTGTAAAATCATTTTCACCACAAAAGTTTCCCATCAGCAGGAAAGGCACGATGCAAATTGCAATAACTTCAAATTGTTTTGAGATGTTACACAACACAACATGGTTTTGCTTGATCTTTCCCCGTGTGAATCACAACCCATGCCTCGGAACCAAGCTCGCTTTTCTGAGAAATGAAAGCATTGGAAAATAGCAGAGAAGAGCTGATCAAAAACTTGCCTGCTGTCAGGCAGGCGCGGGCAGGGATTATTTTTGGTGCAGAACCATTGGTTGCTCTTGCCTCCAGCGCAGAGCGGATGCTTGCCCCTGCACTTTTCCGAAGCAGTTATCTGCAATTCAGGCCTCTTAATCACAGCTGGTAAGGAGAGAAGGCAGAGTGGTGCTCAGGCGGTTTGTGGTGCAACTACCAGCAAGCACCACACGTATTTCCTTTTCAGAGGAACCTATCTCTTCCTGTGACAATACTCAGGGTCTGGGCTTTTTTTTTTTGAGTGCATGAAAGCAACGTGCACTTCCAACACTACAGGTGAAATGAAGGCTGTCATGTGAGAAGAGGAAGTGTCATCTTGACAGCTGAGTTTTAAGCCTTTTCTTGAAAATGATTCAGGGGTAGAAAAATATGTTTCCCTGAAAACCCAGAGGATGGAATTTAGGACAGAGCTCTAACTGCATGCCACTTTCCTATCGCTTCCCGAATGCCCCGCAGGTATTCCAGCCGCTGGGAATGGTACCTGTGAGAATCACAGGTCTGCCCTCACTCCCCAAGCAGCCCCTGCCCAAGGGAATGCCTGGAATCAGACCAGCTATTGTTTCCCTCACATTCAGCACCACTGCTGAAGCATGAAGGAAACTCCCACCCTCGTCCTCCCCTCCTCACCCTCCTTCCCCTCCCCCTCGCCCCACACACGGAGATGTGAGAAAGGCAGCAGATCAAATGAAAGCAGTGAGAAATGGGGTTTCTCCGTCCCGCTTTGCACTGCCATCTATCTCCCATCACGGCAGCAGCCGAGAGCCAGCCGAGGGCTTCCCCCCTGAGATCTGGTGGTCACCTGCCACAGCCTCTTATCTCTGGAAGTTTTTCCACCTTTGAGCATCCAGGAGTTAGAGAAACAAAAGATGGAAGTCCTGGTTCGTACGTAATCTTGTTAATGCCAAGGGTATTCATTCAGGGTACAGCACATTTTCCAAAGGCATTTCTGGACTTAACCTTCCAAACCTCTGACAGCAAATCAGTCTGAAAATCAAGAGCTCTTTGGCAGCCACAATCACAGGGCAGGAGAAAAGGAGTAATATTTGCAATCAATAAAAGTGAAATTTCCAAAGAGAGTTCCTGCTATCTTAAAGATACGTAACAACAAAAACAATACTGGTTTTTGGAAAGCACTGACCCAACCAGTAGTTTGTTAGAATAACATTTTTTGTGAAGCATCCATCACTTAATTGGAGTGTGTCACCACATGACAACTGCACTTACATTAGAACAATTCAAATAAAAGTGATTTAGAAAGAGAATCCTAATCCATGCTCTACAGAGTATCATGCAGACAGCTTTGAGAGGTGGCACATATCAGTCATTTCCCAGAGCCTGGCTCTCCTGTAGGCTTCATAATTCCTCCACCAAGGGCTTTGTGGTAGAGGGATAAAGAAGAGAAGGCAGAAAGTTGTGTCAGACGAGCAAAAACTGGAAAAGTCGGCGTCTTTTGAACAAAAGAACCAATTAATGTCCCAATCAACGGGACATTTAGACAAGATGAAAGAAAAGAACTTTGTACCAGAAGGGTGGTCAGGCATCCCAGCAGGAGCCCAGAAAGGCTGGCAACTCTGCACCCCTGGAGAGGTTAAAAACTCCACAAGCCCCTGGGCATCTCGCTGTGACTGGATCTGCTCTGAGCAGGAGGTGGGATAAGACAACCAGAGGTGTTTTCCCACAGCATCCTCTGTCCCTCTCAGATTCTGTCACTGAAGGTTTCCATTGGCCCTGGTGCACTGACTGCACGTGAAATGTTGTTCTAGTTGCAAATGGTGAAGTAATGAATTAGTAATAAATGAATTAATGAGTAATAACATGAACAATTAATAACTAATCTAGTTCACCATACAAAATAAGTAGTAATTAATGTGCAATAAATTCATGGAGAATTTGAAAATTGCTAGTTTGCTTTTAACTCTTGCACATAATCATGCAACTGATGTGCTTATAACCCTGCTACTCAGGTTTTGCATGTTCCTAGAATCTACTGAGATACCTGTTCATAAAGTTCAACGTGAATGCTTTAGTCATATTTATCTTTGTAACAGAGCAAGGTTTGTTTGGGGCTTGTTGGTTTGTTGTTTTTTTTTTTTTTCCCCCAGCATAACCCAAAATGAACCTCAGATCAAAGCCATTCTATTCCGTTCTGAATACTGTGCCCTTTGCTGCAGCGCCTCAGAGCCTTCCAGTGATATATCACAGAATGTGATTAGCAGCTGTCACGTGTTGTTTGTTTCCCATCATCTCCCCAGGGATAAACTCAGCCGGGGAATGTTTCACCGGTAGGAGTTTGCGTTTGGCTTTGTTTTGAAATACGTGAGAATGATCTGGCAAAGGAATATTGCCAGGTCGTTTTCATGAAGCGCAAGATTGATCCTGAACGCTCTTCCACGCTGCTGTTTCACAGGGAGATGAGGAGATAAGATACATGCTGTTTAATCTAAAATTTGAGGAAAAACTGCCACGGTGAGGTTTCACTGGCAGCTCACAAAGGAATCAAACCTGTGATCCAATGTGCCCAGAGGCATTGATACTGCAGCGTGCTGAGGATCTTTTGAGTGGTGTTACTTATCCTCACCTCTCGCTGGCCCAAGAGGTGTCAAGGCCAACTGCAGAGCAAATCAGGAACTCCTAGGATTTGACTGACAGGGAGAACAGGTTGGAGTCAACAGGTGGACTTGGCTGGAAGATTTCCCCATGAACAAAAGAACCCCACCCCCCAAAAAAAGGTAACACTCCCAGAAAACGTCATGAGCAAAACCTGCTAAATGCACTCACTTTGCCCATCAGCACCATCCCAAAACAACAAGCAGCTCTTGCTCTCTCTGGACCAGAGACATGGTGAAAATAACACGATGGCTTCTGCTCACAGACAACTCAAAGTCAGCACGAGTTACGTGTGCTCATTAAATCAGGGAAGAATCTTGGCAGAACAAACGAAAACATCAATTCAGAAGTTTTCAGCGCAACTTTAATGTATATTTTTCTCGGTCTTGGCGTATATCCCCTGTCGCCTCCCTACCATCCTCTCTGTGTAGCCCCAAGGGCCATTAATCCAGCTTTGAAGACAGCAATTTCTTTCACAACCTAAACAACTGCCTCAACACGTCTAAATAAGTAGTGCTCTTATTTTTTTTTTTTAAGAGGAATATTATATTCCACACCAGGTTAAATCTTTCATTCACATTACTTATATGAAATTTATCACTTATAAACCCCCCAAAACCCAGGACTACAAAAGACTGGGAGCTCTCCTTGTTTCACAGATGGGAAAAACAGGAGCTGATGCTAAAGGATAGTCCTTCAACACTAATGCAACAAGTCCTGACAGAAAACGACCGGGGCTTGCACACCTGAATGTCTCAGGTGCTTCTGTGCAGTGTGGCTGAAAGGAAAACTCTCCTGGCCCAGCCAGTTCCTATAAAATGTAAGACAAAATCTGGTCGCAGTAATCTGAAGTAAATTTGACCCATGAAATCCATGGTGCTTTTACAGGCTTGTGCAGAGCAACTGGGCTTTGAGACTCCAGCCTGGCACTGCAAGGCAGAAAAGAGAATTCAGTGTCAGGCCCAAGGTCTTCTGAACTGTGCCCAACTTCCTGAGTCATTGCCTAATGCAAATCTGTGAAATAAAATTAACAGGCCTGGGTGAAGCTTTACATCTTTACACTAAACCAGTTTCAAATGCAGAAATTCAGTTTTCAAGCTCACACTTAACCAAACTGTGCACTCACCTTTCCTGCAGCTTTTACAGCAGATATCACTGCCGAGAAACTCTGGGTTAGGAGAGCAAATGTACAACATTTTTTGCCTGATATTCTCATCTCAGATATACACCCTCCTCACTTCACCTCATCCAAGCCCCAGACTGCTTGGAAATGATGGGAAAAGATTTTGGTGTAGAAAAACTGACTCTCTGATGTACAGCTTGGGATGAGAACCAAATTATTCAAAGCACTGATAGTAGGATGAAAAACTTGTTGTCACAATGCAAATATTAAAACCCTCATCCCATCATGATATAAAGATAAATTTAGAAGCACCTGACGGACTCATGGGACCATGAGTAGCTGGCCCAAGGAGCCTGTATTTGTCATGAGGTGGCAACAGTTCGAAACAAACTCAGATTTTCTTTTTTAGATTGTATCAGGATTACTTTTTACCAGACAAGTAAGAAAGCAAGGTAATAATTTCATTCAATATTTTGTGCTCCAAACTACAAACTTACCTTAAACTTGAGTAGATCTGGTTCCAAGCAATGTTTCTGACTTTTTTAAACAAACACCCTTTATATAATTTAATTTTAAATTTTTCTACAGTTCTCTGTCTGGGTAACAAATTGTGTTTATACCCTAACAGGAATATTTGATGCTCTGTCAAAGCTAATCAATCTTCCCTCTCTCTTTAGATACTAATGATGCCATCAATAAAAGCCCTCATCAGGAATGAATGTTCTGCACAAAATGCTATGCATAATGGTATGACCCCTCAGGAAGCAGGGCATGTCATTTTGAATTTATTTAATCTCTGGGAGTCCTGTATAGAGCTAACTTTTGAGTCTTTGGAGTCTCAAGCAAAACAAGATCATAGTGCCCCACAGAGAGTCAGAAACAGAAGAGCTTGCACCTGCAAGAGCCTCTTCTTCACACTGTTGCTGGATGGGGCTGCTTGTTTCAGTGTTTCCTCCCCACGATCCTGGCCCTGAGGTGGCAGGTCTCGATTTGGGAGGTGAGCTGGGGATCAGCTCCATCCCTCTCTCCTTGTACTGCCAAAATCTGCAGAGCTGTGTTCTTCGTGCTCCCAAGACTGAGAGAATGTGTTCCTCTCCCGCCACCGGGTATCAGGGTTTGTATTTCATAAATCACTTAAATCCCACTGGACTCTTTGCATTTTTTAGCGCTGATCACCAGGGAAGAGATGAGTTTGGGTTTCTATGGATCCTCTCACACTTGAGGAGCCCCGAAGTGCTTTAGCATAGATTCACTTCTTGGCACATGTAGTGACTGAGAAGTTAATCAGAATGATCTGCAGAAATGCAGCAGTGGTCAGTGACTCTCTTTCGATCTGAACTCTTTTGAAGCCTTAGCAAAAGATGTCCCATGCAGGTAAAATTCTAAGTAGAAATATAGACAGAAAAAACACATCCATGAAAGCAAAGAGAAGAAATGTCGGTTTGGAGAAGAAACAAACCTTCCAAGCCTCAAGGATTTGTTTATTGGTTTGTCTAGGTTTTTTTTTTTTCTCCCTTTGGCCCAGAAAAATTTCATTCTTTGGTTTCTTAGTTCTTCACGTACAAGATGAAGCCGTGCAGATTTCACAGCATTTTCTCTGAAAAATGTCAGTTAGTCAAAACCCCTGTTATCCACTGAGAACCAATTCTGACCACCCTTTGTGTGATAGTGGGGAATTCAAAGGACGGTTTGGGCTCCTGGTACATATTTGCATTCCAGATGAAGCAGCATGAAAATACAAAAGAGAGTGAGTGGGAAGAATCACTTTTATGATAAGCCAAGAGGGAAGAGTGTCTCTAAGTCGTGCAAGGTCTCCAAAGGAAAAGACTAGGTTGAAGGTAGAGCCTCTGAAAGGCAGTAGCTGTGGGCAGACAGGGGAGTTAGGCTTGTGCATACTATTGAGGGAACCAAGAAGTTCAGTACTCAAAGATTAAAGAGAGAGCACGGGCAGATAATATTTTTCATTTCAAGAGACCTCTGTACGGGGAGGGGGGGGAATATCAGTATTTTTGGTGTATTGTTTAGCATCACCCTTGAATTCACTTCTTCCACGGTCAGAAACAGGAAAAGAGGAGTACTTCATTGAGGAAGCACAGGAACCAATTGAAAATGGCAGAGCTATTGAACACTGAATGTACAGTGAGGGTATAACAGAGCGTTCTTCTTGCAATAATTTCTGATGAGAGACCAGTGTATGAAAGATATGTGGTATCCATCCCCAAAAGAGAAGAACAACTCCACAATGGCTTTCCAATTCCAAAGAGACCCAGCATGATAATATCACGAGAAATGTGTGTTTAGGAGAGATTTCCCACTGTCTCAGCATCTTAGTGGTAAACTGAGGTTCACAAGCGCAGTGAGTCCCTCTAACCTCCCCCCAGCACTGCTGCAGGGCCGTGGATTAGACCACAGGCATCCTGACTCCCAGCCACTCCAGTGGGTACCAGCAATTTACAGACCAAACCTCCTCGGGCTGATGAGGCCTTCCTGCATTGTGGGCTCTGTTTTGCAGGACCCGGCTCCCAGAGCCCAGCTGGGGAGGGTTTAATTGCACAGGCGTTTGCAAACGCTGCTGTTACACCGTGAAACATCAGGACAGCTACAAATAGCACGGAGGGAAATTCAGCTTACAGAAGACGGGTGTCTCACAGGCTTCCACGGGCCTTCTCCTGGATGGAGAATTTAAGAACTAAACCAGTTCAGGGTCAAATGTTTCAGGTTGACCCCTGCAGCAAGGCCCCTTTTGAACACTTTTCCTTCTGCCTGCTACAAAGGCTACAGAGTAGGAAATGCCCATTATTGTTTGACCTTGTGTCACGGAGACACTTTAAGGCCCAAATGCAAGGCTATTTTTAGCTGTGCTGTTATTTCGAAGCCAGGCTCGGGAGAACAAAATCAGCAAACTTCACAAAGAGAGACAATACAAAATGGCAGCCAGCATTATCTTCCCTTTCAGCTTGACAGGAATATTTGTCTTGATACTGAGCGCTGGTGCTGTGCTTCCTCGAGGAATGTTGAATAACTTCCGCTCACGTTACACGAGCGCCTGCCCCTGTATCACTTTCCTGTGTGGCCACTTGGCTGCAATGCCTGCAAAGGCTTTGTAATCCCCTGTTCTATTATTGTTTCCTAAGGATGCATCCTGCCTGGAAAATAGCAAAGGAAGGGAAACGGTATCTAACATTACTTCCTAATTAAACTGTTTGCATCATTCAAAGCCCGTGATGAGTTCCTTCCTTTTCTCTCCTTCCCTTCTTGTTTACTGAAATCAGGAGATACAAAAAGACAGCAGGAGAGAGACACAGTAAACCAGATCCTAATCTCCAGCACAAAAGGTATTGGAGCTTTTCCAGGTTTCTACCAGCATCCTGAGGATCAAATTCTGTGACAACTTGCTACTGTAACCTTGCTGGGGACAATGTTCTGTGCTGACGTGTAAGCTTTGCTAGAAAAATTTAACTTCTGGAGTTATGTAACTGGAGATATGGGAAACCTATTTATAGTGGTTGGGACAGTTTGGAACAAGGTTCAGCTATGGATCCAAACTGTACCTATATCATCATATATATATATATATATATATATATAATTTTTCCCAGAAACATTTGTTTGTGTTCCTGTCTGGTGTTTACAGAGATGGGAATGAGCTCACACCCAGACCTGAATTCAGAACTGAGCTTCCCCGGGGTTTGGGTATGTTTGATCCGGTGTCTAGATTTGGGCCCACCTCCAATAAATAGGTCCCAGCCTTGATGAGGAACCATCCCTCTTGGCATTATAATCTGTGCCTCTGAGAATGTGGGATTTCATATCTGCCAAAAACTCAAACAGCATTAACTGTTGAACACTGACATGAACTCTGAATGGTCAGCCCTAAATGTAAAGACTACCACCCCCCAAATCAAAAATAGCAATACTGAGAGGAACAGGCATGAGACAAAACTCCGAGGGTGCAGAGTAGGGAAAAGCCTGGCACTCCTGGCTTTGCATCCTGAGCTCTGACTGCTGGCCTAGGCAACCTCTCCAAAAACAAACTAATGCAACATCAAACCTCTCCAGAAACTCCAGGTGTGTGTCCTTGAGAGTCAAAAGAGTAGCAAGCTGGGTGTATCAACTATACACAGAGGCGCTTCTCCAAAAACTCAAGCCTTTGCCCCAGACTACTTCCAGACATTAGAGCTTACTTACAAGATATGTTGATACATAATTTATTTATCAATCATTCCAGATAAATAGCAAAATAACCTTGTGAGCTATAGGGTAGGAAGATTGTTTCCCCATGCCACAGTGCCCCAACAGGAACTCCATTAACAACGTACCGCGTGAAACAGTGAAATTCGCCATGCGGTCAGCTCAGGCACCAACAGCTGCCCAGATGTTGCACTGGAGTTAACATTCCTCCCTGCAAGGATGATGTCACTAATGCAGGCAACATTTCAAAGCAGGAATGTGCTGCAGGTTCCCACAGATCAGCAAACGATGCAGGTCACTGACAACCACGCCAGCAACCGCGGTAAATGCAGGTAAATGAGGTGAGTCAGAGGGAGGTGTTCAAACCCTGACAGGCACCTTGGAGGACTTCCAGCCTCTCCTAATCCAGCTGTTGAGTGACCTCTCTAGGGGCCTCCATCTGCCTTCAGCCAGAATAGCCCTCCTGAGCTGCTCCTGGTTCACATTCACCCAGCTGGGTGCAGGATCAGGCGTTTATCCCTGCAAGCATCATTCATAACACACTGCCACGTGGTGATCGCCTGAAGAATGAAACAAAATACTGAGGTGTCTCTCTGGAGAGAGAGAGAGGCAAGAGGCCACAGTCAGCTTCTGCTCTGTTTGTCCCTGAGTGTGAAGTAGTCCAACCTTACTCCTACAGCTATAGCCAGATTTGTAGCTGCATATTTTCCTTCTCTCCAGTGTACCTGCTGACTTGAAGCTCTTTACAATGATAAAAGCCGAGACCTGCTTTGGACAAACTTACTGTTCTATGAAGCAGCAATAGCTCATCCCTGTGCATTTGCACAAAAAACCACTACTGACTGGGAAAATTGATCACCTTTTCATCAGGGCCAAAAGCCACACGCTGTGCAATTGCTGCTTTTATTAAGCTATGCTTCAGACACCTATCAATGTGTAGGTTGGGACAGAACGTGGAATTTCTCCAGCCTCAGTGTATGGAAGTTGTTATTTGTGGGTAGAAGCCTTCTGGGAAGAAACGTGCTATTATGTGAAATTATAAACCCTAAAATCTAATGGGCTGTATTGCAAAGATGATTCTCACATGATTCTCACAAGGTTCACAACGGCATGGAAAAAAATATGTCTGTTTTTCCATATTCCAAGGATTCCCTGACAGCTTGGGAGTTTACAGCTGCTGTTTGCATTTTAAAAGGAGGTCAAGTTTCTCTGCTGCAATACATGCAAGTGAAAGACAAACATTGGCATTGTCCCTGCAGTCACCCATGTGGGCATTTCAAAGCAGCACCTATAAACCATTTCTTCTGCTCCAGTGAATGCTGTTGAAAAAACACACGCAGAGGTTACATCCAGAAAGGAAACTAAAATGAATGTAAAAGAAAGAAATCAGATATGCAAAGAAGTCATTTAGTGTCCTAATGGAAAGTCAGAGTTGAACTAGCAGAAATGGATAACTACGAATTCTCTTCCATCATGAAAAAATATATGATAATTGTTATTCTGTTTACTATACTTAGCAGCAGTAACTTCTCCCAGACTCGGCCGAAAGCCAGTGGTGTGGGAGATTTGTGTCATCCAGGTACAATGTACTGACAAGATGTAAAACAAAGATCCTGATGATCACCAAAGGTCCAGAGATATTTTTGGTGACGAAACCCTCATTGAGAGCTAAATAAAATTCACTTAATTACATTCTACATTTTTTCATGCATACCCTGAGCATCACATGCCAAGCGAGGCTGCTACATCTCTACAGAAACAAATGCATTTCAGTAATAGATCACTTCCTTGTCAGATCACTGCTGAAAAATACCGTCTCTGAAATATCTGAGTGTCTGCGTGGTTCCCAAAGGTTAAAACCGTGTGGCCTATTTCTCTGCTGAAAGAATTACACCACTGCAATAATCAATTATCATCAAATTAGGGCAAGATCAGAAAACGGGTACAATGAAAACAATGGGGGGAAATGAATAGTCTGTGCAATGCTACTGAAAAACCTGCAAAGGGATGTCCAGAAAGCTGCCTTAAGCAGTCTCTTCTCACAGACCCTCTCAGCACACACCTCCTCACAGCTCGGGTGGGCACCTCCACACTGCCAGTCAGCGGCTACACGCAGGAACTGAGTCTGCACAAAGGCACGGGACGACTTCCAGTGTCAGTGTGGAAACACTTACCCTGCAGCTTTACAAGCAGCTTCACATAGGAGTGGAGGAGCTGCCTTCATCTGCCATCTGGAAGTGGTTTGTGTCCCACCAGTGGTATGCATATCGCAGTTTGGAAAGCTCTGCTTCAGACCAGGAGTCTTCATAAGGGCTCCTCCGGCTGCCACACAGCTGCTGTGGAGACTCCTCACCCTGCTTTGTACCCAGAGATGATGAGGACCCTCCAGAGCAGCTGTGCAATTGTCTGTGAAGCCTCATGAGCAACAATTTAAACCTGCCTTAAACTCCGCTGGCTTGAAGGCTGATCTGGCTGATTTATATCTCAGTAAGAGAAAAGACAAACAGATTTTCCCAGCCTTTCTGAGTCTCTTCTCATCTCGCTAAAGCAAGGAAAATAATTTTCTCCGAGGCATGCTGGAGAAGAAATCCATTAGCAGTTACAAAGCAGGGCTGAATGTTATTGTTACATCCAAGTAGCTGTAACAGCCTTTGATTCTACCATTACTTCGAGACAGAAACATGGGATTTTATGTGCACGCAACTAGAGCGTCTCTTAATTGCTACCTCCTTACCGCAATTGCATCGCATTAAATCTAAAACCAATAAAACAAGCGTTTTGTTTCTTTTTTTAAATAACAATCACAAAGCAGTCTGCTCATATCAGTGTCTCTGCAGTGTACCCATTTGCGTGTCTCTCTGGAATAAAACACCAAGCGAGCGCTAGGCCTGTAATTTGCAGCAAATTTATTCCTTTTAGCATTACCGTGAGAGTAACTAGGGCGGGTAAAGAAGCACTTGAAGTATTTAAACTGAAAGGAGAGCTACAGGAAGCAGGTGATTCATGCAGGAAACTGCTCATCAAGGAGCCACAGGCACAGCAGGACTGCTGCCATGACCGCCTGCCTTGGGTGCACTGTGACACCCCAGGCTCAAGGCAAGGTGTCCCCAGCCACTCAGGGGCTGACCTGCACTGGTCCTTTGGGCAAATATTTGTTTGCAAGTGGGTATTTCTGAAGGAAAAATACATTGAAAACAAGTGCTCACTCTTGCACTCAATTTTTATTGAATATTCCCTCTCATTTGCGATTTAGGAATTTTTTTTGCCCTGCTTCAGGTGTAAGCATTTCTACTCATTTTAGAGGAGGGCAATAAAAGAACGGATTAAGGGAGAGCTTTAGGGCTTCCCAAGGTAGGCAAAGTTACAAAATAAAATAAAATAAAATAAAATAAAATAGAATATAAGTAACTAACGAACTTGCGTTTGAAGATAGACATGTTAAAGAATCACATGCAAAGGTGAGAAGAGAAGTAGGAGAAAAGAATTCTAGTCAATCAGGCAAAAAGGGCCCAGTCATTTGCTACCATTTCTCTTGCTGGCAAGGAAAACATGCACACATACATGAAGCTGTCTACGTGTACATGAAGCTGTCTACATGTACATGAAGCAAAAGGAAGGAGGACTAAATGAACTAAGGTTCATTAATCATGGACCTGCAGCTATAAAGATCTTACAGAATGAAGGGGGATAGAGCTTGGGTTATAATAAAATGAGCTGGAGATCTGCACGAGTCACAGAAGTTTAGAAAGATTTATTTTTTAAAATCTATGTATTTAGCAAAGCGTCAGGAAAGAAGGCACGTGGCTTGTGAACAGAAACACGGGGCTCATGACTGTAAATATAAACACTGTTTTTGAGCACCTGCAGCTATTATTAGACAACGTCTGTTTGTTTACATGGCCTGCTCTAGCGGGTGAAGAAATGAAGAGGGTGTTTTTAGTGTCAGCAGGTTTTAAACTTGAGTATTTTGGGACTTAGGTGATTTTGATTAACCTCTTTAGCTACTGTGTTTTATTGATGATGTGCATATGAGGGTGGCACACTCAATTTTTAGACAAATTCAGATTAGCTACAGTAAGCATATTTTTAATGTCCTATTATTTTGCACCTATTTATGATGCACATCATCCCACCTTCCAGCTCAAGTGCAAAAATCTTTGTTGCCCGTATTCAAAACTGTGAAAAGTTACTTTTCACGGGAGAAAAGTCATGGGGGTATTTTATGTAGATGATAATAACAACAACAACAACAACAACAATAACAATAACAATAACAATAATAATAATAATAAAACCCTCTTCTTTTAAATGGATTTTTCATCCTGAAGATTTAGGGAATCCAGAAGATTTAGGGAACCCTTGATTTTCTGCACTTTTATCTCCTTCTGCAGTCTTCAGCAGGCCACTTTAATATTCACTGCCATTCATCTCTCTCAGGGAGATGTGCAGAGACTGCCTGTTTCAGGGGTTTTAACTTAATGGTAAGAGGAGTGGCAGTGACAGCGCAAATTAAACAGTAAGAAAAGCAAAATAATTGCTGACATTAAGAGTTTGATGTGCCAAAACATCACCTTTTCAAGTCAACTTGGATTATATTTCACCCACAGAGTTATAACTTCATGTATTCTCTGTATACACTTCCCTAAAAGTTAATTGTGAGTGAGCTGGCATGACTGAAGTATTAACAACCCAAGAAAAGTCCACCAAGCCCAACAAAAAAGCAAAGGCTTTTTTTTTTTTTAAGTCTGTGGAAGTTTGGTATTTCTCATTGTCTCCTGCTCTGGGTTCCCTCTAGAAGGAGCAGTGCCAAGACACTCTGAGGAAGGCTATTCTTGTTCCATTCGCAGCCCAGCGAGAAGCAGGAAGCTCCATAAATCTCACAAGAAAGTCTGTTTTGCCAGCAGGGCTGATTCTGAAGTTAACCCAAGTTGTGTCATAGCCCTCAGCAAGGATCCAGCCAGTCTGAATCATCGCATTTATAGAAATCAAAGAGCTTCAGAAGGGTTTGGATGGAGATCAGGAAAGTATCTAAGCACAGAGTATCTAAGCAGGTCTCAAAATCAGAGTCTCCAAGCAGTTGCGCAACAGGGGCAAGGGAAGCCCCAGCAACACTGAAATCCAGCTCCTGAAGGTGCCAGAGGCGAAGCACCAGGGATTACAGAGAGAAATGGCACAAGCTGAATACAGGCCTGAGCCCCATTTTCTGGAACATTTATCTGGAATAGAATTTTGAATAGTTTTTTTCTTTGCTATATTTAAAAAAACCAACCAAATCCATCCTCCTGTAGAGATCAATAATGCCGTATGCAAGATTGCCCAGCTGCATTTGCAGAGTTACACACCTTGTTCCCTACTCCATAGCTTGTTTCCCATGTGTTGGCCCACCAAGGATGGAATTACAGAGCAATCAAGCCCTCAGAGGTGAAAGAAAGTTTTGTTTCCAGACACGAATGCTCCTTTTGGACAAGCCAGCCTCCTTCTCGTGGCTCTGTGCTTATTACAGGTATTAGGTGTGGTCTATTTGACATGCTATGGGAGTGCATGTGCTTGGAAGCGTATTCCCAGTCAACACGATGAAAATTTCCAGTATGTTAACACAGAAGGAACAATTCAAGTATCATTTACACACTTCTGAACTCGGATTAAATATAAATGACAGAAAATCAATGCAGAAAATCAATGCAGCTTTTGGCTGGAAATGAACATGAGGTCACACTGGCAGGGCCTCGGGGTAGAAATAAGCGGCAAATTGTTTCTCTGCCCTTGAAAACATCATCAAAACCCCATTAAGGATAAACTCCAGTAATCTCTTCATGCATTTTTTCCCAGAAACAGAAAATGACCACCTCTGTCACATCTACCTCCAAACAAGAACCGAAGACAAGAAAAATTACCATATGGCAAGCAATTCCAATGTTGGGTGTTATCCTAAACTGTAAGAGATTCCGGTTCAAGTAGCTACTTCCTGACCCTCCCTCCCTCCTTCTCCAAAATATAAAGCCCAGCAGTATTCCAGAGAGAGAATTATTTACCTACAGAAGTCTTACGTTGCAAATTTTCTCCTGCATAAATCATTAGAACGGGAACATTCCCGTAACTCCACCAAAGACCGCTGGGTTTGCTGCCATTACATCACAGGATTCCTGGTGAGCTCTGGATGTACATAACCCAGACCCTCCCCAGCCACCCTGAGGTGGAACAATGAAACACACCAGATCCCAGGGATTCCCCCACATTCCCTGTGACGAGTTCTCAGGGAAAGCTGAGCACCCTGCACAGGCCCTACCTATACTGATAAATGATAAGGACCAGAGCAAGAGCCTGGTCAGTGCTGCCCACACCGTTGTTAAACTGCTCACACACGTGGGCTTGGCTCTTGCCAGCTTCTCCTCTCTCAGATTTGCTTCAGCATGATCTGAGAGATAGCAAAGGTCAATTGTTTCCACCAGGCAGCATGGCCAAGGTGTCTTGGCTTTTTGGGAGGGGAGGAGGGTTAGCTCAGCCACACGGCTGAGTCATGCCACGCTCTTTGATCTCCAGGCCAAAGAATCATCCCTGGCTCATTGTGGTCTGCTACAGACGCTATCCTGACAGTTTGAGGTGAGAAGAAAACTGCCTGCTTCGCTATCTCCCCATAAATCCCTCAGGACTTCTCCAGAACATGTTGGTGGGATTTCTGGGGTGATCGGGAAGATCCCAGTTTAAGGAACACTGAAAATAGCCCATTTTTTCATGTGTAAAAAAATGAATCACCAAGAGTTCTTCTGTAAATCTATTTCAGGCAGTGAGAGAAGGGGATATTTCCACAACTTTGACCTTCAGTTTTGGATGAAGTAGCAATACATTGTCTTTCCCATAACTAAGACTCCAAAGGACTTGTAAACACTGGAGCCAGAGAACACCTCTGCGACATGGTTTGGCCCATGCCATTATTCCCTTTCCACAGGGAGGAAAATTGGGTCACAACTTTGGTGAAAAACTTTTCCAGGGCTTTTTTAGCGCATAAGCGGCACTGCTGAAAACAGGATGTGTGAGTCAAATCCTAGACTCCCGTTTAACTGTGCGGGGAAAGGAGATAATTATTTAGATTTTGAGTGACAGTAGGTTGCAGCCACTGAATGGGATGTCCTTCCTGGAGTTACCTGAGCTAGGGATGGCTCGGAATGGCACGATGGAACCAGGCTGGAGGGCTGGCCCCGCTCTGCTGCAGCTGCAACAGCACACCTGGGCCATAAACTCTGCCTCTCAACACCAGACAGCAGGGGGCTGAGAAGTCAGATCCTTCAGCACACGAGGTCACCAGGCCAAAGCCTTTTTATGGATTTAGCCCTCAAAACAGGATTTAATAGCACGCAGTAAATAAGGCCTTGGGCCACACATGGAACAATGAAGATGAAACAAACTACTGAATAGCTGCTCATTAAGAGGCCTCTGAACATCCTGTGCGCAGAGGTAAGAGGGGTCTGCGGAAAAAATAGTATGTGATCAGATAATTAAAAAATGAATCATAATGAATTACACAGGCAGCTTTAATTAGGGCATTTCCTAACTTTTCCGTGCTTTTCTTTGCGACATCGAAGTGTCCTTCCAACGCCATTTTTTGTGTGTACGGTGTAGAGCTCTGTTCAGTCGTGCTCTAAAGGCCACAGCAATATTTGTGTTGCAAAGCCACATCAAGTTTCCCTCACACAGGTATTTTTTCTCCAGGTCTCTTGGATCTGTTCTCATCCACCCAGCTTTGCATGGAGGAGACCCTGCAATCTTTGCAAAGAACTGCTTCAATAACTCAAGAGCAAGAACAGATTCAAGCCCTGTGTCTTTAAGAAGTGCCAGAAGGAAAAGACAGAGCAGCAGAAATACTCGTTGTACAACTCAGCTCTTCCAGCTACATCAGCTTATAACCATACCGGATTCCAGGGCATCCGTGGGAAAGTATTTATTTTACCTGTAGGTATAATTGTGAGCAATAAAAACAGCTCAAACCTTGCCAGAAAGGGTGTGAATTTCTAAAAAGAAGGAAAAACTCTGAATTCCAATACCTGAGCAAACAAGTTAGTATAACAGAAAAAATAGAAGTAAATGAAACAGCGTTGCCAAAACAATGAGCTTATGATTTGCCAACAGCTGGATTGCACTTTCACTTACAAATGCTGCAAAAAAGGCTCTGACTTCTGAGCACATTTTCTTTTGAAGCCAATCGTTTTGTTTCTGAGTGCAAAGGATGTGTAAAGAAGGAAAAAATAATATTAGCAGAAGCTTTGAAAACCAAAATAACCCCCCATATCTTTTCCCTTGGGAGACTTTTCACCCGTTTGGCAGTACAGAAAAAGCATGTCTCGCCAGCTTAAAAAATATCGGCTCCACGGAACCGGAGAGGAGGCAGGAAAAGAGAGGGGAGCTCCCCAAAAAGCACAAGCACGGAGTTAAAAACATGAAATGCCATGTTTTGGTCTGCCTTGCCAACTAAAAGCTCCGCAGTTTGTTGTCAAACCAGGGATGCAAAGGTCGGAAGCGCCGCTTGTCTCGCAGCCAGCTCGTGACAATGCAGTCTGATTGCGATCTCACCCCGTGTCATGCCCGGGTTGTCCTGTCACACAAAGCTTCACCGGCGTGCCACAGAATGAATGAGGAATTTGACTTGCCTGGCCCATCGCTGGAACTTGCATGGACACACTGTCTGAGCAAAATCTCACCAGACAAAGGTTTCCACTGGCAAGCTCCTGCGTTTCCTTGTGCGCCGCAAAAATCTCATTGCCTTCCTGACAAGTCTCATTTCCAGCCCTGAGTGAAACCAGAACTTTCATGGAAAGCAAACTAGGTGGGAGAACAAAGTTAATCAACTTCAGAAGCCCTTCCAGAAGCCTGTTTTATAGGATGGCTTAAGACAGGAGTTATTTCAACTAAGCTTGTTCAACTAAGCCCCAGCATCACATCTTGATAGGGAATTGGAATACCTAAAAATGTTACTAATTTTCACCTGCCAAATCTTTGGCCTTCAAGTTGATGATGGCACCTTCTTGATCAGGTCTTTGCACCTCTGTGCTCACGTCCATCTTCCTTTGGCTGCTCAGCCTTGCTGAGTTGACTTCTGCTTTTTGGTCTCTGCTTTTTGGTCCCCGATAATCTGCTAAATCTCTTCTACTCCTTATCACAATCTAGTTTTCAGCTATTTTGCAGGTCTGCTTGGGAGGCTTTTTCAACAATATTGAAAATCCTAGAGATGCTGCACCTCTCCTACAGAGTCTCTGCATTGTTGTATGTGCACCTGCTTCGTTCTGCTGTGCACCTAGACAAATGCAAGGTTTCTCTTTTATGCCAGTCAGACCCTTACACATGAAGGCAGAAAATTGTGCTGTTTTAGCCCAGAAGCTCTGGCAATGGTGGAACTCACAATGGCAGCAACAATAACGTCGGGCCAAAATGCTCCTTTCACTAGATTTGGCAGAGTTGGCCATATTTGAAAGGTATCATGCAGCAGCCTCTGTGTAAAACTCATCATATAAGGAAAAATAAACCCAGCTGAACTTTAAAAATGAGATGCATTTGTACTTGGCAACACTGGTTTTCTGATTGTTTTCTAACGGCAAAGACTAAACAAGATGGCTGTGGCAAAGCAAAGGAGACAACTGGAAATGAAGGCCAAAACAAAAAACCTATAGACAACTCCACAATAAAGACAATTTCCATGCAAACTGCAACTGTTGAGTTTCAGGCCTTTCAGCTGTCTGTCTGCTTAAAAGCTTTTTATTCAGCAAACAATTTACTTTGTAACAAACCTAGGCCTGGAAAATTTCTGCCCAAAACATGCTTCTTTCACAGAATCAGAAATTAGCTGATGACTTAATAGCAACACTTACTACTAAGCATTATAATAAGGAAGTATTTTATGTACTTGCCTTGCATTCTGCCAAAGACAAAGATGAGAGACTTGTGCTGTTCTCGTACCACACATATCATGGATCAAAAGGGTCCCAATGGCGGTGTTCTCTGGCTTTTGAGAAAGGCTGAAACATCCCAGAAAAACCAACAAGCAAAACTGTTGGTTGGTGCTTGTGATAAAATAACTAAATGAAATTCAGCTTGGAAACTGAGGCCCATACATTCAGAGGAAGATAGTTTAAGTGATACGTTTGGGGATGAGTAGCAGAGCAATGCATGGATATCAGCCAACACAGCAAGCCTTACAGTTCTTTACAGCATATTTGGGAACTTACTGCCACAGAAATAACAGATGGAAACAAAGGAAGATGCAGTCATTTCCATAATAATACTTGGAGGGTGGAAAACAGACTGAAGACCTCTGAATTTTTTTTCAAAATCTTGTTCCAACCACACTAAAATCCACTGCATTAATTCTCCAGATAACCACAAGGAAGATGATCTGAACAATGTCTGGACTGAACTTGGGACCTGAAAGACTGACCAAGTAAGAAAAAAACCCCAAACCATCGACATCTCGGATACCAAGTGTTAAAATATCTTGGCAAAACCTTATCTATAGCAGATATAGGAGCTGCAGAAAGGCCATCTGGCCCAGCATCCTGCCTTCAACAATGGCCATAAGCAAACCTCGTGTCTAAGTTAAGAACAGGGGAAAAGGTATATGACACTTTCTTTGAGCACTTTCCCAGTCTGGGATTATTTTAAGCTCAAATGTTTCCTGAGCTTGGTGCAGCCGCTTAGGAACCTCCAACAGAGCTGTCCCTTCCAGGTGTTTGCCTTGTCTTCCCTTAGAGATCATTTGACAGCCCTTATTTCTTGCACTCTAAGAGCTGGCAACTGGTATCCACCCGACCACGCCACCAGTGGCTTGTAGCCTTCTATCAGATCCCACCTTGCTCCCTTATTTTCTGAACTGAAGCATCCCAGGAGGTGCAGTCACTCCTTGCTCAGACCTTTGGTCATTCTTTCTGCCCTCTCCAGGGCCTTTTGTAGTTTCGGGGTTGGGTTTGTTTTTTTTTGAAGTAGAGGGCCCAGCACTGCACATGGGTGGAGTATGGGCTTGCAGAATGACACCGTGGCAACTCTCCAACACTCCACAGCCCACGCAGTTTGGGACAACAAATGAGGAGAAACCTCTGGAAACCGCAGGAGAAAGGGAACAGTACAATTCTTATGATAATTGTGGCTACGGAAGCATCTATTCATGCTGCAAGGATCTGAACCTCAGTTGAGCAACAGCTTGAATGTTTACCAATAACATTATGAAACACCTTTTGAAAACTGGTGAGCCAAACCAGATCTATTCAAAGGCATCATCTACCCACAGGTAACACATTATTCAGCCCACAGAAGTGACCATTTCTATGTAAATACTTTGCAGTGGCAGTGATTACACTTTCCTGTTACTTGAAAACTTTCAGAAGCTGACTGGATTGCCAGTATGTGCACAGTTGTACCTGTCCTGGTCATCCTTGGAAGGTTCTCTGGGATTCAGGTCAGGTTTTGTGCTTGTGCCTAGTCTTACACAAAAAACAACTGAAAATTTGAAATTTCCCTCGACATTTCTCACCCCGTGGCTACAATTTCGCTTTCTGCTTGCCACTTTTTCGATTGAGGTGTTGTGGTCTGATGGATTTACCAACAGCAAGCACAAAGAAGAACTCAGTAACAAGAATTAAGTTTCTGAAAGGCTTTTTAGGCACTTGAAAGCATCCCCCTAAAGAGCCCAAAATTCCTGTGAGCTTTCTGCAGAATGGTTGCCTGCAATTATTTTTCTCATCTTTAAGTGCATTTATGTAAAGGCTGCAGCAACAACTGGCACATATGAGCAGCAGATTGTCTGTGTTCTTCATTAGTGTGGCAGCAACATATCCTTTGTTTTTCAGTCCTGGGCTGAACGAAACATCTTCCACAGAGACAAATCTCCACGACGATTAATCATGAAGCATTCCATATGGATACTGATATCCCACATGCTTTAAATGAGGCTGGGTGGGAAATCTTCTGCTACATTTACCTCTCAACCCAGCAGACTGCTGAAAGGCACCCACAGGTCCATTCCCTTGCAATTTTTTAACATCACTGCAGATTTGGCTGAGACCAAGTTAGCTGTAGAAGCCTTTGCTGTTGTAGTACTGACCATTCAGCGGTGTCATTTTTTAGTTTAGTTTTTCCATAAGGGCAAAAATAGGGATATGCTCACACAAAACTATTTTTGCTGAAGTGGCTTATTTCATCGACAGACCTGATGTGAAGCCACACTGCTCGAAAGTGTTTTCCTAGAGCATAAAATCCACTTTCACTGTGAGGGTTTAGCATGGGACAGAAGGCTTTGGCTGTGCTGCCTGCAGACCCTTTTGGCGTTCCATGGAGTACTGCAGTGTGGAACCTTCCTGGGATGCAACTGAACCACACTTGGGTTTATGTTTCTAAGATATTAATGTATTTATATATTAATAGTTTCCCCACGTACTGCAGAGCAGTAATCTAAAGCACAGTCAAACTGTTCCATAATGCAATATATTGAGCACAATACGCTAGCCAAAATCAGCTCTAAAATAAATAGCCACAACTTAATTGACGTAATAGAGGTCTATTTGCTTATACTGTTACTAGCCTGGCACTCTTCACTTGTTTGACTTCAACTCAGAAAGTGCATTAAGAGTCTAATGTCCGTTTTCCAAGTGGAAATAGAAGCAACTTCTTCCTATCTGCACACATAAATTAAAACACCAGAAGTACAGCACGGTATTCTTTGCTTTATGACTGTACCTCAGTCTGAAGTACAGGTTCAGTTTTGACTTCATTTTACCTTCTCCCATGCATATTTACCATCCTGCTTCCTCAAAGTCCATTATTGATGACAGAATGCTTGATCAGTCGGTGGCTCTCACAACATTTTTTTCATCATCTGACCCGCAGCGGTTTCAATGTGGTTCTATAAACGGGTCTCTGCCCTCACAGCATATGACAAAATCCCCAGGATCCTGAGCTTCAGCAGGCACAGAATACAAGCTACACCCTTAAATACCTTGTACCCCTTCCTGAAGCCCCCTGGAACAAAGCTGGCTCCTGGGATGGCTCCTTTTGCTATTGTTTTCTGCCACTCGGGTGGAGGTTCTACGAACCAAGGTCTAACAACTGGATATCCAGATGCAAATTTCGGTAAAAATTCATCCACATCCTGATGTCCCTCCAGAATCAGGGGTAATTATCTCATGGTATTCTAACATTGGCCCTTGCTGGGGCATTTCGGTCATGACCCTCTTAATCCAGTCAGCTTCTGACACACCAGTGCTTTCAAGGTGCCAGAATCACCAACAAACAAAAAACCCCTGCACCATAACCTTTACATTTCTCTGTGAGATTCCTGTCGCAGCACGCTCTCCATCCAAAGAGCCCAAAGGGCTTGGTAGGAACATAGGCAGATAAGATTGTTTCAATAAGGAACTCTGAAGGACCAGCTCTTGCAGTGACTCATCCCTGAAGAAAAAGGCTCCTACCAACCCAGAACAGCTTGAATGGAGTTTTATGTAAAATGCAACCTATATTGATGCTGTATATTCCCTTTTCATTTATAAATACATATATAACAGGTATAAAACCGCCAGCTTGAATCCTCGGCATTGGTGAAGACATTCGATTTGCTCTTTATTAGTGTTTAGAAATGTTGATTTTTTTTCTAGTTATTTTTTAAAAAGATACCTAGGTTCCTACCTAGTTTGTGGGCTAGGTTTTAAGCTACATGAGCATAATCCAAGAAACACTCTACTGAACTGAAATATGTTAAACAGGAGGATGAGAAAAGCAGCAACATGCATTAATATGTTATTCAGAAGCTTCACAGAGCTCCTGATGTAAAGAATCAGTCAAATCTCCACCAAGTCAGGCCTCAGGAGAGCCAAGTGGCCTGCATTTCTTTATACAGTTTTCTTCACGCCATCCCAATTATTAGTCTCGAGCTAATGGTGCTTTACTATGAATAAATATGCAAAGTGGAACCGATTGAATGAAATCCAAAAACCCAAGACACAAAGCTCCTCTGCTGTGTGCCAGTACCTCGCAGCTGCTGAGGCATGAGCTAGAAGACAGCTATATTTTCCTGCTTCACTACAAGGCTCTGGTGTGGGCTCCATTATAAGCCAATATAAGACTAAAGAAAAGGAAAATCAAACCTTTCCATAAATCCATCTGAAAGCAAACTCAGCAATGCTGCAGAGGCAGTGATTTACACTAGCATTCAATTTTAGGGACTAAAACGTCCCATCTGAGCAACAAACAAAAAATTAACCTATTGTTAACAATTTTCTCGTTCGTGATTTGAAACAGAAGCATTCGCATAACTCGAAAGCGTATCAAACGTGCTATTTTTTTAATCACTGTGAACAGCAAAAACAGGACTTTTAACCATGCTGAAACCACAGCAGGGGCTTTACCACTGCTCATTGAAAACAACAGTCTGACCCACACAGTAAAATTTTAACGTATCTGTGATTTGTTTTGCATTTAGCTGGAGCTCTGAAAAATGATACCAGTAAACAGCATTAAAATCTTCTGTCTTACATGGAAGTCTGCCTGGATCCGTGGCTTTATTTTAGATTTATCACTCTCCTTTGGTCCACTTTTGAACTCTCCTCTCTTCCTGGCCCCACGGTGTGTTCCAGCAATTTCTCTGGAGCTGTGCAAAGGTAGCAGCTTCTGGCAGGCAAAGGTCCATCTAAGACATGAATCAAAATCACCACCAAACATTTCAAAGTGAATGCTACTTTCATCTGAAGAGGAAACCATGCCTTTTAATCTTAATTATTTTGCCATGGTTCTTCCCTCTATTTAAAGGCTAACAGGAAAAGTAAGAAGTCTTATAAATTATTAAGCAAACAGAATTTATGAATCACTGCATTCCTTGAGATACCAGAAGAGTCTCAAGAAAGGCGACTTTCTCATTTCTGGACTTTCTGGAGTGTGGCTGGAAAGCATCAGGCACTTTTGCCAGGGGAGTTAGCATCTAGAAATTCAATGAGCATTGAAGGGAAATTCCTAGCACGGTGATCAATTAGATCCTCAACTGCAGTTGGTACTGGATGGTCTGGCACTCCATTTTTTTGCCAGGACATCGACAAAAAATTGTCAGCTGTGGTGTTCCTGGTGCTCCTTTTGCCACACACACATCCTGACCCTCACATATTCTGAAAGCATGAGCTACAAAACCAGTCAGGTCTACGAAGGGTAAAGTGGTGAAAGGCACTCCCAGACCTGAAGGGTGACCCTTCATCCTAATGTCCTATATAAGAAAAATTGTGGTGCTTAACCCACTTAATTTTGAAGTGTAAAGAATTGTTTTTCCCTAGGAAAGTATTATCAGGCCTTGTGTTAGTAGTAATCACATAATTATTTACTAATGCTACTGATTAGCCAACTGAAGGCAGCTTTGTATGCCTGCACCAACCAAAAATTCAGTCAATTTTATTTTCTTTCAAAACAACAACTTCACCTTTGTGTCACTGGAGCACTGGGGCCTTAGGACAGAGCTGCCATTCCTGCTAGCACCACACCAGTGGAGATCAGGGCAGTGGATTTGGCAGCCTTTGGGGAGCTATCGGTTTCCATGCCTCCAGCACAGACCAGACCACCAAGGAAGTGTAGATAAACATGGCAGGAGGCTGAAGGCTGTGCTGGAAGCTTTGCATCCAAGCGTTCCGAATAAGATGTTGTTTAGGTGCAGCAAGACACAGTTGTACACAGAAAATACCCATTGCAATGGCTGCAGACAGGATCTGAAGGCTTTCTGCTGCTAAAGATAGCAGAATTCATTAAACACACAGAGAGATCCCGTAGATCCTAGCAGATCAAGCGTGGTACAAATTCAGGTGTAAGGCTAACTTCAGATCTCACCGTGAGCTCACACGGCTTTATGTAACCTTGCACTCACAGTGGCACTTACTTTTGGTTTGCTCCTTTGTTAAAACCACCACTGGCTGCAAAATGCACTCTAAAATTTGCTCCATCTGAATCATGGTAGAAGAACTCTTTCAGTTTCCTGTCCTTCCTTCCCAGTTTCTCTCTGCCATCCCTGTTTCTGATGTCCTTCATGTACACTCCTGATGCTGCCAGTCCGAATGTTCAGCCTCCCTGCCATGGATGTCACAATAACCTTTTGCAGCTAATAGAATCAGAAATGGATTTAGACAAAAATCCCACCAATTTTTGTAACAGCATTAAATATACTCAGTATGTTGATATACTTAAACATGTCTCAGCAGCACAAATTGAAAAGGATGGACAGATAGAGCAGGAAGCAAGTGAGAAAACCACATGCCTCATCAAGCAAGCTCTGTCCATTTGCTTAGATGACACTGACCTGCTCACAATTACCCTAAATACCCAGCTTGACCTGCTGTGAGTTTGTGACAGGAAATAAAAAAACCAACAAACAAAAATCCCTGACCTTTGAGCTTTGTAGCAGCCACAGATAATAAGGATGAGCCACAGAATAACTTCATTTTGTCCAGATAATTATATACGTTCCTCTTCACATCAAGTCCTGCGTTATTCTAGAAAGGAAAATTGAAGTCTGGTGGCTGTAGTTTAAAGGGAAACGGAGCACCACTGACTGGGAGTTCCAGACACCACTTTGCTGGAGATACAGAAACAGCATCAATCACACCATTCCGAACGCCACTGGCTCTTCCCTCCAGCGAACAGCTAAAAGCAGAAGAAAGAGAGAGAAACCAAAGAAAGTGAGGCTGTTGGTACGCTGGAGAAAATTTCTCGAGGGTTTGCAGGTCTTTCACTATCTGAATCGAAGGTTCTGTCTTGTCAAGAGGTGATTCCAGGGAGAGGGGAGGGTTTTATTGCAGAAGTGTGCCCACACATGGGATTTTCTTCCTATTCTTCACACTCGCTCTGCTACAAGTAATTTGCAAGGGTGGCCAAGTCCCTTAACATGCAGTCCCCATAAACAGTGGGTTTGCTCCTGAATTCCTGGAGGATATTTTCATGTTGCCCCCACCTAGTGCCACCTTTTGCATCCTGACAAAAGGTAATGTTGAGGGGAGAACTGAAGGCTGATGGCCCACACACGACCCAAATCAGGGAAATCACCCATCACTTCAAGGCTGTGTCTCCCGTGAAAATCTCTGAGGGTGGCAACACCTTTGTGAGACCACCCTGACAGCACATGGTCTCTGCAGAGTCTTCACCACTTTGGTCTTCAGAGCCTGTAGATTAACAAATGTCTCAGCACAAATTAAAACCAGGTATGGTATGGGAGAAGAACAAATCAAAGAGACCACTATCCCGGGGAGGATCCGGCTGAAAGAAGACAAAGGGCCATGCTGAGAACTAGAACCACTAAATTAATGTAAGAATTCAGTTATACCTAAGAA
The DNA here is from genome assembly GCA_013398015.1 of Oreocharis arfaki. Lineage (NCBI taxonomy): Eukaryota > Metazoa > Chordata > Aves > Passeriformes > Paramythiidae > Oreocharis > Oreocharis arfaki. Next base: position 223,170 of record VZRR01003264.1, on the reverse strand, counting down.
ATATGAATACGTCTCCCTGGGAAAGGTATAATGCACAAACAGGGGCCCTCAGCCTCAGGGAACCCGACAATTCCCAGCACTCAAACATCTGCTTTTAGCAAAGCCTGCAGAAGGAGCTGGGTAGTGAATGCTACCTACCCTTTGGCAAGGAGCTGGGTAGTGAATGCTACCTACCCCTTGGCAAGGAGCTAGCCCACCACTGTTTCTCTCTCACTGGTGTGTTTAAAGGCAAATCTGTGTTCTCACACATCAGAAGTCTGTTTTTCCATTGGAGTTGTCTTTAAAAATAATAGCAGGAATAGTGGGAAGAAACACCAGCAAAAGGCAGGGAAAGGATTTACTCCTCGTGGCATTAATTCCTTCACTAATAAACCATAACTGCAAATTCAGTTACTCTTAATAGCAAAATTAGGTTCTTACCTGTTACTTTTTGCCATTCACATGACCTTTAGTCATTGGAACTGGAATTGACTTGTGTGGGTGTAGTTTGGTATGAGAATTGAAGGCTCTCATAATTCTCAAACACACCTACATTGATGTAAGAGCTGCTTAGTGTTTCAATGGAAAAAAAGAAAAGATAAGTAAATCTTGATAATGTAAATAGTGTTCAAGCTTTAGAGATCATTTCCTGAATAAGCAGAGTAGGCTGGGTCAGGGGGGCGGGAGGGAAGACTTAGAACAGATTTGCTATCAGGATTTCACAAAGCAGTTGAAAAATACGAACAGATTGACAAAATTTGTTGTTTAATGCATACTGAGGATGCTGTCATGACAAAAATGGAGATCAACTGATCCATCCTGCCATGACCTGTGACAGTGCTTGGAGCTGATCATGGAAACAGTCCAACCCTTGCTTTCTGTTTCAACACAGTATAAAGTGGATTATAATATGATATTCCTTTCCTGAACATTCTCAAAGGTCTCGCCACCTCTGCTTACTCACTCCCAAACCAACAAGATTTTGCATTTATCATCAGAGAGTGGTGTGATTTTTCTCAAGCTTTCCTTTGTGAGGCTCGTTTGTTATCACAGGCTGAGAGACCATGCTTAGACTGCTCGAGGTCTCCCAGCAGACCTGACTTGGCACTGGAGTTCTGGAGCACTTCTCCATTCATATAATTTCCCCATTATGAGGGATAGTTTAACATGTGCCTTTAAATCAGGCTCAGAACAGCTTTCTGTTGTTGTTGTTGGCTTTGTTTGGGTTTTTTTGTTAAAACTAACCTCACAAAGATAATGCTACATCAGTAAGTTCCACTGATGCCAATTGCAATGAAGTGGACCCTGCTAGATTTTCGCATGTAAGACTGGGAAAAACTTTTCTTTATGCAATTTGGGCTTTTTTGGCAGTGAAATCTGAAGAGAAAGAAAAGTCAACAATCAACTTGATCCAAATCTCATTTTCTTCCCGTTCCTGCTATTGAAATGAGAAAGGATCTCCCCACCCTAACCATGTACAAACCTAAAACTGAAAGTAGAAATAACACATTTGCACTCTTCCCTCGGGTGCCCATGATAAAAGATTTTGGAGATGACCTGGATGACCCTCAGAGAAGGTGTTATCCATTCAGCAGGTGGCCAGCACATATTCAGGTCCCTCGTCTGTGTGAGGGTTTGAATCCACACTTCCCACCTGAACTTCCCAAGTTGCATGAGCCACTTTTTTTTCTAGGACAGCAAGCCACAGTACCACTGGAGGGTTCAAACTCATCTGAATTTGGGTCCATGGCCTCCTCATTGCTTCATTCGGCCCAAGCTCTGTCTCAGAGCGAGACACACAGGGAGGGATTAGAGAATCACAGCTGCTTTCTCAATAAGACTTCATCTTCCTAATGCCATGGCTGGCTTTCATCCCACCAGTTCCCCAACCTTCCAGAGTCCCCAGAACAAAACAGGCCAGGACAAGGTAAAGATGACAAATAATAACTTAGACATCTGAATAACTTGGGCATCTACATTTCATTTTCAAAAGCCAGTTGGACTGTGAGTGAAGTGAACAGTCTGAAAAAGGAACTTCTCGGACTGAAAAAGGAACTGTTGTTGCCAGCAGGGAGGACCACACCACGCGTCTAACGCCACCCCATGTTGATTCCTCTTCCCATATTTCCTCTACAGTCAATGGACAGAGGACGACTTTTCCCAAGATCAACGCAGAGCACCTTGGTGAGGTGGTCAAAAGACCACTTCTCTTCTGTATTTTTGAAAATTACTTCTTTTTCACCTTAAAACGTAAACCTCTCAAAAATGCTCACTAGATCACCCCAACGTTCCTCATTCATTAGCAAAATACCCCATTTTATTTACACTTTGCTTATCCTCTTTAATGTTTGAGCATCCCCTTTCAGACTCTTACACCCAGTAACAAAAGTGTGAAACAAAACGCTGAAGGCTTTGAGTTTGGTCTGTGTAGACTTCGACCGTCCTCATCTTTGAGGAAGAAACTGTCATGATAATGCACACAAGTGGCAAATAAAATTTATCAGCAATGATTAGACATTTCTGGAACGCTGTAATACTTTTCCATATTAGTGTTCATTCTGAGGTGCAGTATATTATCTGTAGAGAGCCTACATAATCTTCTTGAGATGAGAAATGTGCTCACAAATCAGCGTGTTGGCTGCACTTCCTGCTACTGACACCGGATTTTGAAAAAGAGATCTTGGTAACAGAGTAAATACACAGCAGTTTTCTCTCAGAGACTCGGGTTCAAGTTCTTACTCAACAACAAGGAAAACCAAATGTGATAGCCTCCATCCCAGTCAGCACAAGTTATTTATCATCACCGACCCATCACAGACTCAGTGCAGCAGCCAGCACTCATCTGGCAGGAAAAGCCTTAGTCTGGAGTAACTGGAGACTTGCCTGTCAGCAAGAGAATCACAAACCCTGCCTGTTACACCAGCATCGTCTCTTTTTCAGAGCATCAGTGTCACTGATGATCTTAATAGAAGTATATGGAACTTGTAGAAGTTGAAATTATCAAAACAGAGCTGCCTGGAAAACAGGAACGGGGTTGGTTTGGTTTTATTTTCCACTACAGAAAATAACGCGTTTCTACTCACAAAGAAAAACTGACATTTCAGGCACTGTGGAAATAGTCCCTGGGACAGAGATCTGGGACACATCTTCACACACTGTGATCTCCATGCCTGGCCAGGGAAGATGATGCAGGGATCCAAGGACCACTGTGTGTCTTTGGAAATGACACCTCCTGGGCAGTCTCACCCCGAAGGGGGTAATGAGCTGAGACTCAGCAGAACCTTTAACTCTTTTACAGCTCTTACAGTGGTTGAATGCAGGGCTCCCAATACTTCTGTTTTCAGAATTCTGTTCTTCAACAAAATTGAAAACGCATTTCTCTCTGAAATAGTTCCTTTTCCCAAAGCCTAACAAAAGAAACAGTTCCAACAACGAGAAAGTTCAGTTTGATTTAATTGCAAGTTCCATTTCAACGCCCTCACTGGCGCTGCAAAAGCAGATCCCAAGGAGAAACACCTTTATAAATCAATGGCTAAATGCTTCCAAGAGATTTATTCCCCAGCCTTATCTTAAATGGGTAATGTGTGACTGGCAGTACTAAGAAAAGAATTCTAGCTATTGTCCTCAGGCAGGCACTCTTCTGGCAGCTACAAAACAAATTTAGCCCAACCATAAACTCCAGTAACTATCAGGAATATGCATTATCGCTGCTGAAAACGTAGTGTTGCTCTGCAAGTTTATTAATGAGCAGACATTTTCAATCCTAACTGTCCAGGCTTCAGAGAAGTGAAAAGGAGTTTATAGGCATAAAAAGCAGGAAAAAAACAATCTGACTTCATCTGCTGGGCTTTTATCAAATGTATATAGCCAAAGAGCTTTAGAAAAGCTGGAAATTACTGTTTTCACCTTCTTTGCTTGGATACTTATCAAACATTTTTTATTTTTAGCATCAAAGTGGCTGAAAGGACATTGTTAGAAAGAATGGTCTCCCTCTCTTGGCTCATGCAATAAACTTCAGGGAGGAGGCTTAACTTCAGAGACGGCTTGAAAAAATGGTGGTTTTAATTCCCAATCCAGCTTAGCAAACTCAGCATCTGCTTTGCTCCTCAAAGCTCGTGGATTTATTTACTTGTACGATATGTTTTCACATTTAGGATTTGGTTCCTGTGGGTGTAACCAGAGGAGGATAGTGACAGTATCTTCTAAGAACATAAACACTCCTCTGTGTCAGACCAGAGCCATAAGCAGCCACATATCCAGTTGTCACTGCAGGATGCTTGACCAAAGGAGCACCAAAACCAGGGCATGGAGAAAGGGGTATTTTTTATTTTCCCCCTGCTTTCCTCTCCGTTTCTTGAAATTAATGATGCAGAGACTTCCTGACTCAGATGTTACTCTGGATTACGGTGCTCAATGGCTCTTTCATGGCATTGTGCTGCTGATAAGGAGGCTGTGATTGATGCTCACTTGGTGCTCTGTGAGGCCTCTTTGGTCGTGCCCTTCTTGCCACCTCCAGCTCCTTCCTTGAATCCTGGATTGGCATCTGAGGCAATAAAGCAGCATTTTCCAGAGATATTGATCTGTGAAGAGCAGATCAACAGCCTGATTGTTACTAAGCTGTTTGCAGAAACCCATTACGAGTGATTTATTCTTTTACAGCTCTGGCTAGAAATCGCATATACACACACTTCCGAAGGCCCTCAGTGATCTGGGCCCAGACCTCAAAATTAAGGGCAAAACTCAGGCTCTGCGCTCTCTACGTGTGGACTGTGAAGATCCTGCAGAATTTTCTGCCCAAATAAATTCTTGCACCTGCCAGCAATGAAATATAATGACTCAGGCCTCCTGTGTCCTGAAGTCATCTGTTCCTTGTACCCCCAGCACGGTGGTGCCTCCGGCGCAGCCTCATTTGTGACTGGTTGGGGAACTCCTTTGCCTTCTTTTGCCACAGGATTTCCTAAAGTTATCCCCTGAAATCAGCTGAGAGCAGGAGGGTGATAGTGCCTAGTGTCAGATGCACTTCTGTGTGTTACTTTCCTCTGTCTTCTCACAACCAAACTTGTAAAAAAAAAAAAAAAGAATAATCCAGCTTTGGGCAAGTTTCGCAAACTTCAAAGGAAAGACAATATTGGAAGCAGAAGCCTCAATAGTACTTAACAATTACATTGTTAATCTTCATATAATACAAACATTAAATAATTAATCTCAGTGGCTGAAATTCAGCTCCAATAAAACTCTGATGACTTCTGTGGATATTTGCCAGGGAGAAATTCAGCCTGCAATTTTTCTCGTCTCTCCTTTTGGCAATCCTGGGAGCATTTTGTAGTTCCCACCCTGTCAGTGGCACACCTTTTGGCAGGAGCAAATTCCATGATGTGCCTGATGCTGCCCTGCCCTTCACAGCAGCCATGTAGCCCCAGTAATTTCCTGGGTACAACCAGTGGCACCTACTCGGCCCTCTGTGTACCCGAGGGAAGAATGAACCTACCAGGCAAACAAGAATAAACCTCTTCCAGCTTTCTCAGTTCTACCTTAAAGTTTAGAAACTTCTGCAATTCCTAATTCACATTTCTCTGGAAGTGAAACACAAACAGCTATTTTGCCTCATTTCTTCCATTTCAGCAGCTCCCTCTTTTTAAATGTCACAGAATCAATGTCACTCATATAAAAAATTTTAAAGCAAAACTCAGAAAATGCTTTCTTTTAACGCCCAAACCTGCTGCAAATATAAACCTTTGTAAGTGCAACCTAATTTGCTAACATGCAGTGCTAATTTGATTACTCCAGATAAAGGTTTTAGTGGGACCAATTGGCGCTTGCTGCAGTGTGAAACTAGAAGGATAATTTGCTAAGAGAAAAGTGCAAGCTCTCTTTGGCACCCTGAAATGTGTTCGGTTGGTTTTGTGCTTTTGCATTTGAGTGAGTACTCCAGCACAAATTGGGCACAATTAGCAGCACATTTAAAAAAATACAGCTCAGTTCTGGTGCTAATTTGTCCCTGCAATAACACCAATTTCCCCTGTATTTACACTCAGTAAGCGTACAGAGGCTAACACAGAGGAAAGCTTTGGACAATTCCCATTTGTATAGCACAGAGCAAATAATTCTTTGTGCCCGACGTGAAATGAGTCGAATATCTCAGCCCACTTTCCAGAGAACATGTGTCTACATCACAAAATCTGCCACCACAAGTTGGCACTAATTGGCAGTCTCAGCAAAGTGGCAAAGGAATGAATGGCCCCTGGATACCGAACTAACATTTTTCCCCTACAGGTGGTCTTTTCAAGTCGGAATTGAGACGTACATTGTTTAGGCAAGGTGAAGTTTGTGCTGCTAGTAGATGTTTTGTTGATTCAGAGAAGATTTCAGTGTATAGCGAGCGTTTTCACGAGCGTTACATTCACGCTATTAAAAAAAATAAACAAAAACCTTAAATTGTATTAAAAAAAAAAAAAAGACAAAAAAACCAACAAAACAAATTCCAGCTGTCCCTATTTTCCCCCACTTTGTCCTCTCAAAATCCTCAGTATGTTCAAAGGCACGATCAAATCTTTTCAGTTCTCGTCAGCATGTATTGATGAAACAGCTCCCTTAGATCTGATACCAAACCAAGAGATTAGGACGCCAGCTGCTTTTATCAGGGACCTGACTCTGCAGACTTTATTCACATATAGCCCTGTTTGGGCCATTTTCTAGTCCAAAACTCACTGATACCAGTGGGAAGTCCCTAAAACTCCATCAAGCTTTAGAAAAAGTCCTTTGCTGAGAGGGGTGTTAAGGAGTTCAATCTGCGTGGTCCTGTGTCACAGAAAGAAATACCACAGAGGCTTTGATTATGGAGCATAATTATATTTTCGTGGAAAGAAATCACCCACTAAACAGGCTTTTCAGAATGACTGAAAATTACATCCAGGTAGAGCAAAAGCAGAAAAAAAGTTACTTTTTTCCTTTTACAACTGAGGAAAGAGCTTCCAAAGTAAACTCAGAAATCGCTGTATGTTCTCATCGTCAGGTCAAGATAAAATATTTGTTCAGAAGCTGTGCTTCAATTATCCTTGAGGACCCAGTGATATTTATGACATTTTCTTTAATATAAGCTCACACTAGGTGATCTAATTTCGTTATCTATACTATAAACAGCTTACACAATTTTAAATATGCTTTCAAAAATCACCCCGTTGTGCTCAATATAATGAATTGATTTGTTTAGCAGCACTCCCTACGTGAGGGAAGAGAGGGTTCCTTCTTCCCTTCTGATTCAGCCGCTGGCCCTCAGGACAGGGCAGGTAACAAGCGCGGATCAGTGGCTGTGGGTTTCAGTCAGTGAACTCCCTGTCAGGAACTGAAACTCTTGTCTCCTCTCGCAGGCTGGCACACAGCACACGGACACAGCCTTTCAGTACCGACAGCTCAGCCACAGGTAGGAAGGAATAAGCCAACTCTTATCTTGCACCGATGGCAGAGGAAAATGGAGTGTTACTCCTGTGGGAAGGGATCTTTTCCTGCCGCTATTCACAAGCACACAAAGCCCCCCGGGCTCTGCCAGTCCTCCCCCGTTCAGGCATTCAAAGCGAACAGGAGTCAGGATTAGCAATCTGCAAATTACATCAGATAGAATCCTGCAGGGTGCTGGCTCTGCAGCTTCTGAGCTGTGAGGCTGAAGTGCTGCACCTTGATCTCTGCTTGCAGCTTGTCCACTCAGAGGGCTGAATACACCAGTCCTTTTGTTGATACAACCTTCAGGCTAGTTTAAAAAGCTGCCAAAAAGAAATTATCATAACTTTATAGATAATCATCCAACAAACAAAAGGGTATTTCTGCGCTTCTCTTGAGAACAACTTTTCAGATTATCCAAAAAGGTTTTTAAGCTGCATGAGTTTTTACAGAATGTAAAAGGGGAGTTCTTTATGGGGTTCTTGTATTGTGTACTTATCTTACAGGGGTAAAATTTGACATCATCAAAAATGATCCCAGAAAAACTTTGACCTGTAACTCACACAGCTTGACTCAAGTTTTTTTATCCAAGTTAAGTAGAGAGATTGGAAGAAAACAATACCTGGTTGTTTTCATTCCACTTTATCTCTATCCTGTAGGTACAGAAATGGAAGAATCCCCCCTGGAAAGGCAACAGTGATCCTGGTGAAACAACACATTTGGCACACTCGCCTTTTGTTCCACACTTTGAGGGAGGACAGAGTTACCTGCTGCAGGTGCTAAATATTTCTGTTATTATTGCTCTTGGGCCCAAGCCCCAGGGAGCCCTGCTTGGCAATTAATTGGACTGTTGAAAGTCTAAACCGTGGTTATCCTCAGGCTGATATGAAAGGAGCACCAAAAGGAGGAACCGAAACAAATACCAGCTTGGAGAGAGAACAGAGCCTAAGAATGGAGTGGGAAATTCAGTGACGTGAAGCCAGAGAGGTCCAGCTTCGTGGCTTTGCAGGGCTGCTCCAGCTGCTACCATGCACTGACTTCCCCGACCTGCCAAATGGACTTCCCTCCTTTTTAACATTTAATTACAAAGATCTACACAGGACTGAATGAAAGTTATGTTTTGCAATGAGTCAGTCCAGCCTGTGCTCTTCCCCTAGGTCCTACCTGTTTTCTAAACAAGCCAGATATGAGACGTGGTAGCAGGCTCTGCTGACTGACATGAGTGTTGGAATTAGAGCTTTGCTTCCTGTTACTGTTTGCATTTGTTTTACACAATTTGGAAAATATTCTTTAAATACGCTTGGACTGCAGGGCAGGCTGGTCAGCAGCATTTCTTTATTTCTGTCCTGTGAGAAGATCTGGCTAAACAAGAAACTCACAGTAGGGATCAGTTGGCTGATACGGGCAACCAAATTGCATTTGCTGCTTTCACTTAAATTTGTCCCAAGTTATTTAGAAACTAATTCAGCCCCGGGAGTTTTATATTTTACAGCAAGCCAGGGAAGTCATCTACAGTTTGTTTGTTGATGATCAAGGAAATTTCTTATTTAAAACAAAAAATAAAAATAAAACAACACTAAACTAAAATAAAAGCCAGATTTTAAGATGACAGGTGGTACCTGCTCTCATAGCTGTGACTGACTTCCATTGGAAAGAAAGAAAATTGCAGTAAGAGCTCAAAAACAAGCCTGAGGAATCCTCCCTTATTTCACATTAAAATCCTAGGTGTTGGGCACGGTGAAGACATATTACCATAAATCAAAGCTAATGCCATGAGCCAGATGGTTCAAATTTGTGTACTAAGTGTTAGGCACTAACAGAGCACAACAGTCTGTTGTCTTTTCATGGGAGGGTTCTCAGTTTTGAGCAGCTAATTAGCCTAAAATTAATTAGGGCCAATCTGAACATTTTTCCACACACACACACCAGAAAAAAAAAAAAAAAAATTGAATGTATGCAGAAACAGGCCAAAACCCCTGTCTGACTAGAGCAGCAATGGCACTGGGAACAGGCAGGAGGAAATTGTGTGAGGGAACAGAACAGAAAAGAGCCCGCACAGACGACTGCCACAGGCAGGTTAAGAGAAAAAAAGAAGAAAGAAAAGAAATCTTTGGAGTAGAGAAACAGTCCATCTCCAAAGTTTACTTGGGAAGCTGCTGCACCGAGGCTCAGCTTGTCACAAACTTGGTCCAGATGGTTGGAATAAATATTTTACAGGTGCCACGCTTTACACACTTTACATGATGCTTGTGTTTAACCTGGGCTGCTGTTGTGGCTGTCCTTTGGAGGCTTAGAGACAGGGACGCCCAGCTCACGGATCCCAAAGGACATGGCAAAGCACACGGCCCTGCTAGGAGGCTGGCAGTTCTGCTCCAGAGCAGCGTTCCCTGGGAACTTTGCTGTAAAAATGCTGACACCTACCCCATTAGCCAGCAGACTTTCTGGATGACACAGATACCAAATCCCACCCCATTCCCATTTCCTTCAGGCACACAAGATTTTTTTTTTTCCCCCAGGTTGGAGCCTCAGCTCTTAAATAGCACACAAGCCAAAAAAGTCCTGTACAGTGCAGAATTATATTTTGGTTCTTTTTCCTCCCAGTGAGCAAGCTTCATACATTCAGATGCACTAGGCACCTTGGCAGAGCTAAGATCCGGGGCACTGCAATGATGTTTAATCCCATTACTAATGCTTATTTTAGAATCTGCTTGTCCTTAAAGACATGATAGTGATCTTAATTATTGTCTCCAACATGTATTTGCCTGAAATAATTATTATACTTCATTCCTATAGAGACAATGAGATAAAACTCTAATTTCGTTTTATTGGCCCTTCTATCCATCAAGAAATTAGTTTCTTGTGAGAGCTTTGAAGTAGTCCCCTTCACGGATTAAACTCCTTGAAAGTACAAGAACAGAAGGGCGGGGTGTGGGGGAATTGAAATAATTTACATACCAGCAGACATGTAATGGGAATCAACAATGCAACCAGACCTACATGATGGTTGAGAGGAAAACGTTGAGACATGCTATTCAACCTGAAAAAAAAAAAGAAGAAAAAAAAAAAGTCTGGTTAGCTGCAGCTTTTAGCTCAGGAGACAGCCAAGGGCTGCACTCAGGCAGAGGAAGCAAGCAGCAGAGAGGAGCTTCCCTAATCATATTAAAAAAAAAAAAAAAAAATAAAACAACAAAAACCCAAACCCAACAACCCCCCAGAACACCCATTACTGGATAAAAGAACATCAGATGCTGAACCTGGCTGTGTGCCAGGCAGGCTCCCAGCACCACTGTCAATATTACACAGTGTGTAGGAATAAACAGCACAAGCTCTGTCAGAGCAGCGCCTAAGATTTGGTGTTGGATCTAGGCGAAATATTCACTCCTCAAAATATGAAAAGTCTTGTGCTCTGAATTTCATTACAAACAAAATTTCAGCCACCTTTTTTTCAGAAGACGAGGTTGCAAACCTGACTGCTGAGATTGCTCCTATGTTTACCTCCAAACAAATACAGGCCAACTCTTATTTTTGGTAAACTTCAAACAAGATAAGAAAGAAAACCTATCCATTAAAGGGAAAACTTAGAGCACAAGAATTATTATTTTATGCGAGGATGGATTCCACGCAACCCTCCGAGCTGTCTCCCGGGATTGAAGGAACAGTTTGGGCTGGTCCTGTAATGTCTTCTGGAGAGCCAGCACTTTCCCACAGAAAGCAATGGTATCCTAAGTTTTTAGGAACTTAATTGCAATGGGCGCTCAGCATCCTGCCCTGGAGCTGACAGAGCAATTACACATGCTCTGAAATTCAAGTTTATGAGTTACTCAATTGATCTAAACTTTATTCATGCTTTTAACTCTTGAGTCTGACTGGAACCAGGAGTGCTGAAGGCCCTGCTGATCAGAAGCTATATGGTTAGGATGCTTTTAAATGTAGATTAGCACACCTTCAAAGAAAGAAATGTAAGCACGTAAAGAGCCTGCCCCAAACCTTAGCATGTTCAGGATAAAGGTTTTGCGGTGCTGGGCTGTACATAGCACATGTGATATACAAAGCAACACTTCCCAGCCACCTGCCCATCGTGGATGTAGCTATAAAACACTTTTTTTTCTTTTCCATATGCTGCATATTTAAATTTCTGTCTCATATCCACACAAGCAGCTGTCATTTTTTTCAAGGCACGGAGGTGGAGCCACAAGGACTGTGCGTTACCTCTTCCTCCACTGAGACTTTTGCTCTTTCTTCCTTCTGGCCTTAATGATTCCAAAATAAAGATCTCTATGTCTGACAGCAAGTGGCTGCTCTTTTTTAGCGAGCCTTCCCACTGTACTGCAGCCCTGATACTACTGTGCTGCAAGAAAAGTATATTCACTTCTTCCCAACACAACCTAGAAAGCCAAAACAGTGGGAAACCTCCTACTTGGTACCATGCCAAGGAAAGTTTTTGAAGAGAAAAATGGTGGTGTACGGACAGCGGTACAGAAAAATTATCAGAAAAATCCTATATATGATTAGATTAGCACAAGAAATGCAATGCAAATGGTAATCACATGTATGTCACCAGTGCTAAATATAAATGTGTCAGAGGCCTCCCATATGGAGAAAGTCCAGCTGATATTGATAAGATTTTATGCTTCAGTTGATGATTGAAAGGTTTCAGTCCAGCTTAAAGGTATGTGCTGACACCTTCTTTGTAGTTTTTGTAAGGAAAGGTTCGTATCCTTCACGAAAAGAATCTTAACCATGCAGACAGCAGAAGCTCGGGGTTCCAGGCCCCACAGGTTTTACAGACCTGGGAATGTTGTGCAGCAATTTTTGAAGCTGGCATTTTGCAGATCCTGAAGTTGCACACACAAGAGGAACATACAGTCCTCTGAAACTCTCCGGTTCTTAAAAGTAAAGCATATGATAATAGAACTTCCTCTTTGCTGATTAATGTCCTTTAAAACTCCCAGCTCTGTTTAATCATGTGATTAAAAAGTACCATTTCTGTTGCTATGTGAAGAGCAAAAGGCCACAACTTGTCTTTCAGCTCAGTGACATCGATGGATTTTATAATATCAAAGTATCAAAAAATCACATCCCTGCATTTAGGAAAAAAACCCAGCAATGCTGCTCAGGTGGCAGAGGGGCCACGCTGGCTGTCTGCCAGGCTTCTGCCAGATCCACCACGGGCTGTGACCTCCTAGAGAAGCAGTGGTGTCATCTTGCTAGGAAGTAACAAGTCCTGCAGAATCCCGTTCTCTATAATGTGGTTTCAGAAGAAGTGCCAAAATTGTTAAATTGATCGAGCAATAGACAGGAAGAAGCAGAATTACATCAGGCACATTTCAGATCCCTCTGCAACCGCTGTTGGCACCAGGCTTGCAGCTACAAGAGACTTTTGCCCTTACCAAAATTCAGGGGCTTCAAATCTTACCAAAAAAGGGCAGAACCAGAGGATAAAACTTAGAAGGGGCCATGGGACCAGAGCTGGTATCTTCCCTCCCTCAAATGATGGTGCTCACCTCTAATTTATGAAGCAAGGGCTCTGAGAGATGTCAGCTATGAAAAGAAGAAATAGTAGCTGCTCCATAGTTTGAGGAGACTCTTCCACCCATGCTGTTGGCTCTCTGTCTGTGCCATGTTCCCAGGAGAACTAAACCTCCCCCAGCATTTCAGCCACAGCTGCTCACAGCTGGGCTCTTTTGCCCAAACTCTTGCTCGTGTGTGCAGGTGCGCCTCTGATCGGCTGTCCTGGATAGGGATGATGAACCTCTGCCATGGTTTAGGCATAATGGAAGGGAGGAAAAGCAGACACCTTAAACACCCCACTAAAACTGACACAGGACTTCCTCGGTACAGGCCACCTTCCTTTTTTAAAAAAATTTTTTTTTTTTTTTAGGTACAAATATCTCAAGGGGCTGAAAGAACTTTCTTGCTCACAGACAGACATACAAATAGAAAATGCAAAAGCTGGTCGTCCTCCCCATTCATTAGCAGGAAAATACCTGTGCTGGTATGAATAACATCTAGTGTTGCAGTACTGGCTCTACAGCCGTTCAGTCCCAGCCAAACAAGTATGATAAAAAACTGTTGCAAACTAATAATTTTGAAACTTAGGAAACCCCCAGCTAAGCCAAAGCGTTGTCAATTATTTCCCTCATAGCCCATCTGGTACAGCCTGGGGAAATCCTATGCAGCACCCACAGAAATATTTAAGGAGTAAACAGGAACCTTTGAGTGATTTCTTCCCTCCCCTATCCCACAGGAGCAGACAAGGGAGTGGAAGTTCAGCACGGGCTTTCACTTCTGCGCTGTTACATAACCGCGCCGTGCCTTCACAGAATTCCTCCCGCTTCCAGCATGATCAAACCCACGGGAGGCTGGGAAAGAGACAGGGAGAAGGTATGTGACTGGCTCAGGGCTACGCTGCAAACCAATGGCAGAGGTGGGAGGAGAACTTGCAGGTCCCGGCAGAGCCGCTGCCGAACCCCTGCGAGGCTCCGCATTCCTGCCATTCTTTGCACATTCTTTTCGAAACCTGAAATGCTGCTGCATCACAGGCTGACCATCCAGCTCAACGCACCACCTGCTTCCTAATGATCCCTTCGCCATCCAGGGTGCACAGACAGACCTTGTAGCTGTTTCTTGCTGTAGTCTCAAGAGGATTTAAGATTTCTGGAAATCATGCCCAGCATATTCACTGACCAGTGGTTTTTCTCTCTGGTAGCCTTCCCTAACCACAGGCCTCATTTAAGCATCGCTGACTGAGTCTCCTATTCTTTCAAAATTCTGCAGTAGATTCCATTTACTAATACTAACAGGAAATCCCATGAATCTGCCTCATGCCCTTTCACTGACTTCACAAATCCAATTGATACAGATAGAGCCAATTTCTGAAACTGCAGCTGTCCACACTTACAAAGCTCTGACTGTTAGATAAGAAAGTGCCAGCTGGAACAAGAAGTTTCTCCTACTACTGGATGCCACACTCCCAGCCAAGCGGGCAGCTGTCAGCTTGGGTGGCGGCAGAGCTGCATAAATGGGAAACCCTTAGATCCTGTCCCTCGTGCTCACCCCAAAGCAATTGAACAGCCCCACAGCAGGAAGAGGGAGTAAAGCTCAGTCCCAGAAGAATGCAGTTGCACTTGTTTCCAATCCCTTCTCCAGATTATTGCATCCCTCGTGGGCCATAGGAGCTGGAGGCGGAGGAAGGTGCAGTGTTTGGGACAAAAAGCTCTGTTGGTCCCTTTTTGGATCTGAGAAGTGCCATGGTCTCAGTCCTGCTGAAAGAGAAGCTGAAGTTCTCCTCAAGTGTGAGCTGTGTTCGGCATTTCACAGAGTTAACACGTGGTCTTGTGATGATTTTCACTGCTGGTTGCAAACCACGCATGAGTTTTAATCTGCCCTATGATTACAGCTCCCAAGACATTTTAATAAGCAGGCACTAAACTGGGAGATGAGGGAATGAGCAGAGGGGCTGGCTCCACCATCCTCAGCCTGGTCGTGTCCGAGGAGGATCATCTCCCGTCAGAGTACAATTGGATATGCATTCACCCCTGATACCAAGAGTGTGCTATACCTGGGAAGGGGATTTCAGAGGACTGGAACAGGCGTTCACTTCCAGCAGAGGGGGGTCTAATCCTCTCTCCTCCACCATCCCTCCATGAGGTGGCTGCTAGGTACCACCAAGTCTTCTAGCTGGCTACGGCTCTTGGCCAACTGCCTGAGTATCAGGAAAACTATTTAACAGCCCCTTCATGGATCCCAACTTCAACTACCCTTGGTCCAGTATGGGAATAAGCGTAAGCAGAATAAAAAAATCAATGCCATTAATGACACTCAAGAGATTCCATCAGTGCCTTCCTGAAAGATTCCTGTCTCAGAAGCAGAGGCACCTCGTGGCTCACTGCACATTTTCAGAGAACCCTTAGAAGTTACCAGAAACTATTTATTTCTTCTCTAAAATAACACATCTGCCTATTGGAAAACACCTACATGCCCAACCATTCTGTTTTGCAATTTCTCTATTTCTTAATCCTTAATCTACTTTTCTGGAGACGTTTCAGAGCCGATCACTCTCCTCCCTCTTAGCCCCCACATCAACCACTGAGTGGGAATTTTTTAAAGGATTTGTCAGTCTTACCCTTTACATACAGACTTTCCTAAAATTTTTAATCTTTCTAACCGTCATTCTAAAGAAGGACTTTTCGAAAGCATTTTTTTTTCTATTTAATAAATCACATCAGTTGAGTACTTCCACAAAAATGAACAGGAATTCTTCAGAGCCTTCTGATAAGTTGGGAAGAACATTAAACCAGAAGCCTTTAATAACTTTGAATACTCTATGAGAAGCTCTAGTATCAGCATGAGGGTAACTGATTTGATCAAACACAATACACAGATAGACAGACGAAGAAGTAGATATGCATCATTGTATTTCAG
Source organism: Oreocharis arfaki (assembly GCA_013398015.1). NCBI lineage: Eukaryota > Metazoa > Chordata > Aves > Passeriformes > Paramythiidae > Oreocharis > Oreocharis arfaki. The sequence continues at coordinate 207,333 of VZRR01003264.1, read as the reverse complement.
AGATCTTAAGCCATAAGAAGAATGGGGCAGCACATCAATTCTTCAGCCCAGAATTCATAAAAGAAATGAAAAATCCTATAGATATACAGATAGATAGATAGATAGATAGATAGACAGATAGATAGATATACATACACACACATTTAAGCAATGAAAATTTGGTTTTAAAAAGTGAAGTACTGCTTGTGTAGATACTTTGGCACCCATAATTGCACATTCCTTCTGCTCTTTATCCTCACAGTCATCTTTACAGTGATCTCCTGAATGGGAAAGGGTCTTCAGGAAAGAAAACCTGACAGAGAAACAAATAACTAAGTAGAAATTAAAGCTCAAGCATTAAATACAGCTCTCGGTGCTTTTTTTTTAATGGAAACTTTCTATATGGATCCATGCAAGCTACATGTATGGAAAGCTGACTGTGGCTTTGTGGGCTTCTTAATATAAATATCCTGACATAAAAATTAGTATTCTAGAAAGCTTTGAGGAAAGATTGGAAAAAATCTCCTCATACACAACCTATGTAAACTGCTTAGTAACTAGGGAGAGTTTTCGGATGGAAGCCACCCTCTCCACCCCCTCCCTGGCAGACTCCTGTCTCATTCTGTGCGACTGCTTTGCTGTCTTTCAGAAGGGGCAGCTGAGCAATCCGTTTCAGTGCCTCTCTTTCCCATGGAACAAATCCCCCCAGCCCTCCTGCTGCATCCTGACAGCGATGGCAGGCCTTTCTTCGCCGAATTCTTTCAATAATGCTGCAACTGCGACATTAGGAGAAACAATTAGGACTAAAGGGAGTTGCCTCTGTATGCCAGATCTGCTTAATAACTTAATTAAATAAACAGAAATATAATTGTAATGTAAATATTTCCTTTCTTTAATTCCAAGGCATCCTTAGGGAGAGAACGCTGCTGAAACGATACAGAATTATTGAAAACCTTTTCAGTTCCTCCACACTTAAAAACAATTTTCCTGTCTTCCCAGGCCTTCCCACTTGTAGTATTTCACTTTTAAAATTTCAGGACCACCTATCAGAGAGAGAAAAATGCATCCTTAGAAATAAATACCCCAGATAGTCAAAAGTGTTTATAACTGAAAGGGAACCATGGAGGAGTAAATCGCTCTGTAATTTATAACTGCCACTTTCCTTCCTCAGATTATTTTCATTCAGCACTTTTCTCTGAGAACTTTCACAGTTTCAAAATGTTTTTTTTTTAAAAAAAGTGCAAGACACACTCAGATCATGTTGTCTTTTGGCACGTACACAGCCATGTGCAGAGACAATGACCTTACCTTATGGCTTTACACTGAATGAATTCTGATGGCTTCAATACATTTACTCATGGTTTACATAAGCTCAGGCTTAAACTTACCAACAGAAAGGTTTTTCCCCATGTGCTTACACTGGAGGATTTTCTCTGGCTTCCCCACCACCAAATTCTGAATGCAACCTGTTCCACCTAGCTATTTAGAAAGAACAATAAAAATCTAAGCGGCGGCAGTGACACCCTCCCGAAACAGCACACATGGCAACACCCCAGATCAAGCATTATGAAAAATCCCTCTAAAATAGCAAGAGGAGCAATATTAAAAAAATACCTTGAAATTAGGAATGAAACTCCTACTGCTGTCTAGATCTGACTCCAAATTACAGCAATCTTAGCTTTGTCCTTTCTCTCTCAGAACTGCTAAAAGTGAAACTCAGTGTGTAAACGTGCAAGCCCACCTAATGCTGACCCCAGACCAGCACAAGCTTGAGGATCTTGGGGATTCTCCACGCACAAGCCTCCAAGAGCACCTGAACCTAAGCAAGACACTCAAAACTTTGCAGGCAACCAAGAAACCTGCAAGTCCCAGCTGCAATAATTATGGCCAAACCAGATTTTCTGGCACTGTCTTCCTTCACTTCACAGCCTGGACCCACATTTCCCGTTTGACAGTCTCCATCCCACTCTTTCCCGTGCAGGCACGTGAGTTAACTTCTTATGCCACGAAACATGGGGTCATTTTCTGCCTGGTGCCCCCTGTGACTGCCCCACGTTTGGCCTCGTGGCCTCCTGCAGCAGCTCCACGCACGTGCTCTGGACGCCGTGCCAGCAAATGGTTATGCCATTAATAAATCTCTGCAGCATGCAAGGCACAGGTGTGTGCTGTGCTTTTAGGAAGGAGAGACGAAGATGACCTCATGCTGTACTTGGGAAGGAGGATGTTAAAGAGTTCAGGCAGCCAACGCTGGCAGAGAGACATGGACCTGTACAGTGGGGATTCTGCCTTCTTGCTTCCTCTGGGTTCCCACACGGAGGCACCTCAGCCCCAAGGTTGTTGGAGGGCGCCACATGGAGCCAAGCTGCAGGTTCGGAGGTTAATTAGAGATTACACCCACACCAAAAAGTGGCATGGAAGAGAAGAAACAAAAGGGTTAACTGTATTAACTCCAGTGTTAATAGAGGCCAGTAGTACACTTGTCTTTATGGCTGCAAATTGGTTTAAGACAAAAAAAAATCCATAGAAAATGCTCTCCTTCACAATTCCCCATTCCCAGTCATCTCTTTGTCTCCAGAAAGTGACCCTGGGCTTGCTGCCATCGTTGCTTACATCTTCTCCCTCATCAGACCTATTCTTGTTTCAACTTGGTGCTCTTAATTCCTTAAATATAAAAGTTTATATTTATCTATATAGTTATACACACATATTCCATTCAATTTCCTCAGGATATGACTCTTCCATGCTGCATAAACTTCCTTCCCTGGCCTTCTCCAGCTCTATCATTCTTTTTGCTACTGTCCAGGGTGCAGCTGTCAGGGGCAGGAAGCCCCAGACCCTGCTGTTCACACACAGATTGATCAAGGTCAGGAAAAGGGTAGCCGGTACCTGCTGCCTCCCACCCTCCCAGACCCTTCACATCAGAACAAATGAGTCCCCAGATAGCCCTGTGAGCTCTCAAACGCAGAAACAGACCAAGAAGTTGGTGCAGGGAGGTAAAACCCATCTCAGACAAGGGCATGTGGTTATGGCCCTCCCAGAGACGGCCAAAGGCTGAGAAAGAGGCAGGGGAAGCTCAGGTGAGCACTCTGGAACATAAAAACTGCAGTGGGTAATCACGGTGGTGAGGTTTTTTGTGTAAGGAGTCTTTAAGAGATAAAATGGGTAGGCCTGAATGTTGCAGTTGCAATATTATTTCAAATAATTAATTTTAAATGAGATTAGATGAGTAACTCATCTACTTTATTTTTACAGCCTGTTCAGCACTCCTGATTTCCAAAGACTTGCAGACTCAGATTAGAAACTGGATTTAATTTCTTTTCTTAATCAATTTTGCTTTCATTTGGAATAGAGAACTGAAGAACGTATGAAAGTGCCACAGAAGACTTAAAGCAGATGAAATTATGTGAGTTCTCACTTACTCTGTCAACATGCAGATGAGAAAAAAAAAAACATGGTGTTTTTCCTCAAGTCTCTAAAATGTCAGTTTTGGAGCCCGCTCATAATAAGATTAGAAGAAACTGATGCTGAAACTGCAAATGAAAGGGAAATTTTGTGAGTAGATTTGGAGGAAAAGGATAGCATGGCTACACCGACTGCAGAGAGACTGAGCCACGGAGAGCTCCATGAAATCCAGGAGAGTCACCTTAAATCTAAGTGCTCATCAAAGTGTTTCAGAGAAATAACCCATCATGGTTTCTGAAGGGCGAAAAATCACCCTTCAGCAGGGCTGGGTTTGCACTGTGAAAGGTGAACTGGAACTGAAATGAACTTTCCCACGCTAAAGAAAACGCTTACATCCTGCCTGGCCAGTTCTAGAGAAAGAAGTCAGCTACGAGGTTTGGATGTAAAACCAAAGTTCTCGAGTCAGGGGTTTGCTACCCCACGGCCTTTGTTGGAACCCATTTCTGCTGCTCGCATGGCAAACCAGCCCCCGCAAGGATTGCCAGGGACGGATTCTGCAAAGTGTCTTCAACTCCCTGTCAATCTCAGGTGCAACCAACGGGAGCTAAGGACTTAGCACCCTGCAGGATTTGACCCAACTTCAGAAAATAAAGAACCGAAGGCATAAAACTACACTTAGCTGGATTTCCTCTTGCAGTTTCAAAACTCTAAGGAATGTGTCATTGGAGCAATGGGATAATTATTACAGCACGGAACTGTTACAAGTAAAAATGTCCTCTTTTCCCCTCTGATGTTGAAAGAAGAATCATTAATTTAAAGGCATGCAAAAATTCATGGAATTTAAAACACCAAGCAAATGTCGTCTAGTCTTGTCAGATACAGGGTGCCTTTTACAAGACATTTCCTAGCTGGCCCAGCCACAGTGGAGCCCCTACAGCTTTTTCAGATCTCCTCTACAGAGCAGTTAGACTATCCTCAAATACAGCAAAATAATTAAACCACACCAATTAAAATGGACGTGACTTCAAGGGATCTTTCCTAAAGCGTTGCTCTCTGTCGACTAACTCATTCCAAGCCATGAAGAACCTAAGTGTTAAATATCCCAGAAAGTCAGCCGTGTCCTGGGCTGCACCAAAAAAAAATGTGGTCAGCAGGTGGAGGGAGGTGGAACCTCCCTTTTACTCTGCTCTCGTGAGACCCCAGCTGGATACAGCTCTGGGGCCTCCAGCATAAGAAAGACATGGACCTGTCAGAGCAAGTCCAGAGGAGGCCCCAAAGGTGATCAGAGAGATGAAGCACCTCTCCTACGAAGACAGGCTGGGAGAGTTGGGGCAGTCCAGCCTGGAGAAAAGAAGATTCCAGGAAGACCTCAGAGCCTCTTCCGGTACCTAAAGGACTACAAGAGAGTTGGAGAGGGGCTTTTTACAAGGGCATGAAGTGACAGGACAAGGAGGAATGGCTTTGAACTGAGAGAGGGTGGGTTTAGATTACATACTAAGAAGAAATCCCCAACAGTGAGGGTGATGAGACATGGGAACAGGTTGCCCAGGAGAAGTTGTGGATGCCCCAACCATTCCTGGAAGTGTCCAAGGCCAAGTTGGATGAGCTTTGAGCAAGCTGGTCTACTGGAAGATGTCTCTACCCACAGCAGTGGGGGGGAGGGGGGGGAGTGGAACTTTAGATATTTAAGGCCCCTTCCAAACCACACCATTCAACAAAACGTGTATTTTTCCTTTTGACATAAGGTCAGACATACAATTATGAGACTGTTGCCCTGCAATTAGTGAAGCTTTCAGCAAACTAACCTAGTTTTCAAAGTTTTGTCCACCCACTGAACTGGTATCTCTTCAGCAGCATCACAATGGGACAATGGCTGCTTGTGGTTGCACCAGACTTTTCCCTTCAGCCCTTATGGATACCCACCTCGCAAATGCTGCTGCAATTTATAGTTTTTAGTATAATTTGTAATTTTTATAATTTTTAGTATGTGCATGATTGGCATTAGGAAAATGAGAACTGTTGAAACAGGGCTTTCTTTCCTAGAACGTTCCACATTCAGCAAATAATAATACTACAAATGTCTATTTCCATTGGGACAAACATTTTTGCAATTCGAGTTACAAGTTTAGTGCTTGCCTTGTGATGATGATTTAGTCCCATTAATTACACCTGGGGCCCTAGTTGGCTGTGAAGTTAATCTATTTCTCACCCTGTGTGTCTGTCTAACTTCAGCCTTGCAAGGACAACTGGGAAAGGATGAGGTCTGAATGAGCTGCCTCAGGCACTGTTTAGCAGTAGGGTGTGAAACTTAGCTCAGGCTGCCCCTCCAAATACTTGTACTTCTCATGAAGGATTTCCAGCTGCTGTTGTGCTCCACAGGCTTTGGTGACTGTAGCTCGGTCTTGCCTCATTTGTACACCTCTCATCAGTGTAAGCTGTGCCCTGAGCTCACAGAAATCCAAGAATTTAGCCCAGATTTGGTCTTAGTTTCAGAAGGCAGCAGTGGAAGAGGTCAGTGAATTGTGGGGTTGGCACATGAAAAGTGGCAGACAAGTATTTTTGACTTCCATTTCTCGAAGACCGAGTTCTTTGGTGCCGATGTCCTTCCTGTTAATATTATGGACAAAACTGATATCCTGTACCTTTTTGTTTGGTTTTTTTTTTTAAGCCGTCCCTTCAAAGTTTCCTTTCTTTTCAGTTCAGGCCTGCAGGTGCCATGGTCGCACTTACAAATCGGCTCACTGACCAAAGTCATGCAAGCACCATTTACCACAGTGGAGGCTTGCCACTGGAGACCAGCCATTGCTACTGATTTTGAGGACCACCCGATTCTCTCTAAGAGTATCCTCCACTATTATGTAATTAAATTTTCCACTAGGCCTCACTAAATTTCCACTAGGCCTCACTAAACAGGACAGCATGGCAAGAATGAAGGTAATGCACAGCGTATGTATTGTGAAAGCATAAAACAGCAGCAGAGTTCTCTCTAAGAGGTGGCCACAAATAAAGGACATGAATCATATTAGACATTAATTTGCTTTTACAACATTTTTGCTCGAGGAACTTTCATGCTTGTGTCTCTTTGGTTAACTCTTCGTAACTCTCTGGCTTGCTCAGGAATCGTGTAGAGCACAAGCTGGCCCAAACCGTGCCAGGGGCCATTCCAAAATTCTGAGACCACAGGAGAACAGAAATACTGGTCAGTGCTGTGCTGTTTCTTGGTAAATATAAGCTCTGTGTCACATTTTCCTCCTTAGAAAATGCATATCCCCTATTCACCCACACTGCTCCATTAAAGAAAACACAGTTAAAAGGTTGCTGGTAAAAATCGCATGCATTAGCATTTTCAAGAGCATTAGTGTTCATGTTGGAAGCCTGTATGTGAGGGGACCTCCTCCTTCAAATATCTCCAGTTTGATTCCCGTCACACATCAGACTAAGAGGAGGAGTCCAGTTCCTTTCAGCCAAAACAAAACTGGAAGGGCACTAATGCTCTCCGACCAACAGTGGTCACTGAGCCCTCAGATGAGATTCCCACCCGTGGCCAGTCCCAGGTCCAAAGCCTGCAGAGTGGACAGCTTGGACCTCAGCACCAGCTAGTTGGTTCTGTCGATCTATTCCTGCCGTGTTGCACTACTCACTCACATGGACGAAGCCTCCACAGGCAGGACTCTCCCACTAAACCCTCTTAAAGGGATTTAAGGCACTCAGGCCCTGGGGACTGGTGTCACCCGTGAGAGCGCTGTAACTGCACGGAAAGCTAAGAGCTGGAAGTCTCTCCAAGCAAGTGAAGGACCACTCTGGATGAAGTCTGTAGTGCCCTCTAGTCTGACTCCCTCTTCAGAACTGAGTAGGTTCAATTCCTCTGTCACTACAATTGGTTCCACACTAGACCAAAAGGTTACTGCTGGTCTTCAGCGGAACTTCCCTGACTGTGAATGAGCAAGTTCCCCTGTTATCAGAGACAACTGCAACCCAGGCTGCAAACTCTGCGTTTGGCTGGTTATAACTTGCTCCAGCACTTTGTCTTGCAAAGTAAAGACAGATGACTTGCTAGTGGTCATTTATAAGTAAGCTCAGGACTGTACTGCACAATTGATTCACACAATCAGTGTTGTTACCCATTATATTGTATATAATGGGCAGTGTTTTGTGGGGGATGAGGTGAGGGAGAGTTGCAAGCACACTCGACGCTTCCAAGTTTATATGCCTTAAATTGACTTTAGATTTCCTCGGTTCTATAGTACATATTTGCAGAACGCTTGGATCCGATTCAGCTTGTCCCGCTGAACAAAACAGTTTCACTGCTCTGAGACCAGAGGAACACAGTGGTGAATCAGGCCCTTTATTTGCCTCCAATGGCTCACTATCAGGCCTACTGCAAACTACCTATTGAAAGCATGACAGCCAGCACTATGCTCTATAGTGAGCGTTTGGAGTATCATGCCCTAAGTATAGGCCATATGAAGAGGTCTTTTGTTCAGGAAAGCAAACTGTACAGTGTTTAGTAAGCCACACTCCAAATATAGGATCGATAAAGCACGGCTAAAATCAACTATTGCCTCAACCGGCATTCACAGATTTTCTCTGAATTAAGCACGCTTGAATCTTAGGGCCACAATGCCTTCACTCAGCTCTTTCACAGACAGTTCATGCAGAAATAGAGTCGGCTGGGACCTGGTATAGGGCAGTGCGCAAGAACTTGAGGCTCCGAGTGGGGAAGGGAAAAAAAAAAAGGAGAAAAAAAAACCAAAATAAAAATAAACCATATGGAATCCACACTCAGATGCCTTTAAAACAACCACAAACATTCTTGCTGCCTCAAGCTGCAAATGTCGTGAAACAATTACTGGGCTGGGGGACTTCAAAGGTTCACTGAGAGCAGCAGTTTTATTTTTCAATCAAACACAGGAATAGGGCTTTTTTTCCTCCCTCCTTCTCTCGCTCTCCCCTTTTTTTTTTCTGAATGAAACAGCGCCCAGGCTTCCTGATTTCAAAAACCCTGTTCCGCTTCGCTTGACCACTCCATAACCTTAGGAGAAGCTCAAAAACTTCAAAATGAAACTGTGAGTCATACTGAATGAAAAAGACATTCTTATATTTCATTAAGATTGAAAACTGCTGCATTCCTTGTTTGTAAAATTTACTTGAATGATCTTTAAGAGCTTGCAGCTGAACGCTGTGTAAAGCTTGAACTTCCATAAATTCCTGTTTACTTAATCATTGATTCTAGAAGGTGACTGACATGTCATTTGCAGGGGTTTGGAGATTCATAATTCACTGTGCAGAGAAACAACTGGACTCTTTCTTGCCACTGGCTAACCTATTTATATTTTTCCTCCCCTGCTTTTTGAAGCATCTATGCACTTTTATTTTGTGTTTTCATTTCAGAAAGGCAATGGTTTAACCCCAGTTTCCTTGCAGGAGCTTTTGCAAAGGCTGCAGTGTTGCTTACCTCGAGCATTGGCTCACTGGTGGACGGAGCTGTGCTTAACATGGTGTTTTCAGATGGCTGAAAACACAGGGCATGTTTGGCAGAACAGATGCATGGCTGGCAGCCCCGGCTCTGCAGCATTTGAGCAGCACACCTCCCACCACCAGGAGAATCCAGGCTGCTCCAAGAGGCTGGATCCCAAGGGGTTCAAGTTGGCACTGACCCCTCTGTAGAGAGTCATGCACACAAAAATCATGCAGAAATAACATGCTGCCCCCTTTGAAGAGAACTGAGTCAAATTGTTAAAAATGAAACTGACTCATTGTAGAAACAGTGGTCACTGGAATGGCATCTCCACAACTGCTGCGGTAAGAGAGGAAGCTGCCTGACCGCAACTGCCTTTGTGCTTATTCTAGCTGTTTAAGTTCTAAAAACCACAAAACCCCATTTGAAATTCCACTGTATAGCAAGGTTTGTGTAATGAGGTTACAATTCATAATAGGATCATTGAAAACTGAAACAAGCAGCATTAATATGTGGACTGCCTGCAACGAGCTAGCAGCAGCGTGATGATGTCATTTTTAATTAAAAGTCTGTCCCTGTTTGATACGCTAAAAAAAGAGTGCAAATCAGGGAATATGCGCTGATCCCATCCATAGGGAAAGACTGTCAAGCAGCACAGTGGTATCACAGAGCACCCTGCGAGCCATATGGCATGGCTTTAATGGAACTAATTCCCACGTACTCTGCTTGTGTCACGCGTATCAGGATTCTGCTCCCACACTGAAAAGACATTAGTCAGGAACAGGGGGAGGGGAGGCCCAGTGGTACCCAGCATCACGTCCCTTATCATGTGCCGTGCTGTAAGTGCTACTGCAGCAGTGCTGAGACCAGGAGGAAGTGGGCTGCAGGTTCATGGAAGTGGACAGACCCTTTGTTCCCTTAAGCCAGCGACTACTCCAATTTACTGCAATACAAATGCAGGCCTTTTAGCAGAGGTGACCAGCCAGCCCTGCAAGGTATCAGTTCAAAATGGCCAGTACTTGCAGAGCCATTTATTCATGCAGTATTGCACTTTCACCCAAGACTGAGTGACACAGAAACCAAGAGATGCTCGTCCACAAAACCCTTCCCTGCTCAGCACTGTTGATCCCTTTTCAGCCTCTTGTGTTCCTTAAGGCAATTAAACCAACGCTGGGCTTCAGTAGAAGGAGGATACACTCCTGTGAATGTCAATGGCTGCTGAACACATGATCCACCTCCCAAACATCAGGCACCAAGGACCCAGTCAGCCCATCCTTAGTTCTCTGAACAGCCTTTTTGACTACAGAGAGGTTCATCTTACTCAGCTGGCTAAGAACCGTAAGATGTTGGTAGTAACGAAGCCTGTCACGACTTATGTGAAAATAACAGAAGAAAGATGACCAAGAAAACATTTACACATCACTTTGGTGACGTTTTCATGTCCTACAAATATTTTGGAACTAGTTTTGCAATTTATTTAAAATTTCACTCTTGGATTTCTCCACCCTGAATTACTGGGTTTGGGTCCAAGTCATGAAGACAATTACATGCACAATCCTTACATCAAGCTGGTCTGCAGACCTGCACTAAGCCTATAAAATTTACTTTTCCTTTTTAAGGATTTCTATGTAAAGTTTGATGTAAGGGTATGTGTGGATTTGAAAAACATTGAGTGGATCATGAGTGTAAAAGGAATTTGGGGATCACTAGCATGAAGTTTTGGCATTAGGTCTCGGTTTTATAGAATGCTGCCCTCACTTAGCATATGCATTGCCATTATCATTAGGGATATTTAGGTGGGAAATTCATTTGGACTAGCAGTTTCATCTCACCCGGTACTTTAGGCTCCCCAGATAGTTCTATACAAAACGAAGGAATGGAGTAATCAGTACCTTGTCCCAGATGTCTGCAGGCCTGCAAAAACCTTCCTCGACTGATATTAAAGACTAGAGAGATGTTCAAAAGGTTTCAGCTTTAGCCTAGCCAGAGCATGGTCAGGGTAAAACACCTGGAACAGCTGTGCCCTCTGTGCACCATCCTACAGGATTCCTTCTTGGGAGACAGAAACAGACAGGGCATGGCTCTCGCTGCGGCAGCTACTCTCCTAAAGCCCCGTGTGTGGGTGTGTGTGGCTGCAAGCACACACATGTGTACGAAAGGGAGAGAGCGCACACAACCAACTTTCTAAGCCAGTGGGAGGGAAGGATTACCACAGGATTGGACCCCACATGTTTAACTTTCACACAGAGTTAACATGAGATGCGCTACATCAGACCCGAGATAGTGGTGTTCCTATTCTTATTGACCCCAATCACTTTAAACCTACTGAGTGCTGTACTCCAGAGAGAAGATTTAAATTACACTTGGAGAATGTTTCTTGTTGATACTGAGTGCAGTGTGCCTTTTGAAGAAATAGTATTTCCTTCTTGGACCAAAACGAGCAAGTCAAAGGTCAGACAAATCACGTGTGGTAGAACAGGCTGCAGTGTGAAGGGCTCACAGGGTCATACAGATCTTTGTTATTCAGCTCAAGGAACTTGGCTATTTGTCAGGGAATGCAAAGCCTACCTTCTCATGCTAATAATTGATGTAATTCCATATACTCGTTACCGTGAAGCCAAAATTCATCAGCTAAAAAAATTATAATCTACCTATCCTGTAAAAGACAGATCATTACTCATACAAACTTTGCACACTGAATTACAGACAGATGAACAATAAAGAAGAATTTTCGAATTTGTTCTCTTGTACAGAAAAAATACTGGAAAACTAAATGTAAAGCTATTCTCAGTGAGTGTTAACCTATAAATAAAGCACTGGAGATCCGTAACATCAGAATAAATTTTCCCACCCTGTTCATTCTTGCCTTACCTTGGAGGCATATTAAGAAATGAAGCTGCCGGGATGTTTCTGCCCGATACCCTTTTTGTGTGTTTCACAGCTAGAAAGTGAAAGGCTCAGCAGGTTAAATACCAGCAGAGTAAAGTATTTTATTCAGATATCAGTTGCAAAGATCGGGGGAGGAGGGGGAACGCAGTGAGGCCTTTCAGCCTGCAGTGCCATGGGAGAAGAAAAACGAGACAGCAGAAGTGTGTGGTAACACAAAAAGAATGTTATCTCAGTGGAGGGGAAAATACTTTCAAATGCATAATTGCAAACACATACCCTCAGCAGCTAACCCAGAGCCCTCTCAGACTGCACAGCTAAGAGTTTGGAAACTGGCCAAAGTATCAGTTTTATTTGAGAGATCAAAGTGATGAAAGGGAGAGAAAGAATAGCATCAAATATGATTGATAAAAAGTATTGCTTTCTTTGATTGGTTTCTGCTCCCCCTCCCTTTTCCACCTCATTCTTCTCCCAAGTTCACTAAGAAAAATGTCAGATCTGTGGTCCATCTAGTAACACATGCTTGCATGTGAGATGTGCCTGTAGGAAAACACCTGCTCACTGCACATACCTGCCTAAACTCCTAATGGCCACGAGGTTCCTGCAGATTCACTGCAGGTGAGGGCTGTGTGCTGCGTTTTTTCTGTTTGTGGCCCTGCACGGCCCGCACACGTGGGCATTGTTTCACATTATGATATTTGGTTACTTTGCAGAGCCTCCCTCGTGCCGCTGGGCATCTACGCAACCCCCACGTGGATTTCCAGGGACTCTGACCCCAGAGTGTCGGTGCTGTCGCTGTTTCTGGCCCATAATTGTCCTCCCTCCCCTCTTTATTGTGCGCGCTGTCTTTTATATAAACAAACACGCCGAGGGAGATAAAAGGTTTATGATGGCAACACAGTTGAGTTTATGGTTCCTTTCACACACATAGATGATACCTCAAGCACAGACCAGCCAGGATGAAGACCTTGGAGCTAAAGGGCACTTTCACATGTGATGAGTTCGAACCATTACTCAATCCTCACAGGGCTCGTGGCTGATGGGCAGGGGCTAGGCCATGCTTGGGCCCATGAATTTAACAATATTATACAGGCCAGGGCCTGCAAACAATGTACACAGTCACTTTATATGTGCACACGTGTTGCAAAATCAGTTCTTTGCATCAGGATTTTGCAGCCCGTGGGGATGACATTTACTAGAACCACTTACATGAGCAAGAGTTTATTGCAGGAATAAAAGGCAGGTCATGCCACAGGAATTCCGAGAAAGAAGCTTGTGGAGGCTAATGGTGAGTAATGAAAGAGAAGGGGGAAAACATTGAAAAGGTATTGATTCCAAAGCAATACTGGGAAAAAGAGAAATTTCACAGAGAAGGGACAAGGTAGCCCTGAGCCATTACAAGTATTAGGAGGCGAAGAGAGGAGAGGGAGACCACAGCAAAAGAAAAAACAAAGAAACAGGCCTGAGATGATTTGCAAAAGAACTAGAAATTACTAGAACTAGAGCAAGATATTGTAGGTCTTTCCGTGGTAAAGATGAGCAAAAAACCACCATAATTCAAGCAGGAGACAGGTGTGATGATGAAATTGGCCATTAAAGCAGACGGAGAAGATACAGGAGACCAGGTAGGATATGACCAGGCAATAAATATTTTCGCAACAAGCAGAGAGGGCGGAGGGTTTTTTAAGGAAGGAATAATGATCCACAATAGTGAATTTGAACAACCCCCTTATGGATTTGATAAACTCCGTCTTAACAAGATGTGGTGGTGAGCCTGGCTCATTAATCATTCAGCCATCTAGCTGATCCTGCATTCAATATTTCAAAGCCTGCAATAATCAGGTGCTGTCTTGGCAAGCCTGAACCACTGGACAAACAGCAGATTAGGGGTGCATGATGAACACTACACAACTCTGCAAGGAAAACAGGAGGCATGAGGACATGTAGGATGATTTGAGTCACAAGATAAACCTGTACCTTAAAAGGGGAAAGTACTACAAGGAGGATGAAGAACAGGAACATGGGCAAGAGGGTAGGGAAGCGGTCATCTGGGTAATGTGCATGTGGTCAGGAAAGATGCAGAAGGCTGAGATAAAAGGAAAGGGGCAGGCACATCATGGAGGAGAAGGGCAAGAGAAAGTTTAAAAAGAGCTCCAGTAAAATTCTGGGGTTTTTAAACACGCGTCACCAAGGCAGGACCAAACCAGGTGTGCTGTGAAAGGAGGAGAACGTGCAGCTCTTCAAACCACCCTGTGAGTTCCTAATCTGACAGGTAATAACTCCTCCTTTCTTCCTCTGCCCGCGCCACAAAATCGTCCCCCAGTTCTCCCTACCCTCCATCCATCCACTTGTGCTGGGGTGCACCAAGATTCGTAAGCAAGCTGGCAAGTCACGTGTCTCCCAGGATGAAAGGACACAGAAAACCATGAAGGTAAATGTGGTGCAGCCATCACTTTTGGGATGAATCCAGCCTATTTCACTGTTTCCTCTCTTGGTCCCCAGGGTGTTTGAGCAACATCTTTTCATTCCCAAGCATTAATCAGCCCTCACAACACACCATGGGATACCTAAAAAATTAGTGTTACCTCCATTTAACCGGGAAGAAAATTAAGGCTAATAGACTGAACAATTTAGCTAAACCACAGGGAAGGTTAATTCCCAAAGCAGGGATTTAGACAAAATGAGTCCTTGACACTGTTCTCTGACCAGAGCTATTGATAATATTGCTGTTCCTACCTGAGCTCCTCAAAGCAAGGCAGGCAGCTGCCCTCAGACTTTAGGGCTGTACCTGTTCTTTATTCATTTTACACCCTGTGGTTACTCAGAATGAATTGCTGACATAACTGAGATCTGTACAACTCTCAGTAGACCAATACTCGTTTTTTTCTGAAAAGCAGGCTCGAACTGCAAAAACTACCAGGTGCATTTAAAATTAATATAGCAGAAAGAAACAAACAAAAGAACAGCAGACCTGAAGGACAACAGCAAATACAAGGAAAGAAGCAAGTATCACGCTGAAATCCAATGGGAAAGGTTAAATGCGGAAAAAAGTGTAGGGAACAATGCAAGAGGAACCACACGAGGAAGTGCAAGGCTGTGAGCTGCAGGGGCATCCAAACTAATACAGATTGCAGCACATGCACACCTGGCAGCTCCAGGTCAGTGAGACAGCAGGATGCCACACACCCTCAGCTCCCCTGGGAGCTGGTTACCCCTCTCGTTTCAAAGTCCAGCAACTGCAGCTACCAGGCAATGACGTTTGCCAAGCACATAACAGCAAAACTACTCACCACCTCCACACAGTCTCAGCCTGACAAACAACTGCTGCACCTGAGGACATGTGGAGAGGAGTTGGGTGAGCAAGAAACACAGAATTACAGCTAAACTGCAACCACCTCCTTGGTTTGACTGTCTGTGGGGTTCTGATCAAGCTGAGGATGCCTGGCGTCTCCACAAGCTTTTCCTACAATCCTTCACTGGTTGTCATGTACCTTCCTTACTCAACAAGAAGTATGGGGAAAATGAGACAAATTTGCCTGCAAATATGAGAGGAGGTTGCAGTTAGAACATGGGATATTATATGTATTATATGCCCTGCACATGTCAACCCCACTGACTTGTAAAAGCCCATTTTTCAGCTGTGCAGTCTGTGGCATCCTTCTAAATTCTGTGGCAAGAAATGGACTAAGAGTGTCCCAAATCCACCTCACACTTGCTTGCATGAAGGGCCTTCACACAACACCTCCAAAATAGTAGCAAAGGTACAACCAAAAGCTTTCAATTAAATCAGGTATTCGGTAAACGTTCCATTCCTCATCTGTGCAAGAAACCTAAGCATCAGAATAATGTGCAGTGTGGCAGGAAGCATTACTTTCAGGGGGTTCTCTCTGGGGCTTGTTGTTACAAAGAACCAGTGACTGGTGGGGAGTAGGTTGCTGAAAACAGGCAAATCTTTATGCAGCAATTCAGGGCCAACCAAGAGATGTCGTGGTTGAATTGAGCATAGATTTTCAGGCTGCCATTCCTTTTTGCTCATTATCTTTGACTGATCATTATTTTGCCTGGCAGTCACTGTAGTGGCAAAACATTCTCTCTAAAACTGAAAAAAAAAAAAAAAAGAAAAAAAGAAGAAAGAAAAAGGAATGGCACATGTTACAATGATTCAGCAGAGGCTGGTGGTGTGGGCTGTCAGCTAAATATCCTGTGAGATACTTTGTTGGCTAAACCTAAGATTATTATGGTAGAAAGATAAATGCTACTCATGCTGCTTCTGGGAGATTTTTCTGCCTCTTATTTGGGTGATATGCACGTGATCACAGGTTGGTAACTGCCCGTGAAACACATGCTGGTGAACACCGAGATTTATCATTTTCTCTGAGAGGAAAAAAGTCGCCCATTAGTTTTATAAATATAACCAGGAAGCAGCTTTGTGCACTTGAAAGAGATCAGCAACAGCCTCTGCACCTCAGAGGTTGATTCTGGGTGATGTTTCAGGAACATAAAGTCCAGCAAAGTTGATCCCAACCTGAAGAACACAAGATCATTTACTCCTCAAACAATAGGCAGAAAACAGAAACCTTACCTCATTTTGAAAATGGTTTGGATGGCTGCAAATAAACAGCAGGGGCTGCAGCAGCCCTAAAATTCAGGGTACGCACAGTCTAGCCTTTTCCTTTAGACCTGAACCCTCACTTAGGATAAAGAAATTATTATTAAAATTATTTTTAGAACCTTCCTAAGTAACTACTTACCCAAAGGCCTCCTACCTTTTTCATCCTTTTCTAGCCGTCTTTTGACACATTAATGACATTATTGCTTTTCTGGACTGTGCAAGAGGAAAGCCCATTGCAGATGGATTGCAGACACTCATTTAGGTAAGAAATTAACTCAATTTGGAGCTGTCAACTCAACTAAATCAAAGTGGAAGCAACATATAAAGGCAATGTCCTGTATGGGTAGATTAATTTTTAATTTTTTTTAAATCTGTGGTGCTTTAGTGATAGCTCTTGCAAAGGGCTTTAACAAGGGCAGGGCTTTGCTCACAAATAATTGCCACCCTCTCAATAAGTGCTTGAAAGTTTGTGGATAGAAGCCACAGGTGCAAATATTCAAACAGACAACTACAAACTGGCCACTAACTAATTGGGATAAATTATCATAGAGTCAGGGAATAAATAACAGGGAAAAAAAGGTGCGAAATTAATTGTTTGCAACTTACAGTTGCTCTGTGATGGTGTAGCCACCCAGATACTTCACCTGTGCTAGGGGTGCTAAGTGCCTGGAGAAAGTGCTCTAGTGTTGACTGAGCATTCCAAAAGGTTTTCACTGGAAAGCCAGCTTTGCAGAGCATTTATTTTCGAAAGAAATGTAGAGGCACTTTGGGCCAGCCCTCTTAAAAATGCTCAGACACTCTAGAATTGACAAAAATTTCCACCGCTTGTTCCCTCTGCAGCAGCTCCGGCCTTTGGGATGCATTAACATTTCAGATTACCCCCATTACTTTAAAACGCCCTCCTGCGAATTAACGCACTGAGATGGGAATCACTTCACTGACATTTCACATGTGTTTTCCTAAGGCAGCCACCGTAGCAATTCAAGCCTTCAAGTCTTTGTAAGTTCGAGAAGAACACTGAAAAAGTGAAAATAGAAATCTCTGAGCAGCTTCGCGCAGCTCTTCTTCGAAACCCAGAGGTGTTGGAGACGTCTTCCCAAGCAAAAAAAAAAAAAAAAAGGAGGAATAAACAATCTGTGAAGGGGGAAGAACAAGTGTCTTGGGCAGAAAGAGAACTCCATGTAGCTGAGATGAAACAAATGTGTCCTGTGAAACAGGAAGAAAAGGGGAGGGGGGCAGTGGAGAGGGCAGCAGACAACTCTGACTTGCTCGCTCTTTCCAGGCTTTGTATTTATTTCTGTCATGGATCTGAAAAGGCAGGCAGCAGACTTTGTAGAAGCGCCTTATGAAATGGGGTAAATAATGGACCCCAGATGCCCTTGTTTCCTTCATTATTCAGTCTAGGCCTTCAAAGCTGTTTTGCAGTGTGAGGTATCAGAGGGAGGTAGAGTGCTCTGTTAACAAGATTTCAATGAGCTTTGGAAGCAGGTCCAGGGAAGCTGCTGGAAATGTTTCAGACATACAGTACTTTTGTGCTTTTCTGACCCGTATGTAGTGAGAAAACACGGGGCAGAGGGTGCCCTGATTTTTAAGAAAACACCATCTAAACAATAGGTAAACAACAGCAAAGCTTTTGTGTGCACGTGGTCCCTTTAATTCAGCATTCTCAAAGCATCTAAAATATATTAAAGTATTAAGTTCAGGAACACGGCTTCAAACTGAAGCTCAGACAGTCTAGAATATGTATTTANTGAAGATCTAACAGACTAGATTATTTAAAAAAAAAAAAAAAAAAAAAGGCACAGTGAGCAACTGGCCAGCCAGGGCCATGAAAACAGGGATTTGAACTCCTCATTCCCCTGGTCTTTCCCCATGAGGCAAGATTTCCTGCCCACTTAGCAACAAGCTGCATTTCGCTTTTGCTTTGAGACCCACCCTAAACATTTCTCTGTGCATATTTCTGAGATTCTTCATGATTCATCCTCAACCAGGAGCCACGTGAACCCGACTGACACATCCAAACCCTTCAATTTTTTTGGATGGGTTTAGCATCGCCAGGCAGCTTAAATCTAAACTCCACGGACCACACCCCATCCCTAATAACTATCTTTTCCCTCCTCTTTCTCACTTTCGGCGACATTAACGTTTAAAAGCCAAAAGGGGGGGAAAAAAAAAAGGGAAAAAAAGAAAAAAAAATTAACAGGGATGTTTCGAGCTGCCATTCTTTCAGCTTTTGCTGTCCCCGTTGTTGACAGCAGCCGCTCTATATTTACTCTAGCAGCATTACATCCTGTGCGTGGGGATGGCTCTGTGCTCTCAGATGTTTCCGAGTCACTCCGGGCAGAGGGATGCATGGTGCGCTGCATCCTTTCCTTCGCCGCGTCCTGCGCTTTCTGGAGCGAGCTGCCTCACCTTAAAAAAACACAATGGCACCACCTAAAGGACACATGATGCACGCAGGGAGCCTCGCTCGGAGCATTTCCCAGCAGTTCTGACAGCACTGAGCCCTGTGGTGGCAATATTCATTTTCTCAGGAGCCGGCGCGGCACAGGGCTTATCCATGGTTATAAAATCACGCATACAGGAAGAGACATCCATATTTTTATAGCTCCTCTGATAAGGCTGTAACAGAAAAGACAACTGTTAAAGCAGCTGCCCCTTTTCTTTGCATTCAGCTCGAATGCAGCAGGCATGCCTAATACAGCAATTTGAGCAGTTTTAGGGAAGATTAAGTATAGGAAGAAAGTCTCTTGCCAGCAGAGTGGCAAGTGGTACTGTCCATATGAATCTCTAAGGAAAATAATATGTGTCAAAATACAAGAAATTAAAGGGAAGAAGGGATAGCAGATCCTTTCATTCCGTTGTGTCTAGGTAATACAGCAGCACGTATACTGCTGTATGTCTTCCCATATGTTAGGCAATGGTCCCAATATCCCAGAAGAATGGGGGAGTTTTTAAGAACAAGCTGAACTTGTTCTCCTTTCTCAGCATCAGTCATAGCTTTCATAGCTCATTCTTTTAGATCACTTTTGTGAAAGCATGAAGTGCTTTCACAACCCAGGACAGGCATAACATAGGCTCTTCCCTAACAAATGGATGAGGGTTTGATCACTTGGAATGTACATTTTTCTGAGGCAAAACCAAACCATTTCAAAGCTAATACAGGCAATAGCCTATTAGTGGTTTCAGTTCTGTGTCATGTATTCATCCAGGTTGCTCCATTTACATCAGCAAAACTGAGAAGGAAAAAAACCTGGTCCTTTAAAACAACATTTGTATATAAATGTAACAGAGAGACACCAAGTTATGAATGGCAAATAATTCTCAAGTGCTTATGACAGTGAGCATACAACACTGCTCTGTTCTGTGCCTTGGTTTTAAAAAGGAAAGACTAAGACACAATCAACTGACAAACACTGAAGTTATTTTGAGGGACATCAACTAGTTCCAAATGTTGTCAGCGGGCTCTGGAGATTTTCACTTGACAATCTGAAGTCTCTACAAGATACACGTACAAAGCCTTTTAATTGCTTCAATTTGGTTACTAGTTGGCAATATTGCATGAGAAAAACTGCTTCTTGATAGCTGAGGAGAGAGGCCAAAAACTGAATGGGCATAAAGAACAAGCTACTTCCTACCCCCCAGGTCAGCACTGGGAGAACTGGGTGGGGAATGGCAGGCTGTAATTGCCTGTTCAGTTCATAAATAAGATACTTTGGTCTCCCAGAGAGCAAAATGAGGAGGAAATACCTCTCGAGGCTCGTGTTTTAAACATTGTTTTCAGAATAAAGTGAAAGCACAGCCTTTCAAAATATTTAATATGCCAGTTGCCCAAGAAGGATGTGCCAGCCTCAAACATAGCCGTCAGGGCCCAGATATTCAACAGAACTCAGCTGCCCACGTGCATTTCCAAATCAGATGACTGGATTTCCTGAAGCACTAGGCCTCCAGCAGAAGTTTTGATTTTTTTGGCATTTCCTTTAGGAGTTGAATTGGAAGCTGACAACAACTGCTGAGTGCTCAGCTCCTTGAAAAACCTGGCCTGGAGATTAATGGCTGTGCAGTGCTGAGCACACCAGTTGCCTTTTCCTCAGTGTCTCTCATCATTTACAGTATTAATTGCTTGAGTCTAACAAACACTTCTGGGAAGCTGACCATGCATTTTCCCACTCCACGGGTAAAACAATTGCAAAAGGACCTGTTCTAACAATAAATACAGAGTAAAACTTCCACAGACTCAGATTTCCTCAGTCTCCTGTATTTGCATTAAACAGCACCTGCAGAAAGGTGAATATTTTCAAGGACAGCAACAACCTGAAGGCTGCAGGCAGGGCTGAAGACACGCATAGCTGAGACACATATAGATGAGAGAAAGATCCTACCACTCCCTACGTGGATTTGAAGCTCTGTGCCCATTCTCAAGAGAGACTCTGCATTAATAACTCCTGCCTGTGTGATTATTCTGACCCTTCAGTACATCCTTGTCTGAAGAGGACCTTGACATTATTAAAGGAAAAAGTCAATTTAAAAGTTTTGTGAAGGACGAAGTGGGTGGCAAGCCTAGGTGAGAAAATAGGAGGTTGTAGTGGTGTGCTCTGCATCTTTTCTGGAGAGCATGAAAAGGAGAATGTCAAACCTCCTGAAGCTTCAGCCATGCACTGGCACAGCTCATAAAACCAATTCCAGCTACATCCCCCAAGCACAGTTCACCTAACACTAAAGGAAAGCAAATCAACTGACAAAAACTTGTAAAGGGGACCATAAAAACATTATTTTCATTTCAATTGGAAATGAAGCATATAGTTAGTAAAAAATTGGTTACCTCGAACAGAGTACCTGCCGAACTCTGGGTGGGATGGACATTTTTGTGCCAGTGCATTATGTATCTATTTCTGACAAAGTGGTTATAAAAGCCCACCAATTCAAATTGTCTTTTGAGGAATTTGGGTTAAGATCTCCCTGTGTAATGGTAATCACCTTAGTGATATGGTCTTTTACTCTTTCTCACTGTCAACTCAGCAGCAGGTACACTGCCAAGCCCTGTAGCTTTTCCTAAAGCCAATGTCCTGTTAAAGTTTGTAGGATTTCAACCAAGTAAGACCCCCAGGATTTGGTTTTCAAGTTATGTCTTGGAGCACACAACGTGCAAAGCTGACGCTGCAAACATTCAGTTAGGAAAACAGCAAGGCGTTAAAAATAAAAAAAAAAATTGGAATGAACTGCTCTAGTCACCGAGATCAAATGTTCAGAGAAAAGCCTTAGAAATGTTTATTCTCCCAGATTAGATGGAATTCTAAGCAGTGTTTATTGGAGAGAAGAGATGGAGTGTGCTATGTCTTATTCTTGTTTCCTGTATCCGCCTTTCTCTTAAAAGTGCTAAGTAGCAGGGCTGCAGGGATTATGGTACTGAGGGAGTTCTTGCCACTTTCCTTCTCTCTCTCTATTTAAACACGACAACTCTTGGCAGGCCTCGGTCACATTGTTTGTGTAGCCAGGACAAGAGGGTGGAATTCTGGAACACGTTCCAGCCCACATTCCGGATTTTCCTATAAACTAGCCCCTTATTTTAAACACACGCCTCTGTGAATTACCTTTGTGTTGCTATGCCATTTGAAAATCTGTTTCAAACACTCCTTGTAAATTAAAATCTGGTTCAGCTTGAGCTCCAATCAAGGTATTTCATCATGGTGAATAATCTATGGAAAAGGCAGTGTTTGATTTAGCAGGGAAAATAACAAAAAATAAAGAGGGGAGGGTATGAAAGAGGAAGGAGGAATGGCTCAGGATCAGCCAGGGAGGATGGCATCTCTCCCTCTAAATTAACAATTTTAATAACTGCCTATGTTGGTTGCATAACAATTTATACAACTGGACTTTACTGCTTGTCTTGTCAGAGGACTGATTTACCCTTTTGTGAGTGCAATTTGCATATCTATCTTTTTTGCACCACCAAGTAACAGGCAAAAAATTTCAGCAGTCATTTGCCTGACAATTGGATGTGTTAATTTGCAGCTAAAAAAAGTACAAAATGAAGGTCAAACTGAGGCAGTCAAAAATTCAGTCCCCGCTTTCTCT
This sequence comes from Oreocharis arfaki, assembly GCA_013398015.1. Taxonomy (NCBI): domain Eukaryota; kingdom Metazoa; phylum Chordata; class Aves; order Passeriformes; family Paramythiidae; genus Oreocharis; species Oreocharis arfaki. The sequence goes on along the minus strand of VZRR01003264.1, from coordinate 184,921 downwards.
TACTCAGCTGATTGTTGCACAAAGATCAACATTGCTCAATCTGGTGTGTGTACTTTCAGCTCAATAAGTGCTTTCATTCATCATTCACAACTTGCTTCATTATGAAAGTTGAACTATATCTTTAACACAAACCACACTTCCTTTGTCCTGAGTGAACGATCTGCCTGGGCGCTCTGGAGAACAGGCTCCTTGTTGATGCAATGTTATCACATGCACTGGGGCCAGTATCTTACATCTCACAGCCCACAGCACAAACTGCCCATGGAGAACAAACTTCCCATATAGAACAAACTACTCAAGCAGAACATTTTTGATTAAATGATGGAGGGAAAGGAGTTTTTTCTCTCTCTCTCTCTCTACCGGTGCCACCAGGTTTAACAACCCCTTTGTCACAAAAACATTCCTGCATCTTCTTTCGTGAAGCTGCCAATGCATATTAGGACCTGCACTCCCTGCAGGCACAGCCCTCCTGGATATCATCTGCATGCGCTGTTAGAAACTCATTAACTGGCACTGGTGTAACTTCAGCTCCACACTTCCATGCCTGACGCTTTTCTGTCAGTTTCTATGTTGCTTTAGTTCCCTTGTAGTCACTGTCTTTTTGGACTGTTTTTCCATCCTTGAATACTCTTTGGGAAGGGTATTGTGTTCTGTGTTCAGAGACTCCCCAACTCTCTAAGGGAAAAAGTCAGAAACGGTAACAAAACGTGGATGTTACAAGATACCACGTCTTTTCTGTGTCAGCTTATAACCATTTCAGGTACAGAAAGGCACCAAAATCAGGCTGTCAGACAGGAGGCAGAGCAGGAGAACAGGGAGGGTGTTAGGAAAGAAATAACAAAGTAAAAAAGACAAGGAAGAACCTACTCACATTTGTCACGGCAGGCACCTTCTGTGGGTATGAAGGCTGCCTAATGAAGTTAGAATAAGTTCAAAAAATGCCTGTACTGTCCATATGTAGAGCATGGATTTCATCTCACTGGATTTCACAAGCCACTTCTGACAACTGAGATAAGATATGTCAACACTCTTTGCTTGTAGAGTTTTTCACTCTTTTAGCACATCAAATGCATTTTCTATCTTAGCAAAATCTCTTCTTCCTGCTCCTCTGCAAGCATTTTTCTGAACATTAGCTGGAAGTGGTATCAAACACAGGACTGGGGAGGAGTGAGTGGAGAGCCACACGTTGAGGGTCCATTCTCACCCTGCAGCCAGAGGACCCCGTCCTGATTCGTGAACCCAAAAAATGCAAGAGGCACTGAAGTACCCACTGCTTCCCAAGCCAGTGCTGCTTGGTTACTGCCCATCCAGAGCCCCCTCCTGCACAGTGTCACAGCGTGAGTGCTAAGTGATAGCCTGAGAAAACAAGTCACACGTGTAGTGCCATGCTGAATAATACCCGTGTGCCCCTCTTATCTCCCCCGCTCCTTTCGTCTGCTGCTGAGAAACCATTAACACACTCAGGGCTCTGAGAGGGAGAACAACAGCAGAGGAGGAGATGGATTTCAGGTGACCTCCTGAACTCTCCCGAGCTGACGATGAGCAGGCACTGGAGTAAACCTGACTTGTTATCCCTGAGCAGCTTCACAGCCACTGGCTGACCCAGCCTATGCCTATGCCAATTTTCCAGAGAACTTCTGCCCTCTAACTGGCTTGGGTAAGGCCAGTATTAGCAAGGTGGAGGATGGAAGGCAGCCCTGGCACTCATTTCCAAGCACAGAATGAGAGTAAACAGTTTCAGAAAATAAAAGAATAATGAGGAGCTTGAATTTCATAAAGCAGAAAACAGCCTGTAAATGAAGGGAGAGGTAAGAGAAATGGTGTGGAAAACTTGGAGCTAACCCTAACAACCTACAAAAGAAAACCTCTAATCAAACATGCACATTCACAAGATGAAGTGGTTATTAATGATCCGGTTTTTGCAACTGAGACAATCAAAATTGGTGTAAAATTTTAAGAACATATACAAATCTTGGACATTTGAGCACCTCATTAGAGAGAGATCTTGGATAACATCAAGCTGTAAATAAATCCCTGAGTTCTGGTTAGCTTCCTTACCAAGTCAGAGATTTTCACAGAATGAGGATTATTTTTAATTCCTCAGTATTAACACCCCCCAGGAACTTCCCATTTAAAGGTTGACTGATTTCTGATCAGCTACAATTTTAATACACTTCTATCAAAAATCTTCCAGCATATTCAGAAATTCAAAAGACCCTCAACACCAGAAGCATCATATGGCGGCTGCAGAAGATTGCCACGTCTTAAAATGCTAAAACAGTTGGTTTTTCTCATGTCACTGGATATATTTTCAATCCAGCAGCAATGGCACACTTCTAGTAGCAAATTCCACATAAATGGAGAACATACAAAGTACACAGAAGCTAAGAATATTCCAACCCTTGACATACAGGTATGCTAGTTTTCTCATTAAGGCTAGAATTATAAAATTGGCAGTTCCTACAAACAAGCATTTATCAAATAGGAATCTGTTTGTGTTGAGTGGGTAAAAGAATTTGCATTTAAATTTTCTGAATGCATATTTGTGTTTCGTCATGCGTTTGGCATCTATCTATAATTAAACTAATTTCTGCAACCAAATGGCAAGAACTATCATGCTTAAGAGAAAAGCAAAAGCTGTGAAAGATTCATGATAGCAGAGTTCATTAAAAATGAATTTAAGTCCTACATAAAGCCCCCTGCAAGGATTAATTTCAGTTATATGCCCAAAGGTTACAGACAATTTATGCCCTATTTGAGTCATATTCCACGGCACATTAACAACCAGTCCTTTGCAGTGCTGATGTAAAATTAAACCAGACACACAAGGACTTTTCATTATAACTTGAAGAGCTAATGCTTTGGAAAAATGGTGGAATAACCAGCACTGGAAGATTTTAAAAGCAAGAGAGACAAACATCTGCCAGGAATGATGGAGATATAATTGATCCCACCTCGGGGCAGAGGGATGGCTTAGAAGATCTTTTGAGGTTTCTTCCAATCCTATTTTTCTTCATTTCCAAGGTGTGGAAATGGGAAAACAAAGAATCACAGAAAACATCTGAACAACTGAAGGAAACGTAATTGTATAATTGAGACCAAATTGTTGACTGATTGCAACTTCCATGTTGCGTTTGGATGGGAATTAGTGATAGACAATGGCACAGATTAGCTGAGACAGGGGAAAGATAAAAACGCCAGGGAAACCAGAGCTCCGAAAGCTGCAGTGGAATTGAAGGCAAATGTTTGCTTGCCGTACGTGCCCCGCGCGTCGCCTCCCGGGAGCCTGCGCACAGCTTGGCTTTGTTTGGAAACCCAGCTCGGGTTTTATCGAAGGAGTCCTGGCCTCAGGAAAAGGAAAAACAAGTCACGCATTTCCCGGCTGAATCTTCAAGGTGGGCACAACCCCAGGCAGGAGTGGATGATACTCAAGCACCTAAGAAGCCTTTCTGTAGAGGGAGGCTCGCCATGCACCCACCCACTGCTCCTGCCTCAGTCACAGGGGGAGATGTGAGGGCATCCTTTCAAAAACTAGGTTCTTGAGCCTGTTCTGCTTCAACACTTCTGCCTTCCTGCAGATCAAAAAGGACAAAGCCTCCTTTCCCCCAGGAAAGGCAAGCCTAAAGCACTTTGTGTGTCTAGAGCTAAGTTCTCAGGAATTATTTTGGGGTTATTTTACTTTACTAAATTATTTGATAAGGTCATTGTGCAATCAGCTGGGACTGGAAATTCTTTTCCGCTCCCTCCATTTGCAGTCAAAATGTATTGCAAGGGTTTCTAAGCCCTGAAATTGTGTTGCCTGTAATTCACAAGCTCATAGATTTTTAAGAGCAGGAAATTAAACAACCTATCTTACTAATGCTGAGATTTACTGCACGAAGCTCCCAGCAGAAAGACAACCTTAAAACAAAAAGTTTCTTATTGTTGAAGTCAAGACCTTACATTTACTTGATGTCATTTTGAGAAGAGGTTGTAAAAGCCAACCAAAAATATTCATTAAAAAGACAAATTCAGAAATTCAGAATTTAATTTTACCTCAGAGCAGTGGGGATATTAAGATTTTTTTTCCATTTATTCCGCACTATGTTCAGAGTTCGTATCAAGGGGATGCAGAAGCTCAAGGGAGTGTCCTTTAAGAATGAGAGCAGGAGTTTAGAAGACAAATTCCTTTCCTGACTTGGCCACCAGCTCCTTTGGGACAAATCATTTAACGTTAAGAAATGTTAGCATTTTGAAAACTGTTGTGCTTTTACTCCCTAAGAAGTATGACTGAAGGGAAAGAGTGAAGGATCAATGATACAAACTATATGATAACAGGTAGCTATAGATTTGATGTGACACAGGTTTGGGAAACAAGGGTTTCTGCAATCTTTGAGACCACAGGAAATGTGTGCAATTGAGGAGTGTGCAACAAAGCTTATGAGACAAGGTGACTGTGCAGAGTCTTACACGTGTGGAGCCACAATGATGCTGAAGAAGGACTCAAAAGTGAGTTTTCCTGATTAAAGGAAATGAGAAAATCAACTTCACATTTCCCAAAAGACCATTAGAACAGTCAGGAATGGTAGCACACTGCACAGAGGTTTTCCCTGTCAGACCCTCAACCTGCCCCAAAGGCTGCACTGGAAGTGACGAGGATGCTGGGGGCAGGGACTCCAAATCATCCGAAGCTCTTGGACCACAAGCATCCTCTCATGGCTAAGGAGGACTTGCACAGGTGCTGTGACATAAAGAATCAGGGAATTAAAGCACAGATGTACTGTGTACTTTTGGACTATTCTTCATCACTATTTATTCTCTCCCCACTGAAACCGAAATAAAATAATTCGTCAGCATTTTCCTTCTTTTGCCATGGTTACCGCTATGATATGTCCATTACAATACCAAAGTTAGAGTTAAAAACAAAGGAGAAAAATCTCTATCAGGTGGCATTAGTCAATAAATACAGAAAAACCAAGAACGAAGCATCCATACTGCACTGAATCTCTCTCCCTGCCTTTCCTATCTTCATTTATTTTAGCCTACCATTATTTGCACACTTTGCATAGGAAACAGGCACTGGGCGCTTGGAAGCAGAACATCTAGGCCATGGAAACGTCAAAATCTGATCAAAAAGTGAAACTGGCAATGTAGCCACAGCTTCTCTCTCCACCTGCCTAATGCCTAACATGAGAAAGAGGGGGAGAGAGAGGACGTTGCACTAATGGACACGTTATTGTAGGAATCAAACACTGTGGCTAAAATTATCCAGCAAACACAAGCCTAAACTGCAAACTGGTCAAGTAAGAGGGGCTAATAAGCCTTTTCTGTTGGTTGCAAAGTGCAGACAAGTAGTTGTTGGCTAGGTGCTCTGCACAGCTGTAAAGTGTGAGGGACTTGGGAGGCATTGTGACTCAGACACTGAGGGATTGAATGTGACTGCATAGTAGTGAATAACTTGTTTGTCGTTCATGTGAATAAAATGTGGAAGTAGATCGATGCTTTTCTCCATAATATGGGTTCTCTACTAAGCACAGTAAATCTCCGTCTTACTACAATGGTGTGAGATCATTCATGCCATTAGTTTCAATGACACTGACTCTATACTGCATGCAGTTTGCTGTTCTCTTTCCTCAGTATAACAAAGCCTGAGAGTGCCAGCTGCCTCTTGAGCCTTAAAAAGAAAGAAAGAGAGAGAGAGACTTTTATTTACCATGATTTTGATTGGTTAATTTCTCTCTATTATTTTGTTGCTTCCTCCCATATGAAAAAATGCGTTGTCGCCCAAGCTAACGCACAGGAGAAAGGCCGCTCAGTGAACATGCAAAATGTAAATCACCAGCCAGCAATGACACTTCGAACATGGAGCATAACACCACCATCAGCCTCGGTTTTTGCTCCAAATATCACAGATTTTGGTGGGTTTTTTTTCCCCTTTTTGCAGCTGGGGCTATGATCTCAATCTCATCTGCTGCGCTTTAGTGGAGCCGCGCGCGCACGCACGCGGCAGTCGGGGTTTTATGAGTGTAGTATTTTAATTGTTGTAGTACATGGCTGGCACGTGAATGAAAGCCAGAGTCCCGCCAGCTACAGATAGGACTAAGTTATAAAGATAACCGTGTAACAGAGGCATTTTCAAACCTTTTTAATGGCCTTCTGGCTTTAGTGCTGTGTCATTTAATACAGCCGTGCTGTTGGCACTCCTGAGGAAAAGATTGCCGCGGGCTCCCTTCCTCTCCCTGCACTGCCGTGCTTGGGGCTGTAGCTTGTCCCCTCAATCGTCGCTGCGTGCTAGAACTTTGCCAATACCATGCCAAGTTAGGATGCATTTCCTTGAAAATCAGAGTAGGGGACGACAGCAAAATCAAAGAGGAAAAAGGTTATGGCGCACACAGTTTAATTCAACTCAGTGAGTGCATGCCCACAAATGTGGTCTTTAAAGGTAGACCAAAAATGTTCATGTAGAAGACATCCAAATTCTGAGGGCATGTTCAAAGGCGTTGGGCTACACACTTTGTGTTTCAGATGATGCCTTGATCCACAAACTTGTGTTCCTGATGCTCTCAGGAAGTGTTTTGTGAGACCCTGATCAGTAACAGGAACAGAAAGTTGTCCCATTATCTGCTTGCATTATTTAGATAAACAGGAGAGGGTGAGACAAAATGTACAGAAAGGCCAGAAAGTTTTACTCTAAGAAAACAACCTTTTTGTGTCCTCACACCAGGACCAGCTTGTTGAACATGGACAAGTTACTCCATCTCTCCATACCCTAGATCACTCAGCTGCAAAACAACCTGAAGAGTAAACATCTGTCTCGGCTGCAGGGATGAAGTGGTTAACGTGGAGAAAACACACTTTTTACATTAGGTATGCAATGTATTTATACTGTTCCTGATCTCCTATAAGGACTTGGGCAACACTGAGGAACTAACACAGGGACCTAGCACTGGTCTGACTGCCCTGAGTTCCTGGGCGTGAGCAATGACAATCCATCTGTTCCATCAGCAGCCAGACAAAGCCAGTGCTACATAAGAACCACAGTAACATATTGGCTTATTGGGAAACTGGTTCCAGAGTCCTTTATATGCAGTGTTATGGCACTATATAAATGCACATTAATAGCAGCACACAGCTTGGCACGTGTTAGCTTTGAGAATGTGTGTATTTTTCCAATAAATGGTCATGGCAGCTTTTTCAAAATTGATACAGCCTTCTCAGTTTGGAAAAAAAAAAAAAACCAAAAAAATGTAAAAATCAGCTGTTGAAAAAATCCCACCCTAGATACACATTTGCCCAGCATACTGGAACAGCATCTCCTGGGTAAATAACTCATGGTTTTTGACATTAGTACATGTTCCAAAGTATGTATTTACCTGATGGACCATAACAGCCCTGAAGGAGCCTGTCTGGTCTACTGGGTAATATCTGATGGATTTTTCTACAATTAGTATGCATGCCACTAAGCATCCTAAATCATATAAATAGTGTACCTTTAAAAAAGCCAAAATAAGAATTTAGACAATCCAAAACACACAATGCTTCTGGACCACAATGCGTGGGCAAGCTAAATAGTTCAGGGGTTTGCAAAATAGAAGCAAGGACAGATAGATATTTTATACTCAGTTCCACTGTAACACGAGCCAGAATTTTGAAAAAATGAGCTGAATTCTCTCCTGGTGCCAGAGACCCAGCTACCAAAAATATTTCACAGGGTTTTGCAATAACCTCATGGTAACTACTCACTTAATCCAGTGGAAAGAGTGAAACTCAAAAGCAGCCTCAGAGAGCTTTGCCCCTGTGGTCTCCTGTTTCTCTGTAGCTCTGGTCTGGTGTGGTGTGGGCCGGCCATGCTCACAGCTCACAGCTCACAGCTCGTGCTGAAGGGAAAAGGTGCCCGAGTGATTCCACCTCGATGCACACAAATAAAGTCTTGGCGTGTCTCTAAGCGCTCTCAAACAAGGATGAACTTCACCTCTCACCGGAGAGGCAGGGAAGGAAGAGGCCATTGTAGGACACTCGTGCTTTCCTCTCTGCAGGAAGGAGTTTGAAGGGAAGGGGACACCCATTATCATCCTTCACAATGCTTACATTTGCTACAGAAAGAGTTTGCAGTTCAAATTAAAAAAAAAAAAAACCAAAAAACAAAAAACAACAAAACCCTTGAAAGGGTGTAACCTTTTCCTTTAATTATTAGCTTGTATCTTTTTTGTTTTGCTCGCTGTTGTACAGTCACCTGAAGAAACTCTCAGCTAAGTAGAATCTGCAGGCTTCACATTTTCTGATGACAAAATATAATCACTGAAGAACGCTTTTGGTGTTAATTGCAGACAGCCCCATGAGATGCCTGTCCTTCCACGTTGCAGGCAGCTGTTCATGCCATACATCCCCACAACTTTCAGGTAAACATGCCATAGTCATCCCTGCCATTAGCATCCCAAATGTATTTTGAGTGCAAGGTGTTAATATTTCCTTATAAGCTACTGCTGTACATGAAATTCATTACCATCGGCCAATCTATGGTCTATGCTCCATTTAAGTCCCACTTAACTCCCAGCTGAGAACCCAGGGCAGGCTTCATGCCTTCATGAAGGTCTATTTGAGGTGTGAACTTTATCCAAGGAATACAATTCCACACTCAAACTTTTTACCATATCCCCAATAACCAGAAAGCTAAATGGGGTTCGTTGTACACATAACAAAATAAACAAATTCGGGGATGGGAAAGATGTTAGCAGTGACAGGCTTTTCCTAACTTGTTTTCCTTAGGTGATGAGGACACAATTCTTTTCCTAAAGCCCCACCATGGCCATGCAGCTCTTCCAGATAGATCCAACGGCAGCCACGAGAGATGTTTAACAGCACAACTGCAGTGGTCTCCTAACCAGGCCTCTGAAAGGCTTGACATTGAGCCTGAAAATCCAGGCAACAATCCCGATGTTCAATTCATGCTCCAGAACATGTCTTTGTGGGGGTTTACAGGCCTAATTTAAGTAGCACTCAATTAATAACATTTCTGTTTATGTCTCTGATAGGCATCTTCTTGAATTTCACCAGCATTTTCGTTTTCGCCACCAAATATTAGGGCCAGATATTAGTTTTAACCTTCTGCATGTTTTTCATAGAGATCTACTGTCTGCTTGAGTTGCTAGAACTTCTGGCAGTGAAGTCAAGACCCAGTACATACCACCACACAACTTAACAAGAAACTCAGTCTGAGTGGAAAACGGATGCATCCATTACAATCCCTTCAGAATAAACCTTTCAAAATACTGAATTCTTATTAAGAGTATATCTCCAAATTTACACTGAGGAACAAAACAAGCATCTCTATTTCCTTTAAAATAACCTGTCACTCTCGTAAGTTGTTTTTAATTTATCAGTAAGGAATACAACTGGCATGCTACTCCTGCTTTATGACCTCGCAAGACAAATTTTCACTGTTCAAAATTGGAGGAAATACTTTCCGCTCTGCCCTTCTCAGCTGCCACAGACTTTTGGTCTTCCAAACTGTGAACTCTTTGAAGTAGGAGGCATATTGTTCAGAGCATTCAGAATCTACCCACAAACATCAATACAATATTTGGATTTATCATTTTGAGACCAAGAGTTGAGAAACTCAAAGAGCAAATGATTGATTCGGGTTTGTTTGAGTTTTTTTTAAACATATTGATGAAAAATTTCAGCAAAAATAAAGAGCATGAAAAGCAGATACGAAACTGCAGTAAAATATCGCCTGTGAATATCTCGTTCCTCTGGGTGCCTGAAGAACAGCGTGAATAAACCTCAGCTACTGTAACACAGACCAGAAAAACGGATTCGAATGCAAGGCTCCTTTATGGCTGGAAACTATTACCTCTAGGTTTCATTTCAATAGGTCCCTGAAGGGAAGCAAGAGGCCCTTTCCATGTGCACAGGCTTTGCATGGACGAAAGCAGCCCGGACTGACCACTCAGAGCAAAGCACTTCCACCTGGAGCCTGGGCAGAAGGGACCTTTCCCAGTTTGCCACTGGCCTGTGTTGGGCTTATAAAGCTGCAGCTGATTTTGGTGCATGCCACTTCTGTCTCTGAGAGGCCTTTGCAAGCAGACAAATTGTCAAGGTTTTCATTCCGCTTCAAAAAACCCCCAAAACAGCAGCTAAAACAAGTAGGACTACGAGCTGCAGCAGAGGAGAGGCCATGTGCAAGTTTAAATTCACGAAGTGCACCCCTGTAGCAGCCAGGCAGGTAGCAGGGAAATTATAAATCACATCATTTTTAGTCACAGGGGTGTACTAGTGAGAGGGAAATGAGGACAAAAGCAAATGTCTCGGGTTATAGTTTCTGGAGATTTCATTAACACAAAACATACTAAAATCAAACAGCAATTCTTTCGCCAATTAGCACTTCTAGGTCAGTAGGATTTTTTGGATGAACACTAGATTTGGTTGGGTTTAGGTTACAGTATTTGATTCATCTATTTTTCTCCTTTCACAGAATGATTCAAAATTCAAAAAACTCCATAAATGAAAAGCGATAATCCTCTCCAATTCAGAGCACATATCTTATTTGTTAACAAAAACTCTGTTAGTTTCTTCAGCTCCATGTGATCATAATTAGTCTGAGCAGCCTGGTGCCATCCCGTTTTCACCCCAGTAAAGACATTTTCATAGGTAGTGCCCTGAAGTTGGGATACCAGGGGGTACAAATATTTCTGCTTATCAGTCAGAGCTTCCAGCTGGTCCGCTGCAATTTTATCCTGCAAGGACCTTGCTCAAGACAGTGCCGGTCAGATGTTCCACATCATCATTACAGGTTTCCAGTCATGTTTTCATAATAAAATATGTTGGCATTGTTCAGTCTGAATTCACAACAATTGCCATCAGCTTGAATTTGCAGCACATCATTATTGTTTTCTTATCCATTTGTCATTTAGGCACTTTTTTTCATCATCTCAAATTCTTCATCTTAGTAAAGGAACTGCTGGGTGAAGGACCATTTATGGCTGCCACACAAAACTGGGGGTCAGGGAGTGTTCCCAGTTTGTGCCAGAGGTTTCCTCTGCCAGCTCCAACAACTGACATTAACTTCCCTCCTCCAGAACCTTTGTGAGAATTCACCAATGTTTGAAGAAATCTTTCATCCTAAGTAGGAAGCTGCTATAAAACAGCTGACATTTTAAGCTAATTTTAGGGTTTTGTTTTTAATGCTAGGGTCCATGAGGTGCATTTCTTACACTGGAAGAGATCATTGCAAGGTGCCAGATTCTATTTTAATGGCAAATTCAAGCTGTTACCTACACCAGGTTCTTAATTCTGACAGAGCTGCAGGCAGAAGAACGGAGCAAAGGAAAAAATTGTGGGTTTAAATTAGCATTATAAGAAAGTTAAATTCACCAGTATGCATTGGATGTTTATGCAGAGAAAAGGTAAAGACTGTTAAACAATACTCTGGGCTATTTCTGAAATATTTTAAGGGTTTTGTTGTTTCGGGTTTTTTTACCAAGAAATTGTTCCAACATCTCCCCCTTCCAAAAGACTAAAAACTGTTTGAAAAGCATACAAGTTCGTGGAGATCTCTAGGAGTAAGATGGTCCAATGATACCCGTTTATGTGGAAAGGATATTATTCATTGTGATAAGTATTCTTATAAACAAAATAACTACTGTCCACTCAATATTAAGAAAATATCCTCACCACTTACTGAGGGCTATGTCCTTTGCATAACTTTGTGCCACCACAAGATAGAACAGAGATAAGATGGGGGGGAAAAAAGGCAGCCAATTTTTCATGTGTGATTTCCTCTCACCGTCCTTCCTGGCTCTCATTAATAGCCTCCATTGTTTATCTTAATCTGCTCTCTGAACTCATCTGAAACACAGGTATGGGAGAGAGCAGCAATTTACTTGTAACCCAACCAGCTGCCTGCAGCAAAATCACACAACTACGTTTCAGAGAACAATCTGCTCTTGCAGGAGGGGAGAGGGAGAGAGGGAGACAGGGATCAGGAGAGAGCAAGTGAGCAACTCTGTGCTGGGGTAACGCTCTCTCCCCTCCTTGTGGTCTCAAAATGTTCTTGCTGTCTGAAGGCATAAACATGAGTCTCTTGCAGTTCTTCATTTCAGCCTAAGTCTGCCCTCAAAGAGATGCAAATCTAATGGAGTTACTAATAGAATGCAATTCTATCTCGGGATTGTTTCTGCAAGGCACATTTGTGTGTTCACGTATGAAGAGCAGGGAAGATGCTTCCAAGGCACATTTCTTTAAGAGCAACAAATAAGCACATTTGGTGTAGTTTGCAAGAGCAATTGCCAGATATTATATCATTAAGAAATGACTTTCCACCTCGAGATTTGCAGGGACAGGAGACCCTTTAATCTCCAAGCTGCTGTCGAGTCCTCGGTAGCAGGCACAGGTATTCAGTGAATTATGTAAAGCACGTTTTCAGGGTTAGGCCAGTTCCCATTGGCAATCACCCGCATTAACAGTGAAAGTGGCTTTTGGTACCAACCCAAGCAAAGATGACTGAGGTGATAACGACTTATCATTCTACTCACAGCATCCCGAATGACACTGGCAAGTGCAAAAACTCGTACTAATGCTGGCAAGCAAAGGGGACACATACGGTGTTCCTGCCACCATTTTTAATAACAAAAGACTCATTCATTCAGTACCACATACCAGGATTACATTCACCCATCTTAATTATCCATGTATTTTACATTTTACTTGATTATTTCATGGCTGCAGATCTAAAGGAGGAGGCAAGCTCCCTGCTCTAGGGAATGAGCCGAGCTAGGGGAGGAACATAGGAAGGGAAAGCTGAGAAAGCAGCACAACGTTTGATACACGACAGGTTGGTCCCACGGGTTTGGGAATTTGTTTTAGCTGCAGGCAAACACCCTCAGCACAGGAAACACCAAGTTTGCAACGGCTCTTGTGTTTTTTTCTAAGCAGCCTGGCCAAGTGCAGGAGTGTGAGTTATTAGCAGAGGAAGCTGGATTAGGAAACAGAGATGCACAAGGTTATTTAGGGTAAATAGTAGGAAGAGCCTACTAAATAACTCACCATATGGTAGTGAATTCGTTCCAGCTCATCAGCCATAACACAGGCACTAGAAATTCTACCAGCACAGTCAGAAAACAAATAGACAGCAGGTACTGTCAGGAACCAGACAGGAAAGGAACAACATTCCCTGATAAACAGCCCGTGATGTGCCCACAGGTCAAATACCGCAACTTTTTGGTTTCCCCATTTTATAAAATGCAAAATGGATAAAGAAAAGTAATAGTCATGATCAAGGGCACGGACCAGCTTCCACACTGTGAATAACATGGTAGTCTGAGAGTGCTCAGCCTGGAAAACAGGGAATTGTGAGGAGCACGTGGTTAAGATCTCCAAAGTCATGACCAGCATGCAAAAGATGAACAGCTAACAATTACTACCTCTAGCTACCAGTACAAGAAACAACAAACAAATCTTGCAGGTGACAAATCTAAGATTGATAAAATGAAGTACTTCTTCATACAGTGTTGTTTAACCCAGGGAATTCCTTACCACGGGACAGATCTGTTTGCGCCTGTCCAGGAAAAAAAAAAGTGGAAAATTTTGAGAAATGAAATTTCTAATATTTCTTGTTTCTGCGCTTGGGAGAACATCTTGAAATAATGTTTCACTTGTACACTTCCCATGTTCTTTTTCTCCTCCACTACCAGACTCAGTGAACTTCACTAAGTGCACCTCTGCTCCAGCTCTGCACACCAGTTGTGCGTACGTCTTGGAACCCTGAAATTTAGATATTTTAATTTCAACACTTTAAATGCCTGCTGGAGCCCTTGAATAGATTAAAATCAAAGCCTGGATCTTCATTAACTCCTGTAAGTTTCAACTAGCTCACTGAGGTTTTTCTAGGAGGTATTAGGGAAGGTGTCTTAAACAAACCAATAGCTGAATTTTCACAGCACGCTGATACAATGAATGGAATTTAATGAAATGTTGGTATTTTGGTATGGCTGGTGACTCAATAAGTAAATAAAATCAGTTCCATTCAAAGAAATTTTTACATTTGTTGGTTTTTTTCTGGTAAGACAAAGACTAAAATGTTTGTGCTTCAAGTGTCACATTCCACAAAAGTTATTATTTTCAGTCCGTTGTGAAAAAAAAAGCAAAGAAAACTGAGGGTTTGACTGGCAAAGCTACTAAACATCGGAGCTGCTCAGTGCATTCATCAAATCTGTTATGAAAGCACTCGCTCAGGTCCTTTCATTCTCTCCACTAGCCCGTCAGATCCTAAATTTAGGGGACCCGTGACCCAGCCAAATGCCTTCACTTCCTATGTTTTCCCACTGCAGCCCTACTGAGCGGCAGCTGTGGTAGGTATTCCACATCTGCCTTGTAGCAAACCCCAACCAAACCTTCACTGGTTGTACTTTTAACCTTCAGAGCAGTGATGACTCTGCTTAGGACAACAGCTCAGGAGCTGCTGCCCCACGGCACTCTGGAGGGGAGGATGATGGACAGAGAGAAGGAAAGAAATTCCACTTTGTCGCGTTGATACGGATCTACTTCAAATATTTACATTATGGGATGCAAGTTAGAATTTGCAACTCCTTAAACGGCATCATTGTAAAAGGACACGTATTCCTTCTTAAAAATCCACACTGTTTCCTTGATAACTTTGTATTTACAATGAAACAGACTTGAAAGGAAGAATCAAACGTGCCTTAGCCTCAAATACCACTGACTCGGTGGTCACCTGTTCTGCTGAAAATCAGGCTCGTTTCCTCCTCCCTGCTTGATTCCAGTGTGCTGAACCGTGACCTCTCATTTGCCAGAAAACATTTCCTACGCACTAGCCCTTGGTATTTGATTTAATTTATAAATGATTTTTTTGTTAGGCCGATGGATCACTGCCTCTCTTCCACCATGCTAGAGATAAAAATTGTTGGCCCAATCTCCGTGCAGCCAAACACAATGAACCTCAGTGTTAATGACACCAGGAAACTCAATGCATGTTCTGGATTATTGCAATTCCAGTTCAGCAGCTTCACATAATTTCTCAGACTCAAACAACCAAATTCATTATGTGGCTCCATTCATAAAACCCTGCTGCACTTCATTCTGGTCGATATCTCGGGGCCTGGAGATAAGATACTGATTTAAAGAGCTCTGGTCAGATCTGCATGAGCAGTTTTTGAACTTGACAAAATTGAAATGCAATACCCAAAGAAGTCCTTTCGGACACTTCTGTCCCTGCCCCACCTAAGGATAATATGATCCTGTGAGGACTGGTAACAATTAGTTTAATAGGAAGCAGGAGAAACAATTGCAATTGCTCCACCTCCTAAACTACTGCATTACAATGTGGTTCTCAGTATCTGGAGTGTTTCACAGATAAATTGTTTATTTATTTAAGTCATGATTAAAGCAAAGCATTCTATAAAACTAGAACAGCGGGTGAGAGGAGGCAGCCTGTTCTCTTTTCCTCAGAGTAAGGATATCTTCAGAATAACTGGATGTCCTTAACCAATGCTTAAAACGGACTCTCACAAAAATTTATTGCAAGGCTTCATTTTTCATTCCTCTCTCTTTTGGGGCACAGGCTCTGACAGGGAAGATCAATATATTGTAAGAAAATCCCAAAGCATGGGTTTTAAAGGCAAGGAGTCACAAATCCTTCGGTCTCATTGAAAAACACACAAGGTGGGGAAAAAACAGCAACAGAAATAGTTAAGGAAATGGACATAATCAGCATATTCTTGAAAAACTGACACATACATGCCCACATAATTCTCATAGTCTTTGCTGCATGGAGCACCCCACTGGGGTCTACCTGGAAGCAGTCCTGGCTTGTGGAGATGAGAGTCTGCCACTGCACCACGGGCTGCGAGACTCTGAAGAGTTTAAATAAACTCAATTTCACACTAAGCTGTTCTTCCTGCAGGCTATGTACAAAGCTTTATCTGAGTTCCCACCACACCTTTGCCTGGGAATGGTTAGCTTCCCCTCAGGGTCATTTGATATTGAGCCCCTGCTTTATATATACAAACACCCACACCTTCATTATCCTCGTGCTTTACTTTCCTCCGGGCTTGCAGTTCACTCTGTCTCAGCGATAAGGACGAGGCCTGAGGTGCTTCAGTGTGACTGCACAGTTCAGGCCAGGAGCAGTGCAAACCCCAGGCATGAGCAGAGGTGTTGGATGAGGAAGTCACCCAGCTCCCTGGCAGCACTGTAACTCATCCCTACCCCTACATTTTCTGGGGCTATATGTGCCTTATTAAATAGAGACAGCCTAACCTGGCTGGGGGAGTCCTTACCTGCCCCCAGCTAATCCTATCCTGCTCTTTCCAAGCCAAAAGGCTATAAAGCCTTCCACTCAGCATAAAGAGAAGCTTCCAGGACAGTGACAGATGCAATTGGCTTTGCATTCCCAGGAGAAGATCCTATTAGATTTCCTTCTGAGCTAGCTCAGGTCAGACTAGCCCAAGTCGAGAACACTTCTTTCAATAATGCTGAAATTTTCCTTTCAAGCTCCAAAGTGCTATTAGCTTTAGACACAGAATAGAATGATCCGTGGCGAGAGAGCCCATAAAAACCCATGTTCAGTGACAAAAAGCCAAAGAGAAGCTGATCCAGGGGACAAGCTGGGTGCTGCATTCCAGTCACCTCCAACAACGCCAATAAAGATTTGAATTGTGATCACCCAGAAACAAAATTGCTTCTTGAGAGTTTGGGCAGCTCTTCTCAGAGAGGGTGTGGCTCGGTTATTTTTTTTTTTTAGTGCATAGAAGAAGAAGAAAAAGTGGATCAGCAAGCAAGAAGAGATGTCCCTTGCAGCCTGTCAAAGTTCAGCTGCTGGGATACAGCAACCAAAGGAAATCCCATGCATGAGAGTTATGCAGAGCTTCGAGACTTTAAGTAGAAAAGGGTTTATGCAACCCTGGGGCCCAAGTGCTTCCTCATGACAGCCTCTCACAGCCAAACCATCGAGGTTAGGAAGTGTTACCTGTTGCCTTTGAGGGGTTCTTTCAGTCACATTGCAGTTGTATCAACAGGTAAGGGATGAGGTTGATGGAATTTTTTTGTGTTTTACAACAGGAGATGCAAACACCAAACTCATTTTTGTGCTGCGGTTTATAATATAGTAACAGCATAATTCTGAGAAATTTTCTTTCTACCAATCAATGCAGCAATTGGAAGTTTCTGTTGCTTTTCCACTGTGCCATTTAGAAGCCAGCACAGCTGGATTTTAGAAGACTGATACTTACCAAAAAGATAAGCTGATAGCACCATTCATTAGTTTTATAAAACTACATGATAAGTCATTGCATTTTATTGGGAATTCTGTTTCTTGTCAGTTAAAAATCAAGTCCTCCCCACAAATCTAACATAAGAGATGCCTAAAAAAAATCTACCATGTTCAGACGAGAAGTGCATCTCTCCATGGTTTAAGTGTACAAAAATTATCTTCACAAGCTACGTTCAGAATTTTCATTAGGAAATACCTTATCACTGTAATAACATGAGATTAAATAATTGAGAAATTCACCCTAGAACCAAAACAAACCAGAAAGTTTACATATCCACTTGAACTGAAATGATAGATTTCGCAAACTAGATTAATCCTTCAGTCACTGTTAAAGACTTTTTTTTAGGATGGGAATACATTCAGTGCATTTCTGACTCAGTACAGCTGGGTGTTAAATCTATAATCAAAGTGATCATTATGATATGATGCCTACCAAATGCACTGTGGGCCAGACATCTAAAGAACATGAAAAACAATGTCAAGTCCTTCATGAGCATCTTCAGGTCTCCAACGAATTCCCAATATTAAGGTGTTCTTTGTGGTTGAAATATGCGTTCATTTCACCAGAAGTAAAAGAGATATGAGCAGATTTGAGCATAAAAATCTATCAGCCCAGGTAATTCTATCACTGATAGTCACTTTTTCTCAAGAATGGCTGAGGCAATGACTCAGAATCAGCTAAGGTGAGCCATTCCATCCTTTTGAAAGCTCCTGCAGTCTGGGGCAGGGGGGTGGGAAAGAGAGAGAGGAGAGGACACTGGCAATTTATCGGTTCCATCAAGAAATCAAAGCTCAGTCTGTGGCAGCAGGCATAGGAAAAACCTTTGCCTTTATACAGGAGAAAGTAATTGGTAACTACTGGCTGAAAAAAAAAAAAAAAAAAAAAAAAAAAAAAAAAAAAAAGGTTGGCGAACTCAAGAACTGTCTTTACAGTATTCTTTGCATACCTTACGTTTGTTGAATGGTTTCCAAAACTAAAGCTTTCCCATGGGAAGGCAAAGAAACAATAGCAATTTCTTCTGAATGAAGCTCTCCTAAAGCCAAAGAGTAAACACACAGTAAGTGACCTGAAAGTTTGCTTTTAACTGTACAAGTGGCTAATTACATAACTAATCAAAATACCTTCAAAAGCAATTCCTAAGGGAAGGTTAAAAAAAGACAGAGAGAGAGAGAAAGCAAAAAGCAGAAGGGAAAGAAAAAATAAAAGCAGCCCAGCAAAGAGAGATGGTGATTGATAACCTGTTGCACTGTGTGAACTTGTATGTGTGTGCACACACATTCAAGTTTAATGACGTTTAAAGATTCATTGCACTTCTGCACGGGACTGTGTAACTCCCAGGAAACTCCTGCACTCTACCTGAGACGCCAGTGCAGGTTGAGGAGATGGATCTGTACATGACACAGCTCCTGCTCCAGGAGGGAACACGAGCTGATGACGTGGCAGCCATGGAATGCGTTTGCTGCGCGTCCTAGGCGCCCTCCTCGACATCAAACAGCGAAACAGTCCGAGTTTCAAGACCGATTTTGGGAGGTGGACGTGTTTGCAGAATACAAATTCTCTCTTAAAAATGAGGGGGGTGGAGCAAAATTTGTTTCTTTACTGGGGAGATACGGCGTGTACTCACCTCTCATGTGTGTCCTCCGTAGCCATGGAACATGTGGAATTAAATCTAAGCAGAGGCTTGTTTGGTATTGATTCTCAAAGAAAACTAAGAGAAGTTCACACCTTATAAACCCTGGGGCTCTGTCCTTTTTGAGGCACCCGTATTAGAGGCAGAAAGGAATTTCAATGTTTTTGTGCCTAGTCCATACAAGTGTTGAATTAAGTGACGACAAAACTCTCCATTTCTGTGCAAAAATATGGTCGCAGGTTTAGGTGTCTCGAGTTTTGCTCCACCACCACCATTCCTTGTGTGCTGAAGGCAGGATTAGCTCAGGCATTCCCTGACCCCTACTGGCTGGGCTGGCCCTGATTTCTCCCTGTAGAAGGAAATAGAGGGGGGAAAAACACTTCATGGCTTTAGGAATGCCAAGAAGATCGTAGAAGGAATTTGAAAACCAGACAAAATATTTCGCAGGTAGAAAAGACTTCTCTGGAGACTATGGCAGGCTGAAAGTGTACAAGGGAGAAAAATTGAGTTGGGAGCCTCTTTTAAACCCTCTCCTGATCGGAGGGATCCACCTGAGGTTTATTTACCCACTGCTAAAAGATATAAATTCAGCTACCCCAGACACAGCTCAAGGAGCTTCACCTTGCTGCATACGCAGTGCCAAAAGCATCCACAGAGCGTCAAGCACAGCCTCTGGTTTGGCTCAGCCCAGCCCAACAGCTACTGGGGAGGACTGAGGAGAGGCCCTGGTGTTCACCTCATGCTGCTTCATCACCCACTCCAGGCTGGAGTGATGAAACTCTCTGTGGCAAGAGCTCTGTGCGAGGGAGGCCAGGGAGAAGCCTGGAGGATCTCCGCAGTGCAATGATTGCTTCTGCTCATGGAGAGGAGTTGTTTCAGGAATTCTGCAGCAAAGTGAGCCCAGTAAATGGGTCCAAAGATCCCTCCTTTTCACAGTGTTGTGTGGAAGGGGATCAGCATTAAATTGGATCCCCTGCTTTCTGCCCAAATCAGCCTCCCCCTGCTGCACAAATGGACATGACGCTGCTCTGGAGACAGCATCTCCTCAAGGCAGTCACACAAAAACAGCCCAGTAACTCAGCGTTTACAGCTGAAACAAGCCCTGAAGGAAATGTTATCTACCATGCTGACAGCAAGCTCAAATTCATACTTGAGAAGACAGTTTTTCGTATTTAGACAAATTTCCAAGGAGCTGCCGTGAATGAGTTCAAATAGAGTTGGACATATTTCTTCGTTATAATGAAAAGTCAACGAATCTTCCACTAGGCATTAGAAGAAAATCCTATTTTTGATCATTACATCTCCAGGATAGCAAGCTAAACTCTAGCAATACCCACCTTAACTGGAATAAATCCATCTCCAGTTACTGAAATGAAGTCAATGTTTTTCTACGGGACAGTTATTTACTAAGGGGTAACTGCATTTAAAATCCTAACTGATGCATTTGCCTTGCAAAATCTGTTTTGGATTATTTCAGCAACTAGCTGATCATGTATATTTAGCTGGAAAATATACAGCCCTGAAAAAAACATGAGGGGAAACCTGGAGATGTACAATATAATTACGAAGACAGACTGCCAGTACATCCAACAGAACAGGCCAATGTCAATATTCTTAATGAACTGCATTTTCTTCCACATGTGGCCAAAAAATAAAAAATATGTCTTCTTAGAACCTATTTATGTCCCCAAAACCAGTCTCCTAGACTCATCCCCCTCACCCCCAGCCCGAGGAGGTCTCTATTATATATATCCATCTTTCTAAGCAAATATCATATCTCTTAACTCTGGGTTAACTAGCAGACATTCCACATTTTCTGACATCATTCTGACTTTTGTATCAACTACATTTCCTGCTAGAAAAAAAAGTAAAAAATCATTTGGGAAATACATTTGTTGTCAAGACAACTTCCAGCACTGAATGCCCAAACTGCAACAGATCAGATTTTTCTGGAGGTTTCTTTTCCAAGTAATGGAAGGCTTTGCTTGCAGCATCTCCAGCTACATCTTTTTGCAAAATCACAGAACCCTTAAGGTTAAAAAAAGGCCTCTAAAATGCTCCGTTTCCTGCTGCATCTGAAAAACAATTCTCAGTCATGATCTCCTCTGATGCCAGGAGACTTTGCCTCCCTGCTAGGATAGAATCTTTGTGCCCTGCTGAGTACCACATTCTGAACCAAGAGCAAATCAGGAACAGAATCTCAACGCCATAAATCAAGTAAGGTGGAATACTTGCGAGTGGAGAAAGCAAAAGCCTGGGAAAATTCCTCTGGCTTTAATGGGCCTTGAATTTCACCAGTTTTTGTTTCTGTCATGGTGCTTAGTTCATCGGAATTAGGCGAGCCACTTAACTTCAGAAGTAATAAAGATTTTTGAATATTTAACTCAAAAGCTTGGCTTTCACTGCTGTGTGTGCGGCCACGCATGTTTTACCTTCTGGAGGCTGCCCACAAAAATGAAGGAGGGACTCACACCGGAAACGAAAACAAGGATAAAAATAAAATACACTGTCTGTGTTACAGCCCTGGACAACGCCTCTTGTCTCAAAGTCACCCTCTGCAGCTTCCTAGCCAGGGGTCCGCAGGACCTGCATCCCCTCATCCGACTTTTTGGGGAATTATTCTACATCCTCCCTCTCCAGCCTCTGAACTTACTGACGCGAGATAAACTTTATCAGAATCCATGTTGACCTTCCTCTCTTTTGAACTCTGAAACACTGATTAACTTGCAAGTTATGTAGCAGGGGGACAACTTCAATAACACCCTTATGGGTACTTTCCTCGCGACCGGCTATTTCAGCACTTGTAACTCTTTAAAAATGATTACAAGGGCTGTAACCTACTTCCCTCCTCCTTCCAACTCGTGAAAATGGAAAATCTTGCCTGAATATTAAGAAAAAGGAGATTCATTTCTTGTCAGCTGTTAGCTGCTCCCTGAGAATCGCCACTAGCAGCAAAGAACTCTCTGAGGCAGGGCTAGCCACACTTGAGAAAGAAAGCAGGTTGCTGGAGTCATTCTGAGCTGAATTTGGAGGAAATCCTAGACATCACGAAAATAAGGTGCGCCAGTATAAAAAACCCCACAGCTCTAATGCAGAAACAACAAATTCTTGCATGAAAAGAAAAAAAAAAACAGAATAAATTATCCATACCTATAATCAGCACCTGCAGCTGTGCAGACACATGACATTCCACCACTTCCAGTTCCAAGACACAATTTAGCAGCTTGTGTCTGTGTCATACTGAATAACATTTTCTTCATCCTCTCCACCCCATGTAACCCGGCTGTTCTTATTTTTTCCTACATACTGAAGACTCCTTAGAAAACTGATTTAGTAACTAAGTCCAGCTATCAGGTACCTGTTTCTGTGAGGTGCAGACCGAAGGCCTGACCTGTGGGATCCTCCCCAACAGCTCCAAATCATCAGAATCATAGAGGATAGTGTGCTTTCTATCCCAGAGAACAGCAGCAGGATCTCTCCCCAGCCTGGCAGTACGATCAAAACCAGCTCAGGAATTCCATTTTATATCCTGCTCAGAATCAAAGATTCCAATAGCCCAAACCTGTGAGGAAACCTCGGTTTGCACTATTTTTCTGAAGAGCTGGTGTGTTGTTCACAGCATCATAGACCCTTCAGCAGCCTCGTCTTAGAAAGGTGCCAGGTTGCTCTTGTATTTCCACTTGTCTCTTAACCATCCCTAGGGGAGCTAAGAAGACTCAAACACGAGCAGCTGTAGCTGCCATTCTAAAACACTTCAAAAGATTTACATGCAAGTTATCAATTCCCAAGCGTTGCACTCAGGGTCACCATAAACTGTGTTTCCATTCTCACAGTGCTGCAAGCTTGTTTTTAAAGAATCCTCTTTCCTTTTGCAGCTCAGCCGTTTCTACCCTGCTGCCCTTCAGTCCTGCCTGGTTACAGAGTTCAAGAGATAATTTCTTGATAAGAAATAAAGCCAGAAGGAATAATGCCACCAGTGTTATTTATGTAGGGACGGTACATTCCGTGGATGTTTCCACCAAAATTATTTCAGAACGCTGTTTTGATATCCCCGTTCCTCTAATGAGCAGAGTCTTGTGTTCACAACTGAAACATAAAAACAGTGTAACATGTACAGAAGCTTTTGTAGTGCCGGCATCGCAGCAAATAGGAATTAGTACAAACACATTCTTTTATTGTGACATTACATTTTCGGAGTTCAATGGCCCTCATTATCTCTCAAGGCAAGATGAAGCTTCTCATGATTGACCATGTGCGCAATATGACAGCAGAATCAAAGGGAGGTCAGTTATCTACACCCAGTAGGTTCACCCCATCACTCTAATTGCATTTTTTTTGTTTGTTTTTTGGTGGGTCAGGGGAATGGGGTGATGACACAAGGTAAAAGAGAAGGCAAATAATATTTCCACAAAAGGTATTAGATCTTTTAAACTATCACAAATCTATTTACAGTGTGGGGTGTCAAGCTACTCATATCGGGGTCAGGTGGTTCCTAGCTACAAAATACAGAACTTTAGAAGCACTTCCATTGAATCCTGAGTTTTACCTATGGCCACAGAAGACTACATCAGTTGACTAACACATGGTAGGTTTGGGCTAGATTTTTTTTTCCATTACTGACTTGTGAGTTTTGATATCTCTCTTCAACATGGTCATGCATTATTTTTCAAATAAAGTTGACCATAAATCCTTATTAGTGTACCAGGCACTGGGAGCAAAAGAACTCTCAGAAGCCTAGAAAACCAGAAAGAGCTGCTTGCAGAGTCACAGACACTACTAGAGGGAGCCTTGCCCATTAGCTAGAACACAGAGCCCAAATACTAAAGAGGCAGAGGCTGTATCGTCACCACGTGCAGAAGGAAGGCGAGGTATTCTGTTTGCACACAGCTCTGAAACTTGGCAAGACTGAGAAACAGCTTTATGCAGCAGATATCACTCAGCTGCACATCTTCCTGGCTGTCACTGCATCCAGTTTGCTGAAAGACACCTGGTGTGGTTATTCACAGGTGAAAGTCACTCCAAATGTTTGTTCTCGGTTAGGTATTATTTTCGGTATCACCATCTGCACCACCGTGACTCACCCATTCATAAAGTTTCTTTTCTTTGAGAAGGCAGGGAAGTTATTGGTGCTTGTACCAATCAGTCCAGCTTTGTGAATGAAAAGCTTCTTCGCTTCTTATTGCCATCCAGATGTTCAGGGTGTGAACCAGATATCCAAAACCTTAAAAGAAAGCAAACCTGTGCATTCTTAATGGAAGAATGTAACCAAGAGCTGCTACTGAGTGACACGAACCAAAAATAAAAATACAGATGACTAAGCACACCCTTGCCAAACAACTTCTGAGACCAATTTAAGAATCAAACGCAGCAGTGCCAAAGCTTTGAACTAGAGGAAGCAGATGCTTTTGCTGCTGTGACATGCATTTCCACCCAGCAGGTAGACGGGATGAAATCCGGTCTCATCAGGTCACCAACAAGGATCCAGGGCTAGCAGCAGATTGGGCTACGCCAGCAATAACAACGCTTTTACATACGATTTCCTGATACGTGGAAGTTGGATATTTCCGCTATTTCATCTTCTATTTTTCTTAGGACGAGCTGCTGAAAACGAAATTGCGATGGAATGCAGGCATCTATTCTGATACACAATAGTTTATTGAAATGAGCTGCACGGGAAACCTTCCTTCCCCGCGTGTACGTACGAGCACCAGCAAGTGGGGTGACCACTGCTCACTTAGGCAGAGGTAAAGACGCTTTGCTTGGCAAAAGTAAAGGTGATGCAGGTGGGATTAATCCCTGGTTAAATAGTGGTCCCTTCAAAGCCCACTCGGAAGAGTTACTGCTGTCAATCTAACGAGTTTTATTGGTTTATTACCATCATATGTTTCCACATAGGCAAATCTTCAGATGTTTGTGTTTTCACTTGGCAAAAGCCACAGGCCTCTGAGGCTCTGAGAGTCGGGTTTGTGTGAATTAAACTAATTTTATTTTCTTTGTACCACTAGCAAATAGATTGCTACAGAAGCAGCAATAGAGGGGAACATTTGCTTGGGAAAAAAAGTAATCCGCTTTCCACGAGATATCTGTTTCCTCTAGAAGCTGTTCATGCTACAGCCAGTTCCCATTTCTCTGTTTTTCTCCCCAGAGGTCCCCAGTGTCAGCTACGGGCTGCTTCTGGTCACTTTCCCAAGGGAAAGCTTTGTGTGGCATTAACGGCTAGAAAGGCATGGATTGAGAACAGCAGGAAAATACATGGAATATAAGGCTCTAATGACAGCAACAATGTATTTTAAACTCAGGGTTCCCCAGGGTATTACATCAGTAACTCAGCTGAGACACTGAACCAAGGGAAGAACTCTCACATCATCTAACTATTCGCTATAATAGATGAAAAGAGAGAAGATATTTTGATTAAAGCTCCTCAACAGTGAAAGCCTAAAGCCAAAATCCCCCTGCATGAGCCCGCTGACCTCACATTTGCTCATGCAGGTTCTGGTGCATTCAGAGAGGAGAGAAGTCAGGTAGAGCAGCACGAGTACAGGGGCCCTGCTCTGCCTCCAGAGACACTTCCATAAACAGGATTTTTTTTTGATTAGAAGGGTCTTCTTGAGATCTTCCAGTCCTACCTGGCGTTCCCTTCCTTCATTCCCTCTCGGAAGTACCACAGACACGACCCGTTGATCAACCACGTGAAATTCCCACCTATAAGCAGGGAATTTGTAGGGTTTTTTTCAAAGATACCCATTTGCCAGGACTGAGACAGCAACTGAGACACATCCACAGCCTTCTGGAACATGTAAGTACCAGCAGCAGACACAGGAATGACTGTGGAAATGACTGTGGATGTACGTCTGCTCTCGTATCTCCACTTGTCTCTTAACCAGCCCAGGTTTCTCCAGCTTACACGTCAGCATGTAAAAGTCTTTCTCTTGAGAGAGACCTGGCTACCCCAAGCAAGAGACAAGCCAAAATTCCAACTGAAGACAGGGAGAATGATGGTGGCAGTTCATTGTTTCTGAAAGACAAATTGAGCACTTCTCAAACTTCACATAAATATTTTTAAAGTCAGATTATCTGTCTAGTCTCAGACGTCATGACACAGAAAGCAAAAATGATTATGTCTTCATATTCCACATTCAAAAGGGCTTAATTTCATTTTAGGGCTGCATTTTGTTTTGCGCAAAATTCAATAAATTGTGGTTGGGTATTAACGAAATACTGAAGAGGAAATGAAAAGTATATTCAGTCAAGTTTCATTTTCACAAAACCATGAGCCTAGACAAGAGGGGATCTAAATAGTGCACATTGGAAGCCTTCATTTTTTAAGTTGAATGTAAGCACTTCTTCCATCAACAGAGACTAAAGAAAGGAGAATTATACCACAGATCACTTTTGTTTTTCTTCAAAATTAGATAGGTAAAGATAGCAGACTAGAACTTATTAATAAGTGAACGAAGGCTTTAAAAATCTGAAGAAATAATAAACTGATCCGCCCAGCTGTAACTCCTCCAAGTTATTCTGTCTCAATCCAAACACCTTCAACACTGGTTCTCTAAAAAGACCTTTTCAATCTCTCCTTGCCTTTTACAATACACCAGTGTTGCTCAATTCATTTAAGGCTTAATTCATGAATAAGAAACCACATTTACTCCACGCTCCTGCTTGGGATCTATCACACAGCTGGGATGAAAGGGCCTCGATTCAGAAGTTGCCAGGAAGCTGGGTCACAGTGGTACAGGGGCAAAGTTTAGGCCAATACAATGAAGCCCACAAAAATTTGAGTAATATGCACTTCTCATCACAATACACAGGAACTTACACTTACCAAGTCCCACAAAATACTCCTTACAGATCCCAGAGGTCTCGTTAAAGAGAACATGAACAGAGACTGTGGGCATCAAGTATTTCTCACCCTCGGCTGAAAATGCTGGGATGGGGAAAAAAGGAGATGGCAATTGTAGCAGAATGTAAAGCAGAGCACTGTCTGTTCTCCAGTGCTACATGGCTGCTGACCAGAATAAATAATGATTTCCCTCATCTGAGTCTTAAGGAACACTTTGGGGATCACATGCGTGTTGCGCAATGTTTAGAGAGAGGGGAGAGGAAAGCACCCTCCAGTCTTGGACAGGAGGGGTTGTGAGTGGCTCCCAAAGCCCACTGATGATGCTCAGGAACACTAAAAGCATCTGTGTGGCTGCCTCCGTCGGGCAGCAGCCCCCTCAGTATGCAGTTCACATACAGCTTCACCTCCACAAGAGAAAGGAACATTCAGCACGGAGGGAGGAAAAAAAAAAAATAAAATCCATTAACGTTCCAAAACATTAAACATTGGAACAGAGTGTTTGCATCTTGCAGAGTGTTTGCTATGAAATTCTCAACTGCCAAATGAAATGCATCAGTGCAAAAAATAGCAGAGAAATACCAAACGATGCCCTCACGTCCAGAACCGCAAGCATTTCCTTGTATTCACTATCCCCATAGCCAGACAGGGAGGTTCCTCCACCCAGAGTGACTGTAACTTCCCTTGTAGAAATACCACGGGCGCTGGAGCAAAGCATTGAATGTGGTTTTTGATGCTGATGATTCAGCTCAGAAGTGGCACACACACAGCCAGGCTCGCTGGAGCATTGCTCTACATCTGCAAGCAGCAGCCAGAGATGCTGGGAGTATCCCCTACAATTGTTAACTAAATGGAAAGATTCCCCTTTATCCATTTCAATCGAGCCATTACACAAATCATCACCTTCTCTTGCCAGAGCAAGGATCTGGGAACGAGATGCAATTTGCAGCTGAATGGGAAACTTTTGGTTGCAGAGGGATGAGCAGGGCTTCAGCAGCAACAGGGTTCTCCCTATCTACACCTGCTCCTGCTGCTTTTGGAATGCTGGGCTTGACCTTCCTGCAGAACTATATCCAGGGCAAGCTGAAGACGTGGAAATGAAATCTTGACTCTCCTTGATCAAGGGAATAACTGCTGAGGGTTGTTTAATGCAAAAGTTATCAGCCCATCTGATGGTAACATACCCCAGTTCCCATTCTGCCTCTCCTCTTCATCCATATCTCAGTCTCTCTGCTTAGGAACACAGAAGCCTCACCGTGGCAAAGCTCCAACTCTCCTTGCAGTAACAAAGCTCTTTCTTGGTTCCCTCTGTGCCATCTTCTAGCTCCTCTCTAGCCTTTGTATCCAGCTGTCCCCAGATACCGGGTTCCTTATTGCTGTTCTTCTCTTCTCCAGCCCACATCCTTCCTCAGAACTTTCATACCAACCATCCCATTGGTTTCTTATCACACCGCTCTTGCCTTCAACATCCTACCACAACACACTGCTCTTTCTCCTTAACTGAAACTCTAATCTGTCGAACTAACATCCAGATCCTGGTTTCCACCTGTATTCCCAGTCTCTGTGTCCCACCCGCTGCCCACCTAGTCTGTTCCTCGCCACTGTGCAGGGACACCTCTTTCAGAGCAAGGACAATTAAATCTCCCTGTACGGTTGTCCATGTTTAACATGGGATACAGCAATCCAGGACTGCAATTAAACCTGGGAAAATCCCATTCAGCTCTGGACTCCGGGAGTCCGAAACCACTTTACGTAGTTCAAGGAACGAACCAATGGCAGTATCACAAATCTCTAACGAGCACATCCAAATTATGACTTAGGTTTTTATTTCCCCCATTTGAAAAATGTGTTCCATACACAGGAATGGCAGGAGGGGAAAAAAATATTTCACATATTGCAATCCTTCCAAATTTTAGATACTAAATTCAACCTAAGTTTCAAGCACCAACACACTTGAAGTGCCAAAATAAGATGATCAGAGTATTTTTGACATGGGCAACCAAATATGTTTTCACTCTCATTCTGAGAAACATCTGGATTCTTACTGTAACATGCCTAAAGCTCAGCCTAAGTTTGTTACTCCAAGAAGAAACCACAGGCAACACAAAAACATACGGCCTTTTGCCCAGGCAAAAAAAATTGCAAATGAACTAGAAGTAAAACATTGCTAACTTTTCTATGATCCACAGTTTTCAGAAGCCCTAAAGACAGTCAAGACAAATTTCATGATGGCTTAGAACGTATTATTCTGTATTATATATCGATTATACTGTATTTATAGATAGTATATAGAATAAATATTATTGGTGGAGGTTTGCAAAGGCATAAAGGCTGAGTACCCAGCTCCCCATGAAACCCAGTGGAAAGAAAGGAGTTATCCACAGAAAAAAGGTAAGTACTGCAAGAACTTGAGTGAATTTATGAGAGGAGATTGGGAATCTCGGAAATCCTTACCTGAGCTGTCATCTGCCTGCTGGTTCCTGAATGTGGATAGGACACGTGCCACCAATCCAAAACCTTGCTCTGCACCAGCACCGGCCAAAAACCTCGGTCTTGACAGGGTTGAAGAATTCAACCCACATGTCATGGCCGAGCCTGACCTGAGTCCAGACATTATGTCTTCTTATATTTTCCCATCTGGATTGAGCAGCTCCCATTTTTTGTGGGTTTCCTCAGATTGTCTCAAAAAACTCATTTGCACTGGTTACCACTTCGGGGGGGTTTTTTGAAAAGGAAGATAAACTGCAGTACCAATGTCCTGGATATATTTTATAAATCAGTTTATTTGTTGTAATGTTTATCTTGAAGGTAAAAAGATAGAAGAAACCAGGGAAGATGTAAGACAATAAAAAACACAAATTCCAATCTCCTATTTCATCCACTAGGGAAAAAAACCCCAAAAACATTTCTTCCTAACTACAATCCTGGTCCTAGTTCTCCCTTTAGCAGTTCATCCTAAACAGAAATTACACGCTTCCACATTGTTTAACCCTGCCCTGTCCCAGAGATAGTTCTTGAGTTTTGTCACCCTTCACAACAGCTGCTTTTTCTTAACTTATCCAAAATGTGAAAGGAGGAGACAGAGGGAGCGTGGAAAAAGGGCTGTTTAGGACTGTCTTTTGGCTTTGGCCGAGCATCATCCATGAGAGTAGGAAACGAAGAGACACGATGGGGTGAAGGTTCTTGACTGTTTACAATTAAACACCCAAACCACGAGATATTTACTGGTTTGTCTTTGACATGCAAATTTTAGGAATCCAAAATAGAGCTCTCAAAAACATTTTTTACATGGTGCTGAATTATGGTTTGCAGTTCTGATGAAAAAAGAAAAAAAAAAACCACCTTGCTCCAAATGTGTTTGTGCTGACAGTTTTATCAAAAAGCTGTTAAAACCTGCAGGATTTTTTAAAAGCTGTTGGAAGATACACCATTTCCATTTAATTGTGTACATTTGTGGAGGCGTTTTTATAAGCTTTACAGATGCTCATTCCTGCTATTTCAGCAGAACTCCCCCCTGACTGCACGGAGCTCGAGCTGTACCTGGAATCAGCAGCACATCTCCGTGTTCCCCTGCCATCTAAAAACTTCCTAAATCCCCACAGAGAGATAAAGGGGACTCTAACACATAAAGGGAGTAAAGGAACTATTTCCCAGGGCTGGGAGTGCCATTTCTGGTATGATTTATCTCTCCATTCCAGTAAATAGCAACTTCTTGCTGCAGATACAATTTCAGCTGGCAAAGGGGACCGAAGGACTTGCCTATTTCTAGGAGCATCAAGGATTAGGTCACTTGAAAGGCTGAGAGAAGGTTCTGTGAGGGAGCTGCCTGCTGTATCCATCATCAGGAATGCTGCTCTCCAGCTTCCAGCCTCATTTGCACGCACACAGAAATTAAACTAAATTAAATATGCCAAAAGAATACTGTGATACCACGTAATACTCACCTTAAATTTTAAATGGAATTGGTTCCTATAACCATGTTTGCCTTAACATTGTAAATACGGAAGGGTGTAACCCTTAACAGGCTCTTATCAGTTAACTATATAGAAATAAGAAACAGTTGGTGAGTTTTTAAAAGTATTGACTCAGCAGTTTACCACAAGAGATGACTTGGCTGCACTGAAAGAAAAGACTGAGGAGGAAAAAAAAAAAGGAGAGTTCTCTGTAGGCTGTTGGCTCTCACTTATGCTCTTTTTAAGACTCTACATACCAAACTTCAGTGTGTTGTGAGGAAGGATATAATTAATCTGTTTCCTCTCCCTCCTCTTCATACAACAAAATAGGGAATCATTTATGCAGTATCTGCTTTCCAGATTTTTGAATATCAGTTAAGGTTTTTGCCAATAAATAATAATAATAATAATAATAATAATCACAAAACATCATTGATTCATACAGGCCAAAGCATAGAGCATACTGTAATAAAACACAGCTTATCATCTGGTGAGCCTGATCTCACAAAAAACCACACGTGAGCATTTCCACTGAATTAAAAAAGACCCTTCACTTGACTTCTTGCCCACGCAAGCTTGCCAAACTGGAGCTCCAAAGTTTTATGCACGAGACTTAAATGAAAATGTCATTTTACAGGGGTATCTGAAGCAAGTGATGATTCATTCATCACAGACAAGTGGAACACATGGGCCTGGCTAGTCACAAGTAAAAAGGAATTGGAGAATGAGAACTTGTCCCTTTACATTCAGAAGAGTTATCTCAACACTTAGAAAACAGCAGAGTGAGAAATCAAAATGACATTTTATTTACAGAAATGAGTGTTGCCATCTTCACTTTATCCTCCCCTTTATTTCTAAGCTACTGACCATAAAAGCACCCAAAACTGAGATTATTATCAATTATTACTAGACTGTAGAGCTGAAGTCTCGTGTACCTTATTTTCTGGAAACATTTCTACTGTCCCATAACCATTCCTCAACATATCTAAAAATCACTGCCTGAAGCCTTGCAAACCATTAAATCAGGTCTAGGTTCAGTCCAGATCCTTGAAGGAAGCACAGTTCAAGGTAATGTCCTAACTACCCCATGAGATCCAGCACACAATCATGTTTTGACCTAAAAAGTTTACAAGCTTTTAAGTATGGCTTGAATTCCAAAACTGAGCCAGGAACAGATGTATTTCTCATCTGTGGCACCTTCAGAAAGGGTTCACAACTAGTGAGTGGAGTAACAGCACGAGCAAAGCCAGAGAAAGGAAGCTGTGGGAACCTAGACAGCAAACAAGGGACGTGGAACACTGGGACAGCAAGGAAGAGCAGGACACAGCTAAACAGAACAGCTTATACACTGTTTCTAGCTAGGAAAAAGGAAATAATCTTACGGTAAACCCTGGATTTATTTAAACACTTTGGTCGACAGCAAGGGTGGGAAACATCTCGGAAGAGTTTTGCAATATTGAACTCAATAGATTTAAAAAAAAAAAAAAAATCCAGATGAAACCACCCAACCACCAGTGTGCAACATATACAGATAAAGCCAGTGTTCTACATCATCACAATTTCATTAGAGCCTTTGAAGGCACGCGCCTTTGATCTGAGGCAAGTGATAAATGCGCTGTGTTTTAAGTGGATTATTGCACGTTCTGTTGAACACAATGGTAGGCTTGAGCTGGCACAGTCATGGTGCAATGAGGAAATAGCATGAATGGAACAGTCACAAAAAACAGAGGCATCTGCTCCGTGCCTTTCAGATAAACAGGTGCCTGGGTGCCTTGGACTTCCTAGAGTCATGAAAATAACACCCACCCAGCCTGAGGGATGAAGGACTGGGCACGAACTCTTTGCAGAGTAGAAGCCTTGCCTTTGTGTTTCTGAGCACCAGTGTGAGCAAGTCTGGCTTGTAAATATTTCCCAGTGCAACCAGACAGGACCCAAAGGCAACAAACCTTCGAAGGGGCCCTTTCCAATAGAAATGAGCCAAACCCAGGGTATTTGACACGTATCCCTTTCAGTTTTGGGACACAGAGATGGAGTGCCCAGGAACTGAATCTCTCATTTTAAGGCCCTAATGCGAGCCCCAGTTTCAGTCAAAGGCAGAAAGACTGTCCTAAGCTTGGTTACCTGAGGCTCTTCTGAGCAGACCAGATTTCCACAGCGCTAATAAAAGCAGCTGTCAGACACTTCCAGTTGTCCAATTTGGAATTCAACTTCCTACCCTGTAATGGTTCTGAATCTCTTAATTTATCATTAACTTTAACCAGAGATGTTTCATTGTTGAAGAAGAGCTTGGCTCAAAATGCATTCTAAACTGATCTCACGATATTTGTGTGGGCTTGTATGGTTTTTTTCCTTTCTTCCTGCTCTGAGTAATCAGCAGTTTGCTTGTATTTCTAGTTTTTGAAGGAGGAATGCTATGCCTGGACTAATCTGAAGGCAACAAAAGCAGAAAGCAGACAAGTGTACTTCAAAGCATTACAGTGCTAGGAGTAGCAAGCTTTAAAAAAACAAAAGAAAAAAACAAAACAAAACAAAACCCCAAACAAAAAACAAACCAAACTTACTTTCTGTTCTAATGCCCTGGGCTGGATTTTATGGCCCTCACTACAATCTCATAAACCAATAAATATGACACTATTCCATTCTCTCTTACAACTGCCCATATAAACTATTCTAGGCTATGAAGTCTCCGTGGGCTCTTTCCTGGTACCAATACCTTTCTCTGCAGCTCAGCACAGCACAGTTACCTGCCCAAAAAGTGACAAGCAGGTTGTAAAGGACTGATCATAAACACGAAATAATTGTCCACAGTGACAGACTAGTGGCGTATTTGTTACAATGCTGTACAAACAGCCACTCAACCCACACAGCTGCTAAAGTGGAAGAAGCAAACAAAAACCACTGATTATCAATATACCCAGTGAAAGGTATCAACTGCAGGGAGTTATGGGAATGTAAACCCAAGTGTGCTAATTCCAGTGTTTTAAATATTTGGGTTGAATGCCAGTTCGGGATTTTTTTGTTGTTGGTAGGAAAATGGAGGGGAGGGAAATAAAAAGTACGATTCACTTTCTATCTTAATCATATTTCTCAGTGTTGTCACTGCTTAGAGGCTGACTGGAACACTCCCTTTGTTGGGGAAGACCCCTCATGCAATGAAGGAGCCGTAAAAATTCTCCCTTCTGGTCTGTGTTTGGCCCCACACTTCCTCTCTGACAGGGAGAGCAGTAACTTCTGGTGGATGCATCGTTGCCTCTTATTGCACAGCCCTTCCTGGAGAATAAATCACTTTCTGAAAAAACCCTTGGCCCACAATTCCCAGCTCCTGGAGCTGCCATAATAGAGCACAGCAATAATTTAGCTCTATATGAGTAGTTATGATATTCTTATTTCTAAGATGAATACTATTGAGCGAATGAATGCGAGCCATAAATTGTTACTATCAGCATAAAATGTTCTTATTTTCATACCTACAAGCCAGTGCCAATACTTATGCAGTCAAATGGACTTTGTAATCAGCACCTTGTGGACGGTTGTTAACTTAGCCAAGCAATAAATGCTTCTGATGTGCAGTTTTTCCTCATTGTTTATAGAGAACAGCGTACAAAAGCTTGAACTCAACTAAGTATCTTTTCCATTGCTGCTAATTTATGCCTAGTTCTGTCCTCTGTTTTTTTCCCCAGACTAAGGTAATTCAAGTAGTTTCTTTGCAATTGGATGTTAAATATCCCCCCAATAATTGCATTTAACAGAAATGCCTGTATTTTGGGATAAAACCCCACACACTTCTAATCCAGGGCTCCTTTGAGGTATGGATACAAAGATGAAGATGTTTATAAACTGGCTGGAGCAGCTTTAAGAGCATTCTCAACAAGGCAACCATTCCTCCTCTTCCTGGGTGACCACTGAGAAGCACAAGTGTTTGACGCTCCTTTGGGACTTGGGAATTATTCACGTGGGATCTTTCAACAGGTAGAGGGGAAAAAAAAATATTCAGCTCGTACCCTGTTCTCTCAACAGCAGAGGGTCTGATAAAATCAGGTGCTCCACAGCTCCTACAAGCAGCTGAGCACCACTAAACACAAACATACCCAAAGTGCAGCTCAGATGGGACCGTTTTCAGTTCACCTCCACTCACAGTCCCATCACTGAGAGCTCGGCAGCTGCTCTGGGGTTTTGCAGTGCATTGGTTGTA
This sequence comes from Oreocharis arfaki, assembly GCA_013398015.1. NCBI lineage: Eukaryota > Metazoa > Chordata > Aves > Passeriformes > Paramythiidae > Oreocharis > Oreocharis arfaki. The sequence goes on along the minus strand of VZRR01003264.1, from coordinate 150,039 downwards.
AGGCTCTGGAGACTGTGAGATGTGTAGCTACCACGTTATACAGGTACTGCTTGCACCTCCAAACTGCAAAATGTCAAGGAAAAATTCTTTGACCCTGTACCAGCACAGATCGCGGCCTTTAAGAAAAAAAACCACCGCTGCAACAGCACAGAAACAGCTCATAAAATTAGGTTTATTCCCTTCCATACCTCATATTTGTACAATTATACTACATGAGGTCTGAAAAATCTCACATAGTTCAGCAGTGACTAGATTTCCACTAATGGGGCTTGGACACGTATTCCAGCCCTTTCATCAGCAGTAAGGAAACTGAATGTTCTCTGGTAATCAGCTCAGTGCAGTCATTATTTAACCCACAGACAATGTACGGCAGCAAAGCCTAAATTTTCAACCTTGAGAAGGCGGCGAGCTCTGCGAGCTGACCCTGCTGAGGGCAGGCAGAAGCCTGGGAGACTCTTCGTAGACAAGGGATGGCAGACACACTTCGTCTTCTAATGAGAAAAAAATTCAACAAATCTGACCCACTGCTGAAGCTACAAATAAGGAAAATCACCAGGCTGCTCCCAAAATTACAGATATGGAGTGCACACAGAGATAACAGGAAAGGTTGTAAGATATCTTTAAACTCCTGAGGGAGTTTAAAGATAAAACTACACCACCAACAGGCATCAGCTTCATCCCTTTTTTTGGGAATGCTTCACGAACGAGGATAGGCATAAAGACAAGAGTAAGTCGAACTGCTTTGCACTGCAGGGAGGTTCCTTTATTTTAACTCTCACTCCAGACAGTGACAAACACAGAAGTGAGAGAGAAAGAGGTACCAGCTCCCACTAGGCTGCAGTGGAAGTGCTCTTTGAGCACGTATTCCTGATGTGAGCTACAGCACATCCCTGCGTGTTCTTAGCTGGAGACACAAATATAGGTACGTCCCCAGAGGATGTCATTCACAGACACTGTTTGACACCAAGCAACAACATAAATGTGGCCAGAACAGCAAGACAGAACAATCCCAGTGTCTGCAATAGGAGTGCTAAATTCTAATACATTCCAACATTTTTATTTCAGCATGCAGGAAGTACTTTGCCATAAAGCATCAAAACGCCATCGGTTTGTACAGCTGTATCTGTACTCCCATTGAAGTCGTTCAAAGCAAGATGAGATCTATACAGTGTTACAAAATTTTAAAAACAAGCTAAATTTGGTGATGTGCACAGGGTTTTATTTGCTTTTGTATTAAAGGTAGACATTGCCTACTTCTGCTTAAACAGAGCAGACGGGGTATCCCACTTTGAGACAGAAAGAAAACACGGGCTGGGGGAGGAAGCATCCCTAATCATTGTCAGCTTATGTTTCTGCAGCAGAAAAAGGTCTCGGTGATTGTTAGGTCTGGCCCCACTAAAAAACACGTATCTACTTAATCAGCACCTGAATACTGACCAAAAGACCGAAGTGAGCTACTTTTAATTCTTTATATATTTGGTTCTGGTTTTGCAAGCCTTGTGTATCTGCCTGGCTTTAAACATGTGAATATTAACACATGAAAAAAAAAAAAATTCTATTTGAGGAGCTGGATAGACAAGGAAGATGCTGAGAAATCAAGTCTTCCTGTAAAATCAGTGTAGATTTGGGCTTCAGATGTGTCTCTACTTGGGCACTTACCACCAAATCTCACCTGAATTAAACCTCCTTTGAATAAAACACTAATCATTACTTTCTTCAAAGTTAACCCCCACACACACATACACACAATTGTATCCACAGCATTTCAAATCCATACCACGGGGCAACCTGGAGGTGGCTGCAGTAGCCTCCCAAAAAGGCCAGGAGTGTGCCAGCTGTGACTCCAAGCATCCTGTCACCTGAGAGCACAAGTCACGTTTCCACGTGTGGCAAAACCAGTTGTTCAGGCTCTCCAGCAGGGAAGGTTGTGTATGAGCACGTTTTGTGAATATGTGTCAATTCTTATCTGGAAGTGAGGTTTAGTGGCAGGAGTACAGGGCCAGGAATTCCCCATCCAAACACAGGCTCTGTCAAAGCCTTGCCAAGCTGTTTGATCTACTTCTCGCTTCTTTTTAACATTATCATCGATAGTCAGATTTTTATGGTCTTGTAAGATTAGAATGGTAGTGTTAAATTAACCTCAGACACACAGAAATCTAAAACCTTTTGCTGTTGCTAAAACTTAGGTATATTTTAAAGTTATGAGAAAGCCAAGGCAGAGCTGGGCAAATGACCACATACCTTTGCAAAAGCCATGCCAATTCAGCCAAAGCAGTTTCATGCTGGGGGCCATAATGGCATCAATTGTGCCCTCCCAGCACAGCTAAAATCCAACAGGAACTTGCTGAGTAAAGGATGGGTTGTGCATTGGACAATCCCTACGGCAACTTATCCAAACGCTTCCCAGGATCTGTTCTGCAGCAGGGAAAACAGGCAAGAAAAACTGATTTCTTTCAAGGTCAGGCAGTATCAGAGGCTGACCTGGATTTCCAGAGGTCTCCCCTAAACCACAGCTAGAACTTAAAAACTTTTTGTAGCCTGTAACTCTGAGTTCTGGCAGTTGCCTCCATCCCTTCTCCAGAACAGGCAGCTCAGCCTTCCTTGCCAGAGAAGAGGTAATGAGAAACACACTTATTACCAGTGATTGGAAATAATTACCAGGTGAGATTACTTCCTACAAAGAACCCGGTTCCCTTAGCAAGCCCAAAACCAGCCAGCACAAAGAGCTTGTGGTTCAGTGACAGCAATTTTCTATCTGTGATGCGAATCAATACATTGTATAATTAACACCCAAGTCATTCCCGGGCACTTCACTGGGTTTGTTTGTTCCCCTCCAAGTGAATTCTCTCACCCCGATGCTAAAGCAGTCAAAACAATGAATGCTGCAAGTCAGCTTCCAAGAGAAGGGAGCACCTCTCCTCACAAACAGGGTGCCATACGGATTCCCTTCACAAATACGGCATTTCCTTTCAAAGTCACAGAGTCTTTCACACATTTAATGGCTGGTGCTGGTGCTGCTCAGGTTCCTTTTGTGATTCGCGCCCCAGGGACGAAGAGCCCCGTGCACCACCAGCTCCTTTCCTTGTTTTGCACCCCGCGTTATCAACCTGTGTAAACAAGATGCGCAGCATCCGCTGGTTAATCAACAAACTCTCACTTCGATTACACTTTCAGTTTCCAAGTGCAGAGCTGACTTGACAACGAAGAATAAATGTGTTTGGGGTTTCAGCGCCCTTGGAAGATTGTTCACAAATACGTGATTCATATCCGATCCTGGACATTCACACTTTCCTTATGACTCAGGCATACTGTTAAACAATAAAACAGAAAGCTTATTGAAGTTTTGTTTAACGTGTATAAAGCACCTATTATTAATATTTTTCGATTTAATTGTTGAACAATTTGCTGCACCTATTATTAGCTGCAAGGAGGGGACGTTTCCACTTCTGCCTCGAAATAAATAGATGCTTTTGAATTTACTCTGATTTATATTTAGAATCTTTCAGCAGCAGTTCAGAACATAAATTATAAAAAGCCATTAAGCACTGTATGGAGCAGGGTATGTACCTTACCAACCTACCCACAGAACATTATTTGAATGGACAGAAGGCAACTGCCCTGTTTTCCTCGTTCTATAGAGCACGATGTGTACAACATGCTGATCAACACACCATTTCCTCACATTGTTTTCCTCTCCAAAGTGAAGGATAAACCAGAAAATTTGTCCTTCCTCACACAATAGAGCCTTTAGGTCTTCTATCTGGTCCCTACACGTTAGGATGTTCACTGCAATACAATTCCCGGATAAATTGTAATGAGCAACTGGCAAGTCTGAAACCCGTTAAGAGTTCAAGTTCAGTTAAAAAAACCTTGAAGGGTTATTTTTAACACTTTACCCTTCACTATTCAGTATTCTTTTAAAGTTTGTAAAATCATCATAATTGGGCTGTATTTGCAGTTTCACTGCAAAAAAAACCCCAAAAAACCAGCTCCACGTCCACACACAAGAACCCTGGAAGTGCAAAGCAGAGTTTCTAAGAATCATACTGTAATGTAGACATATATTCAGGTGAAATATAAGATTTTGATCTCCAGTTTCAGCCTGCAGGACAGTTTCTTATCCTGGGACATGTATGTCTGCCTGGAGTGCGTATTCTGTTGCCTACATGCTGCTTTCAAACCAGTTTTACGAACCTGCTCCTATCTTCATGCAAACTATTTCTAAGCAACCACAGAAGTGTTCCACTGCAGACAAAGCTTTCCAGCTTGCTCCACTGAGCTTTTCCAGAGGGTAAATTCTTCTAAAATACTAGAGGACAAATTCAGGAAACACACTGATGACACAGGACCATGTTCTGCAGATGTTGTTCTTGTCAGTGACCCATCAAGTGATGAGTAAGAACCTCTTGGGCTCCATCCTAACCCCATCGAAGTTACTCACAAAATAGTCACCCTGTAGGTGTGAGGTTGGCCCTAAATTCAGAGGCTGGCTCTGCCATGAGAATGCTTTCAACTCTACCCACTAATTTGTGTGATTTCCAACTTCTTCCTGGCTCTCCGTGCTCCTCACTGATGGCAGTCGTGGTCTCGGACACGTTGTCTTCAGCAGCTGACCTTGCAGAGGCAGGAATGGTGATTTGCTGGTGTTGCCAAAGCCTTTCTGCCCTCCCAGCTGCGGATGCTGTTTCAGGATGGCTGAGCAAGGACAGGGAAGATGGAGGAGTTACTCACAAGCAGACACCAGGACCGGTCATTGCCCCCACATGGCTAATAATTCAATCCCTGAAAACTACGTTTTTGGTAAAATAATGTTAACACTTTATCCCTGTCTCACCAGCAGAGAATGAAGAGAAAATCCTTCCCTAGGGATGAAACACCATCCCTAGTTTCCCCCTCAGGTTTCCACAGACATAAAGGGAAAGGAAATAGTGCCCATGCTTCTCCTGCTTGCTCTGGAACTCAAGCCTGCTCCCAGTCACCACATCCACTTGAGAGGGATATAACAGGGCTCTCACTGTCCTGGCAGCTGGGCATGCTCCCATTAGCCCTCATTAATTATTGCATTCTCATTAGAGTAACATCCAAGAGCCTCACCTGTGAAGGATTCTCTGGGAATAGGTGCCTCAGGCAGCAGCAGCGCTCCCAAAGGACCTGCCCCAGATAGCCTGGATGTAGACGCCACCTTAGGGTGATGCCATGCACCTCTTTCCTGGCTGGAAAGCCGCCTGAGGGTACTGGAGAGCCACCTGAGGGTACCCCAGCACCAGCAGGGATGAGCAGCCAGGGATTGACACAGCTGGGCATGGCGGGCAGCATCCCCACTCGGCACCACAGCTCCGCAGGCAGAACGCTTCCATGTGCTCCTCCATTCCAGATTGCCTCACAAAACACAAGCCAGTTGCAGGTTTCACCCTGCAGCTCTTATCTCAGCACCAGACGACCAAAAAAACTGAAGGGAAATATGAGCAGGGGAAGCGATTCTCGGTGTTTTCGTGTGCCGCTTGTTGCTAGGAAAAATATTTCCTTAGTATCTCTGTGGGCTCTGCAAGTCAGCATCGGTGGAGCTCTGCTGGTTGCCAGAGAGCATAAAACAGCAAATGTCAGGGAAAAAAATAGGAAGAAGAAGTAAAGCTTCAAGAATGTGCCCGTTCATGAATGTCTTGTCCCCTCACGCGGTCAGCGAGGAGACACACGCACCTCCTGTCTCTGCTGGAGCAAACCTTGGGAGCTTCTTCCCAAGGTATTTTGTCTAAGTTCTACTTTTTTGTGTGTGGTTTTTCTGTTGTTTTTTGTTGTTGTTGCTGTTGCTGCTGCTGCTGTTTTTGGTTTTTTGTTTTGTTTTGTTTTGTTTTGTTTTAGCAGGTTGAAAGCAGTTATTTGTGTCAGTGCAGCACAGGGTGGACGGGAGCTCCTTTTTGCTTAGTGCTGGGCATCTGAAATGGGCAGAAGACAGAGGGTGGGAAGGGGCCCAGTGGGGCCAGGGCAGAGCATCCTCTCCCCAGGGATAGTGGGACCTGGATCTGCCACCAGTGACACTTCCAGTCATAAATGGTACCAGATACCCCAGAGAGGAAGGCAGAAAACCCCTCTGGTCCAGACACCCCACGCAGCTCTGAGCCCTGCTGAAGCTGGTGACAGCATCACAGTGCTCCAGCCTTCCTAGAGGACAAACGATAACCCATTTCCTAGGCCAGCTATGCACCCATCTTTCTGCTAGCAGTGGTGAAGGGCTGGGCGTGGAAAGTTTGAAGCTGGTTATCACTCAGTTTGCCTCAGAGGAGCCAAAGAACAATCCAGTGGATCTGCTCGAGCTGGGTATTGAGCCCCCATTAAACGTTTTCCAGCCTCCACTGATCGTCCTCCAAATTATCCCATGGCTGCTCCCATTGCTGACTGCTGTTTGAGTTCTCACATGGTGCTGCTCTTTGAATTTTCAATTTTTCACAATAAAGTGGTCTTCCCCACTCTCTTTGCATTGTTTTACAAGCCATTTGTTTTTAAGTAAGACTCTTTTTTTCCCCTCACAAAAAGAAAGAGCAAGACTTTGTCTGAATACAAATCCCATACCCGGCAGTGTGCTGACATTTGTGCACAGAGATGTGCTTTCCAGTTTATTCTATTGTGCGTTACTACTTTTTTTTTTTTTTTCTTTTTGTCTTTTAAAAGTAGTTCAGTGGAAAGTTTGGATGGTTCCAGGCGAGTATCCTTTAACACCACCAGAGAAATAGCCTGAAAAACTGGAAATACGTCTCAGTGTTGCCAGAGGAGTTACGGGTTGTAGGTTCCTTTCGCTTTTTTTAACGTATGATATCTCAAAAAAAAAAAAAATTAAAAGCTTTTTAAAAGGACAACTTTCACTGGTAGACCAGCAGCTGTACTTCTCTCCACCCGGATATATTAATGCAAGTGCAGGGTTTCTGCTGCCCCAGACACCTGTCCTTTAGAGCCCATCACTGGAGCGAGCACATGGCTCACGCTGGGGCAGGTCCCGGTGTCCACCGAGCATTCCGACTCCATTTCTAGCAGTACAATTCCAGCTACGAGTCCCTGCAGATGTCCAGCAGAGGCTGGGCGCTCAGGAGGATGCCAGGACGTGGATACTCGCGTCGGTGTGGGCTTACATTCCCGCAGGCTCACTGATTGCCAAGTCGCTACCTGGCCGCGCCGGGGTTGCCCCAGAACAGCCAGGTAAAAGGCTGGAGCATTATTCCACGGCGCCATCTAGCTCCCGCTAAAGGAACACTGTCCAGAGCTCTTCTCCCTCACCCTCCTGACCCAAACCTTGGCTAATATTTCACAGAGTAACACAGAAAGGTGGTAAACGATGAGAAAAAGTGAACGTCACTGTTGTCCCTTTTTGAACCTCCTGGGAGCCAGGAGAACTGGAGCAAGGCGAGTCACCCCTCGGGCCCTGCAGTCCCTCTTGGGGGGGACTTGGTTTTCTCACTCCGGGAATGACAAGTGGCTTGACCCAAACATGGACAGAAAACCATTTTGGGTACACAAACTCCCCCCAGCCTTTCTTCCCCAGGTTCCTCTCACCCTCCGTCTCTTTGTCACGCCTCTGGGCCACCATTCTCCGATGGACAGTGGCCAGAAAACGCAACAACACCAACACCAGCAAAGGAAAGACATAAATTACTGCAGCTGGCCTTTGATTTCCACTAACTACACGTGAAACATCACGTGCAATCTAGGTTTTTTTCTAGTGATAGCCACCGTGGTTAAGCTGAGCATTTTCCATCTTAAATATTACAGATGATTGGCAGATTTCAAATAGATGAGAATTCAGACCCATTTCATACAAAGAAATAAAACCTGAAGGACGCCTATGTCTTCTCTCTGAAGATCCTTCACTCACCAGGCTCTCAGCCTCTAAGCCTGTTTGTTAAATAGGAAGACCTCTGTGGCTTGCCCTAGAAATTTTAAGGCACGGGGGTCTGCTCGTAGCCCACAGGAAGAGAGAAGGCAGGCTGGGATCACACAAACCAGGAAATGCTCAAAAGCAGTGAGACAGCTGTAAGAAAACAGGCAATATCCACGCAAAAAAACAAACCTAAAACTCCAGCTCAAGTCTGCAGGACATTTGCCAGCCCTGTGAGTTAGGCTCCAGTGATGTATGGAATATATTTGCTCTGAGCCTATGCTCTGCTCTCTGCCAGAAGCTTTTAAACCATCTTTACAAATATGTTCCCATCTTTTGCCAAGGGAATGTACAGTCTTTTTCCCCTCACGTTGGTATCTAGAGTTTCTCTTACTAACTCAGTGATTCCTGAGGTTGCAATCCTGAATACTCTCAAATATTTGTTTGGTGTCCACTAAACTTTAATGCTTTCTTATTTTGGCAAAACAAGCATAATTTGCATGTTTACTTTGCACTCGTGCTTTACCAAAAGACCAGCGAAGCTGCCTAAAAATGCTTCAGTGATCAGTGGTGTTTTAGCTCTGCAGACTGGCAGATTTGTCTGCTCTACTGCATTACTCTTACAACAATGAGTTTTTTCTCCACTTCCCTCTGTGATCCTTTGTCCAGAGCGATCCTCTCTCCTCCCACGAAGCTGCCACGCTCTGCGTCTGCACCAGCAGTTCCTTCCATAAGCTTGGCCTCCTCTGCCTGCTGTAACCCTTTCGATGTTATACACAATTCTTTCACATTTTCCCAGCTCCTGCTGTCCAACAGGAAAGGTTGCATTAGGCTCCAAACACCTGGAGACGTGGCAAGGACACACAACCGGACGGAACCTGCAAGTGGCTCCACGAAGATGGGAACTCTGCAGTCAGCACCTGGCCCTGATGTTCTTTTGCTCATGCCCTGACCCCATTCCTCCTCGTCCTTCGTGTTACAAACGGAGGAGCAGAGTGAGCTGCAAGCCCTCCTCTCTGGATTTAACCAACACTTGATAACAAAGGTCCAGTTTGAAAGGGGATGGAGCAAGACCAGGTGTTGCTCCACTGCAGGAGGTTGATTCTCTGCAAAACCCCACATCCAAGAAGAACTGGCAGGAAAGGACCCTGCAATTGCTTCAGCAGATTGTATTTAGTGCAGTTGAGTGTGGTCCTGGTGTTTGTTAACTTTTAGGCTCGAGTGCTTGTCAGATACGGATGAAGAGGATTCCTCCTTTTCCAGGGGTCGCAAGCTGTACATAAAGTAAAAATAAAAAACAATGACTTTCACTAAGGAATGCAGGAAATGTTGTGATGTGTTTTCATTGCAAACCACTTGAAAGCAGAGATGCTGTGGAAGTAAAGCAACTCCAAATACACTGAACTTGCTGACTCAGTTGGTCTAGGAAAAAAATAAAAATTACAAGTCAGCAATTTGGAGCAGCAGCAGCAGCACCAAATGTACTGTATCTGCAGCACTGATGTAATGTGCATTGCAACATCATATTTCCCTGCATGCTGTGCTCATGGGTTTGACAAGCCACAGATTTTTAGATGAAGCTTAGGATTTGCTGCACATTACATAAGAGACTTTCCTCCAGAGCTGAGACTGGCAGATGCTGGAACCACCCAACTCCTAAAGAAACAGGACGCTTAAAGGGAGCGATTTCCTCCAGCTTCCTCCTGACCCTGATCTGAGGCACACAGCAAATGAAAAGCCAGCATAGGTCCTGCCAATTCTCCTAATGCACCCAGAATTATCGGCACTGCAGCATTTTCCATTCAAAACAGGTTATGCAAATAATGTCCAATTGCCACATGCAAATGATTGAATTGATTTTTGGTAATTTTTCAAACATTTTCCAAGTTTTATCAGCACCTAAGAAGCAAGATATTAAGATAAAAGTGGGCATCTCTTCAGTTCAAATTTTCCATTTAATGTTCTACTTTAATAGTAGAACATTACTACCATAAGAAATTATTAGCAGCTGTTAAAAATCTCTTTTAAAAAAAGGATATACCCTCTGGTCTGTGAAAGGACAATAGAAGAAAAAGCTATGAGAGAATTGTGAAATAACAGTTCCTGCTTTACTACTACAGTACATTCCTGCGTTCCTGAAGCTGCACACAATGCTATTTGGAAGTTTAATGATCAGGAACCATGACATTGTATGATTAAATTATGCCAAATTTAATAGCTTAATATAAGCTATTTTTAAGGAGGGTAACCATATTTAAAATATGAGCTGGATGGCTCATTTTATCTTTTGCACATTATATTGGACAGCTATGAAATATAAAGTATCCAGAAATTAAATACAGAAACCCACTGGAACTAGTTCTTTCCCCGTTTGTTTTGTCCTTCTGAAGTTCATACCTTGCTGCTTCTGCTCTTGAAATTCATGCAAGAGGATTTTATTTGCTGCTACCAAAATCCCAAACATCAAGATTTTTCGGTATTCTGGTGGAGTTGGCCACTCTTGAGAAGTCTGACCTCACTTTCAGCTGTTTCTTTCTCTAACTTATCTGAGTATTGCCCATTGTCTGTTAAGAGTTCTCCGATCTTCTCTATCACAACAATTGATTGCATTAATTTAACCCCCACCATGGGCAGCCCATGTTATGCATCCTTTCCGTGTTCCAGTTTCCCTAACTTTCCAAACACTGGGATATCCAAGAGTGGCTGAGAACTAGCTCGTACACAAATATTCCCCCATCCTGTTTAAAACCCTCCTCACTGCTCTGCGACAAGAATAAGGCAAGATGGAGCAAAGCACTTCGAAAAAGCAGAGGGCACACGGAAAACTACCAGGATTAAAGGGATCCCACAAAATATCAGAGTCCACTTCTTAGAAACTCTGCTTGTGCTAGAATAGTGCCTCTAGCCTTCGTTTTCCAGGAAAATTGCCATGACCATGTAACCAGCAGAATGGAACAGCTTGGTTATTCTCAGAGAAAGGGAGCTTTAATAACGGTGCTTCTTCTCCCTGAGGAGTATTTCTGGATAGAGGACACCAGTATTTTGCTTTCCTAGTGGCAGTTCCCAGCCGTGCCAGGGGAGCCATGACTCTCCCAGCCCCGAGCTGGTGCAATCTATCACTCGTGAGCAGCTGACAGCCCAAGTGTTCTGTGTGGAGCCTGTGCAGCCACACGGCTGGGCTGGGGATGGCCGTGGTCTCTGCTAAGGGAAAGGAATGTTCGCCAGGAAAACGAGATGAAAATCATCAACAGAGAGTGGCCAAGGAGTTCTCCAGCTCTCATCTACTCGCTGTTCTTGGCTCATCACCCCGCTTCTCTTTTTCTGAAGGATCCATCACCAAGCGAGTGGGTTTATGGAACAGCAACAGCAATTTCTTGCATCACAGTTAGGTTATTCCACAAGCTCAGGGATAACTATGCTCAGACTTGTTTCTCTCAAAACACTGAAAGCAATCTTGAAGCATCCCATACTTTCAATTCTCTGCATGGCTGTGACCTTGTCTTCCAGCCTTGACATACAAGGTAATTTAAGCTCCAAGTGGCTCCAAGAGAAAAAATAAAGACTGGAACAAGGGTACATTAATTCAAGTGACATTTAGGTCAGTGCAATCTTTGGTTCACTCACAAGAAACCAATTTAAAGTCCAAGAGAGTAATAAAGTTGAGTGGCAAGAGGCAGCTCCAAACTAGCACTGTGAAAGGAAGGAGAGAAATCATTGCACTAGAATCTTTGTTTCTTCTAATTTCAAGTAAGAGATGGAGGACAGAGAAACTTGCTAAATTATTATTATTTACTTATTTCTTCCCCAATAAGAACCATAATCTGGTGTTGTGGCATGGACCATTAGCATGTTTTTTACCCCTGTTTTCATCCTTAAGTGGTGCGAGTGGAATATCTTCTGATATTGAGGGGTTACTTTTAATTGGCATAAACCACAACCTCGGGTCTGAAGGTCGTTTTTTTCAGCTAAAATCAGAAACCTCTTAACTTGCATTTTTTTTGTTTCCCCACAGGTTGATTTCCGTAGCTCAAGACGGCTCAGCCATCCTGTTATGGTACATGTGTGAACAGAAAGAAGTTAATGAAAGAATTCGTGTGGTTTGGGTCAGTCAATGAAACAGAAAGTCCTGGTGATTGCGGTTTCTGTCCTGTCCATCCTCTCTACTGAAGCTCTGGTTAATTCTGATATGAACTAAACCCTGTTTCTCAGAGGGAAGAATTAATCCTGTCACTTAACTGACTGTGAAGATGGGAGAATTCCCAGAACATTCCAGAGTGTAGCTGGCACAGGTGGTGTTATGGCTACAGCAGGTCCAGCCAGGTACTGCAGCCAGACCGGGGATTTTGAGCTGCCACAGACAATTATTCCTGGCCACGCTTTTGTAAGATGTGTCCACCTGTAATTTTCCCCATTCTTACATGCATGGAAACACCCAGAAAACACCTCTGAGCGTGGATTGTTCCTCAGGCATCCCTCGCTTAGGGAACAGCAGAAGAAAATGGGCACTAGTGAGAAACAGCGATAGAAATATTTGCGTGCTGAATTCCTGGAACTGAACCACGTCCCTGTGCAAAGTTTACTTGTATTCTTTCTACTGCTTGTGTTCTTTCTACTGATTGTTTCTTAGGAATGACTGGCCAGTTTGATTTTCGCTCCAGCTGGTTATTCCCACGTATTTTGGATTTTATTCAACCTGTACTCCCAATTGTTGGGGTTGGTTTTTTTTTTTTTGCTGTATCAGCCGGTAGTCAGGCAAACAAAGCACTGCAAACCTAACCATAAAAGGTATGTGAAATTCAAGCCACGAAAAAAATCCTCTTGCCCTAATGAAGGAAATTGAAGAATTTTGATACAAGGAAGGTGTGAGCATCGTGCTGAATAAAACACCTCTGCAAGTTAATTTTGCAAATATGGACAGGGACTATTTGAAGAAAGTGAGAGCAAGAAAAGAGAGGGATTCTTGGGAAAATTTTAAATGCAACAGGTGAGGTTATGAATGTGCTAGGGAGTTTCTGTGAGGATGGATATTTGCACATATGCTCCTTCAGACAAGTAGACTTCAGTGGAAAATGCAGCTACTTGAAGGCATTCTGTGTCTAGAAGAAAACCATTAAGAACGGAACTTTTATGGACTTTTAGAGTTCAGATGATCTCCAACAGCTCATCAAAAATTGCAAAACTTCCAAGAAATTAACAGTTAATCTGCCACAGATTATCGTTCAAGGAAAACTTTTTAAAGATGAGCATTTTATTCTTCGGAAATGAAGTGATGAAAAATCGAACTACCTTTCTTAGGGCAGAAAAGAAAAAAAATCACCTACATCAAAAAGCTGAAAGCAAATCAAACAAAGCATGCGCTACGCTGAGGGACAGGAATCCGTGTACATACTGCAAAAATGCTGGGATAATGGACAATTCTGACAAGTGAGCCTTTGTTTTCGAGGCAAGAAAAATCAACTTGGATTTACGTTTTTGAATAGGTTTGTTTGATCTGTGTGCGAGGGCAGTGACAGTCACTCAGAATAGGAGACTTGTAGTTCTAGCTGACAGGTTTTGGTCATAGGTAAGGTTTGTAACCAAGAGCAGAGAACCAATAATAAAATTAAAGTGCGAAAAATAATCAGTCTGCAAAATGGTGGCTTTAGCATGCTCTGATTAAGCACACCCAGAATGGCAATCCATGAATACATCTCATGAATAGCAATTAGAGAATCACTTTTCTAACTGAGATTGGAGTTAAGAGCTGACAATGACACTGAATGTTTGCCTCTCCCCGATTTAATACATAGCACTTTTTTAGCTGCTGTTGTCAGAAAGAGCTCAAATAAACCTGGGAAAAAAGAAAAATATAAACAAGATGACTCTTTTCACAGCAGTCATGCAGAAAGTCCTGTGACATCTCAACCACCTCCTGGTTTTAAGTGTACATGACCTGAGCAACATCTGACTGCGCTGACTTCAGTGCGACCTTAAAGACCTTTCTTATGAATTCAGGCTTATGTTAGGGACCAGCACATCTCAGAAGTTTCAGAATTTAGATCAGATCAGATTTGGGTAGGAATTCAAACTATGTGACAATGAATCACACGAAACCTCTGATGTATAAACCCGAAATGCCCCTCTGTTAACAGACCTAGAGGGATCCCTCTCCAGCTCATGTGGATTTAATGGGGTGGGTACCAAATCCAGGAGCATCTCTCTCAGTGTGAGATTGTGCTGCTATCAAACAAGGGTTTGCACCACGCACGGGTTTGGGACTTCACTCTTTCAATTCCTCGAGTAATGAGCACACTGTGCACGCTGACACAAACCTGGCTGCAGCCAGCACACGGAAATGAGCCAGGTGCCTCCGTGCTGGTGGAAATCTGCACCTGCTCCACTGCTCATGTGAGAGGACATGGGTACAATGGAGCCTGGGCATCATCCTTGACCTTGCTTAGGAGCACTCTGCATCAGCCCTCTGGAGGAATCAAACCCTCAGCACCATAAAGCACCAGCCCAGCCCTGCCCTGTCTCACTTCTGTGTCTGGGAAGTGACCACACCTCCATTAACACTTGGTGGCTTTGTTAGGAGTCCCACTGCAGAAGGTTTAGGGTAGGGAGAGGCAGCTCTGCCACTGAGATGGACTCCTTATGGCAAAGGGGAAACACCAGGCAGGATGGGAAAACTTGCAGGCTAGTGCTGTTCAACTGGGCTGGAAAGTTTGGTTCTATAGTGATGATCCTATCACATTTAGGAATTTTATCTTTGCAGGGAAAAAAAAAAACAAAAAACAAAACAACAACACTAAAACATATAGCTATAAATTGCAGTCTGCAATTCAAAGCTTGGCCAGTATATCAGATTCAGTGAGGCCATGTGATTCTGGCAGGTGTAACTGCAGCAGCAAAATTCTTACGTACCTCGTGCACTGAAACCCTGTTTCTGTTAGACAGCGCTATCTGGTCCAAGCGCTTTTCCTTCAGGCATAATTTTCTTTTCCAGTTTAGATGGTCCATAGCAACACTGACAAACATCAAAGAGGCAACCTATCCTGAGGCAAAGCACTTTCTGCTTAGAAAATGTTATATAGAAGAATTTTTGAGGTGTTATTACAAGGATGTTTAAACTGTGATCTTTCTGAGACCGAAGAAAGGAAAATCACCTACTTGTTCTTAAACTAAATTTCTCCTCCCATCTCAATCCTAGTCTTTTTCTGCAAGCTCTGCTGCTCACTGAAGGAAGCTGCAGAGGCGACAGGCTAACAACATTTGTTTACTGTGGATCTCCCTTTGAAGGGTGATTACAACAACATCATTCTGCATATCCGGAGGGTGGATTTCTTATCTCCCCGAAGGAGAAGGAGAACAATCACATATTTGATAAGTTCAAACAAAGGCGCACACAATTATAGGAAGTGAAGTGTTTGCTAGAAGAGGGCAGTTTATACAAACCCCATTTTTATAACCTCATTACATACATTCGTTTTGTGACAGCTTTCAGGAGCAGTGTTCTGCAGCCCTGCAGTATCTCTCCTTTGTGGTGACACGTGAAACATTTTCCATTTGAAAATCGACACCGAAGGGGAAGCACTCTGCAGGAAAGAGTCACTGCAAGACCTTTGCTCCGTGTCCACTTTCGCCCTCACCCACCTCACGCTCTGGGGCAATGAGGTGACAGTAAATCCATACAAGGCTGCCTTTCCACCTGTAGGAACAGTGGTGAGAGCTGTGTGGGCAGGAGAGGCACTTGCTTCCATGTTAGCTCTAGCAGGGACCTGCGGTTCCAGGCCCCAAAGCAGCAGCAGTGCTCAGGAATAAAAGTTAGAGGCAGTTAGTGGTGGTGTGGAGGCTGCGCGCTCCGGACAGGACAGGAGAGGGTTTTGTGGCTGCAGATGTGGAAGAGAGACTTCTGGGAAAAGGCGTCACATTCCAAGGGCAGAGTCCTCTGCCCAAGTATCCAGCTCTGAAAATATATTCACGGAGGTAGATTGGTTTGACACACAAGGGACCCTCACTGAATGGGTTCCAGCGAGCCATTATCACACCACGTAAGAGCACACAGCACTGAAAGGCTGGAAATTCAGGTGATCTGAATGTGACTGGATTATGGGGGAGAAAGGAATTTCTTCCTAGTGGAAGAAGGAGAAAGGAGAGAAGAGAGAGGAGGCAGGAGGAAGAGAAGAGAAGAGAAGAGAAGAGAAGAGAAGAGAAGAGAAGAGAAGAGAAGAGAAGAGAAGTGAAGAGAAGGGATTTTGGTTGTCTTTTGCACTTTCTAAACACTTATAACTGCTGTACAAGCTAAATGACACCATTATATAAGAAAATAAAGTCTAGTTGTGTTCTAAAGGTAATAAATAAACAAATAAATTAAAAGAATAGTAAAAAAGGCATTTCCTACTCGGATTGAGTAGAGAAGACTTCCTTGATGTTATCTGTAGGTTTTTTATAAAGGTAATCCTCCAGCCTGAAAACCCAGATTCCAGCAGGAGCGAGGAAGGTTTTCAGGATCAGATTGTAGTGCTTGTTTACAAAAGAATGCTAGTAAAGCTAAAGAGATGGGCACAGAACAGTGCATCTCAGTACAGGGTGCTTATACCTCAGCCATGGTGCTGTAAAGACACTTCAGACAGGTACAGGTAAATCCAGTCTAAAGGGAAAATTGGTTACACAGGCCTCATTTGGGTCTGAGTAACTTTAGATCTCTACTATTCCTCTACCTGCGTCTGGCACTCAAAAAGAAAAAAAAAAATCAGCGACAGCAGTTGATCAGTGCCCGCAAAAAGATTGTGTCCCATAGGCTGTCCAACCTTAAATATTTCTTTAAATAGAATTCTGCCTGGAATAGTGAAGGCTTTCATCACAATTAGTGTATTCTGTTCATAGCATTGACTGGTTTATTACCTTAGCATTATGCCATATGTAAAAAAAAAAAAGCTTTTACAGGCTTATTATCCTGAAGATTTGTGCGCACACAAAAAAATGGTTGTGCATGTTCACAGAGCCAAGGCCAAAAAAAGACTGGTTTAGGAACAAGTATTTCTTTTGCTGGAAAACTTCCATTTCTCTTTTTGATGTAATGCATAAGAAGTGACTGCCATGGAAATGTAATGCTGAGGCTCAGCCCCAGTGCCACCAAGATAAAAGGCAAAATTGTCTTTGACTTCCAGACATGGAAATTATTTTTCTGGCCTCATTGGAAGGTTCAAAAAGTGAAGATATATGTTGCGTTTTAAGGCAAGCATATTAATTTTCTTCAGACGTGTGCAACTAACTGAAACAGAGACACCTTTCTTTACTGATTTATGCAGGGTGACTGGGAAAACAGTGCACAGAAAAATATCTTCCTTCCTACATGCTTGGATTCTTTTCCCTCAGCATATATAGATCCAAGTAGTGTTTTGGCTCCCAAATTTTTAATGTTAATGATTTACTTCTGGTTTCCTGTAAATATGGAAGATCTGGCTGCCTTTTCCAGGAAGATTAAAGAATTCTCTTTGATTGCCTATTGTTATGCAACATTCTGCAGGAAAATATCGCATCAACTTCTGCAAAGTATGATTGCACGGGGCATGGAAGGGAACACAACCCTGCAAACACATCCAAATTTACTTTTGCTCTTTTTCTCCTTTCTTAGACAAAGTTTCCATCACCAGGAGCTTTGGCATTAGAGAGGCTGTTGGAATAAATGAAGAGACAGAAGTGTCATCTGGTTAACACCCAAGTAAAAGCAAAAGCAGAGCCACAGACATGAAAGCCACCACAGATATCCTACTGTTTATGATGTGACTGTAAAGTGTGCTGCAACCTCCAGGCAATATGTGTGAATTACCCTCAGCAGATCTCTGATGTCATAAAAGTAATGGTGAGATCTCTTCTGAATTGCTGATAACTCTATCTATCACGGCTTGGATTGTTTGTTTTAAACTGCATTCTTACAGGCAACAGGAACTCTTGACACTATAGAGCTATAGATTTTTTTCTTTTAAAGTTTAAAACGTTGGATCATATCCAACAGGCCCTTAGCTCTGTTCACCAAAACAAGACAGCAATCTTGCCAGGGCAAAAGTCCACAAATGTGTGCCTTAGTTTTGATTCCATGTTTTCAGCAGCACGGAAAAGTTTTTCCTGTGGGAGAGCAGGAACAAGCCTATCATCAGGAGCACTCTAACCCTATAAACTACATACAGACAAAAATTCACAGGGATGGCTTTGGTGCCTACGAGCAAGCTCCCAGCTGCACAGGGCAGGGGTATATAGTTGACTTCATGCCTGAAAAGGTGGGGGTAATCACTAAAGGGAGCCTGTACCCTAGACAGGCAAGAATCTGTGCTGGGCCCCAGCTGTGCTCACTTACACAACCTTCAGAATTATTAAGTTACCCCAAATCATATTCCACATGTCCCTAGGAGCAGGCCAAAACTCCTGCCATCCCTGCAGGAGACCTAGTTTGGGAGAGGCTGGAGTAAGTTTGGATCAGGTACAAAAGACACAGCATTCATTTCCTAATATCATGAGCACCTGAACATACGCAAGGAAAAAAAAAAAAGCAGATAAAATAATCTTATCTCACCTTTCATAAGGCACTAGAAAAACTGGGCTGATAGGCCTCACTCATGCAAAAGAAGACTGGGTTGGGAAGGATGAAAACAGGCTGTGGAAAACAAGAGCTGTTTAGAAAGCTAAATGAGCTAGTTTTAAGGAAGAATGTCACTATTAATTGTTATCTCTTAGTTAGCAAGTCAATCAGTGACTGGTACCTGCCAGTAACCCTACAGCTAAGAATTGCCTTCCTGTTATTGCTTGGTTTGGGAAAAGGTATTTTTTGACATTAGGATCACTGTTATGTCCTAGTTAGACCCAACACGTGGCACAGAAGAAGGAGCTATAATACATTTAGTATTTCTCTTTGGAAGGAAGGAAGATTATATTAGGGGCAGGAATGCCACTGACTTGTCCTGAGTTTAACATGGTACATCAAGATTGTGCAAAGTACAAAACTATTTCTTTGGAAAAGGAGCAGATATCAGAAGACAGAGCTACACAAATTGAAGGCACACAGAAAAAATCTCTGCAACCTCTGCCAAAGTGGCAGCTCAGACAGCTCCGAGAACCTCCAGGTGACCCAGTTTCAAAAAGAAAAAAAACAGTTTATAAGAATAAAGCTAATGTCAGGTATTCCCAGTGGTGCCAGGCAGAGAAGCACATCCCGAGGCAGGACTCCCCAAACCTTCCTGCGCAGCCCAGCCACACAGGCAGCTCAGCTAACCAGAAAAGGGCATCGCATTCTTCTCTGCACATGCAATGAAATTGTGTGAATCTAAGGCAAGCATGCTGCATTTAAACAATGAAGTCAGCCAATAAATCTCACTGCTGTCTAATTCCTCCAGGGCTGCAGCCTCAGCCCGTACCTCCAAGATAAATGAGGATGTTCACCAAGAACTCCTGCAATCACAGCCAGTAATGGTCCTTCTACAGAGTGATCCCACTGGTTTTAGTCATGTTGCTTTCAGCTTACTCTGACATGAGCGCAATGCCCATCCCATTGACATGGACAGCAATCTGCTCATGGACTTTAGAATATTTGCTGTCTCCTCGCCATAACCATGAGAAACATGAGTTTCTGAATATCACAGCTCCTGCTCTTCTGTCACTCACTGCAAGCAGGTAGGAAATTGCTTTTAACACACACATTTGAACAAGCTTGGTTGCATTAATTAGTTCTCCTACAACATTCACTTCAGTTCTTCTTGTTATTCCATTTTAGACTGTAAGAAACTCTGTGTTTTTAAGTAAATGAACTCGTTTGAACACTTGGTGCTGTACTTCTCCTGTCTGTTAATAGCTGAGCCATTCAGTTTGGGACTGCAGCACCCTCAGAATTCCTGAGAAAACTGAGTCATCCCATCATTGCTCACAGGAGGGCTGTACAGCTGGGTATTACTGCCACCTAGTTTTCAACTTTTATTATTATTACCTAGACTTTTCCATGGTAAAAAAAAAAGTACATATATAAAATTTGACGATTTTCATTTTAGAGATATGTATCTCCTGCGATGAATTTAAATAGTGGACAACTGTGCAGTGATAAACTATTACTGAATAAAATCTGCATGCATCTAGATGCAATCTTGAAATTCATGTTGAGGGGAGATATTACTAATCCTGAATATAAACACAGTGTGAAAATCCAACTTAAGTTTGCTATGCAGGACCAAAACAAGAGCAAATTTTGCCACATTGTAGGAGTTTGTAGATCTATAGTTGATCTTTGCCAGCTTACACAGAATCTACTAATTTTTATTATGGATCTTTCTTGATGCAATGGTCAAATAACGTTTTCCTGCTTAATATAGGTGCTGTACCAAAGTCTTGAAGAAAGGCCTTGCAATATAAAGCTCCTCAGTGAGATGCCATATACTGTTCATTTTGAGGTGTAAGAAGAGAACTTTCATATTGGGATAGTCCTTTTCAGACTAAGATACGAACTAAAAGCTTAGCAAAAAAAATGAAATGCCGAGAAATGTAGAGAACAATTAAAGCAATTTTTGAAACCTCATATAAATTCCTTTTCAAGGTCTGAGAAAGGAACTGTTGGGATTCCCCATTTCAGTGACCTTTTTGCTTTTATGCCGGTTCTGTGGTTTCTGACTCTGACTAGGAGTGCCTGTGGGAACCCACACAAGTGGGAGGTTAAATTCAGAACCCAGCTGAGCAACCTTTCACAAGACGTGAAATAGTAAAATATATTGCCACAGGCAGGTTCCAGTTTTGAAAACTGGAAATTAAAAATGGCTCAGAAGTGAAATTTCTTTTAATTGTTCAAGCTGGGGCTCTGTTGCACCAAGGCAGAATAACATGTTTTATAGTTTATCCAGTGCAATTCCACTGAACCAGATGAGGAGGAGGAAGTCTGCTCTTTGCTGCAACTGAATTTTGTCCATTCTTTTAACAAACAGCATGGCAAAAATTAGGCCGTTTCATTGTGTTTGTGTGCAGCAATCACGCCCAAAAGCCGCTCCATAAATCTCCTAAAGGAGCCTGAATTCTCCTTCATGGAAGTGAAAGATTTGTGTGACAGTTTTTCGTGGCAGCGTGAGCAAGTATACTGATGTTGTTGGTCTTTATTTTTACCAAAGCAGCTTTAATGACTGGAAGTAAAACAAGATGTTTGTGAGCTTCAGGCATGATGCAATCTGAGGAATTTGGCACGGTGGATGGGTTGACAAGGCATGATTCTGAAGGAGGCTTTTCAAGACAAAACTGAGACATCTATATTAACGCAGGTTGAGAGGCCACAGATGTCTCCAAGCACTCTCCCTTGTTTTTTAGATTGTTATTGAAAGACGAAATTCTATTCGAACTCAGGTCCCAGGCCCCTGGGCTTGAAAACCATATTGTGCACCCCCCACCGTGCTCAGGTTGAGTTCATTCAAACTATTTCTGCAGCTACAGTATGGATCACACTCAGTTTTTCTTTTCTCCCCTAACAGGTTTGTTTCTGGTCATAAATTCTCAATCAGTGGGCAAGCCACGTTGTACAATTTCGTAAATAGTGTAGTTAAAACATGTTTAAAGTCAAAAGAAAAAGGATCTGACAATGGAGCATTGTCCCCTTTTGCAGAACTGAAGTGTACCTTCTTTGATTCAGTAACCTTGCTGCACTTTGGTATGAAATTGCCCCTTTTTCCATCAAACTCGCATTTAAAGTGCCTCATTAGCATGTCTCACCGGATCAGTAACGATTCTGCAAACCCAACACTCGTCTCAGTCAAGCCACCATGGTTTTTCTATCTGTTTAACATCTAAAACTCCTTGACAAAGTTCCTTTTAAAATTTACTCCTTTTGTTTCTCCTCGGGTTTTCTGCAAAGATCTTTAAACTTCGATGTACTCCAAGATGACTCCTGAACAAAAATCATGTCTAGCCCAGCTAGTAAATCTACCCTCCATTCAATGGGATTAAATAAGTGCTTCACGGCTATTGTAGAAGCCTCTAAAAAGGATCTTGCATCTTTAAGAGTTTCCTACAATAAATTAAACACATCTCACCCATTGTAGAAGAAAAAAAAAAAGAAAAAAAAAGAGGAGACAGCACAGGGGAGCCACTGCAGACCCACAGTGATGCCATATTTCTAGCACCAAAACACCCACAGACAACAGAGCCTAAATGAACAGCAACAGGCAGTGGAAGAGGAGTTTCATTTCTTTAGGAACTCAGCCTTGGGCTTCCCATCAGTAAAACGCGACCACCAAAACAAAATAACTATGTAACATATTAAAAATCTAAAACTTTGTGGGTTATTGAAAAGGAGCATGGCAGGTTTCTAGTTTGAGTTTGCAGTACCTCAGCCAGGAAATTCTTGTTTCTTCTGACATAGGTAAGATCTCAAGCTCAGTGCTCAGATTCATCTGAGCCCTTCTCAAACACAGGAGTAACCCTACTGATATCACTGAGACTGCTGCCTTGCTTAAGGTTAATCATGTTTAAACTCAGAGACAACACACTCAATCCAAACCTCTCAGATCTTTCTGCTCATTTATGAACTGGAACAGAGAAAACTCCGGAGATCTTTGAACCAAAAACAGTATTGAAAAGAAAATGTTGGTGAAAAGAAAGAAACCAAAAATCTGTGCAGAGAAATAACAGGAGCACCTCAATATAACATAAAGTCCTGGAGGCTGAGAAGAGGCTACAAACCACAGAACCATCAGCATGAGTGTGACATAAACTAACATTCATTACCCTCAAAGGCTACTGAATCATCTGTCTGAAAATCATCATTTTGAGTGTTGAATGACCTACCTGAAGCGAACCAGCATTTCAAAGCTGTGTTCAGAACACAGGAAAAAATCCTGACAGCATGACTGGGCACCAGTTTAGTGACTTTGCTGTAGCAAAGAACATATTCAATAAATTTGGAAATACCTTAGAATTCTTATGTGAAGATAAAGGCCTTCATTGTGTTCTTTCAAGCCATTACCTGGAGAAGGAAGAAATGTAACCCAGCAAGTTCAAATTCTCCCTTAAAACCAGAGAACATTAGCTGGATGCTCTGTACCCTGAGTGTAAATGCAATGCAGGCAGTGGAAGCAATTTCCTCATTAGCAGTGATTAAAGAAGACTGGGGAAAGTGCCTTGAGAAAACAGGGAAGTACAGAAGGAAGTGCCTCTTGTATAAACCAGGCAGGAGAGAAGATTGCTATCACCTCTCCCTATTCCTCTTGCTTTAATCCACCAGAGCTTACTAATATTGTTATCCAAACATTAAGGTAAACTTAGTTTCTGTGCTTTTCTGGTGTACGTGGCACGATCCTCCTGTCCCTGAGGTCACCATCTAAGGTGAGAGCAGAATCAGTTACATTCAGTCACTACTCCTGTCCCTCAGGCTGGACAGAGTTCGCAGAGATGGGAATTACATCGTAATTTTGTGACTCTTCTCCATGCAGCCACTCTTGTGAGCCTGGTCATCCAAGTGTCCCCCCTGCAGGGACCCTGCTTCTGCAGAAGTCACTCAGAGCCATAGCTGGCATCAATTCTCACAGCCTTGTTGGAAACACCTATTGGTGTTTTCTGACAGTTCCTGGTGGTAGCTTTTTGTCCAACAATTACTACCCTTCACAAGTTTCCAAGCCTGAAAAACGTTCAAGCCCAGAAAAGTGACTGATTCATAACACAATCAATCTTTCTATTTCTGTGTCAGTCTCATCCTTTTGGAAGGTCTAACTCACAAGTTTTGACCTGCTTGTGTTTGTGACATCCTACCAAACACCAGCTGATCAGTGTTTTTATAATGTTAGTTGAGAATTCTTAAAGTACTGATACATAATGAGCAATATTTTATTAGTCATTATATTTGTTAGTCTTCCCATAGTAAAAGCCACATAGATGATCTCTTTTGGTTTGATGCATATTACAAATCTACACTATGGAAAAATTCACCATGGTTTGGAAAAAAGGGGCAACTGAAATGTGTCTGCCCAAGCTTTAAGTGCTGTATACGTTAGCCCAAAAGCTCAGACCTGCCAGGAAAGGATCCTCTATGGACCATGAAGGTCCCTTCTCCCAGGTTAGCAAGTGGTAGGACAAGAAGAAATGTTCTCAAGCTGCACTGGAGGAGGTTTAGGTTGGATATTAGGAAAAATTTCTTCACCAGAAGGATTGTCAAGCACTGGAACAGGCTGTCCAGGGCACTGATGGAGTCGCCATTCCTGGAGGTATTTAAAAGCCATGAAAATGTGGCACCTGGAAACACGGTTTAGTGGTGAACATGACAGGGGAAGGACTGGACTTGGTGATCATGGAGGTGTTTTCCAATCTAAATAATTCTATGTTTCTATAAGGGAAGGAGTGTTTCCAAAGAATGATTCACAATATCCAACAATAAATGCAAACTATTGATAAATTGTTTCATTTAAGTTATTCCTGATCCTCTGACAGTGGTTCTGTCACTTCCCCACAGCGACACAACCTCGGTCAACTAGTTCAGACCTGGAGCTTTAAGCTGCAAATCCCTAAGTTGTGAAATAAGACCAGAAACTACAGAGCCTCTCCCAAACACCGTGGGGCTGCTCCTCATCCTGCTGCTCCCTCTTGGTTGCTGCACTCCTCCATTTGGGACACGGTCCCTGCCCACCCTTCTGCCGTTCCCCTGCTCCCAAGGTTGGCTCTCAGACTCCAAAGGAAACAAAAACTGAGCTTTCTTTGGTTAGGCAGGACACCAGAGTTTACCATCCCGACCTGAAGGCAGGCTCTGCTCCTCCTGGCAAGCTCCGAGAGCGATTACCAACAGAACAAAGTCATAGGAAATGGTTTGCTTTTTGTTTTCTAATTCCACGGGGTATGTCAAGGACAAGCTTTCCTGCTCTGGCCTTTTTATAGCTGATAACTTATGTGGCCACAGATTCTGGAGAAGAGAAGGAAATGCAAAGCTGTCTGCCAAATGACAGCAGGCATGAATCAGACAAACAAAAAAAGAAAGAGAGAGAGAAAATAATAAAATGGAAAAGTGGGAAGGAACTTGATGCCTTGCAACAACAGAGGGCTGAAGACCTTGAAAATTCACAAGCCTCTCACTGTCCATCTAATGCTGGCATTAAGGGTAAAACTCTATGCACCATAGAAAATCAGCTCAGAAACCAATTACTACAAGTTACAGCTGGAAAAAGGGAAGATAGTCTTAAACACTGTTTAATAATAAAAATTCAATAATTAGACACTCGTGTTTGGTTCCAGCACCAAAAAGAGATGAATGGAACAGTGCCTTCATTTATTCTGAATTTCTAAGTCTGATTTCTTCCAATCTCAGCCAGAAAAGATTTCAGAGCACTTGCTGCAAAATTACAGCAGCCACTTAGAGAGGTGGATCATTCAGAAAAGCATCACTTTTGCAATATTTTAACACAAAAGAGAGGCAGTCTGTCATGAGGGACCTCAATAAAGCCAGACCAAATGCAAATTAAAAAACCCCAGTCAGTGTTTTCTTTTCCATGTGCAGTATGTGATGAACTATATTATCTTGTTCCTCTCTGGGCCTCAGTACAGGGAATCACATCTTCACCAAGAGCCTGTAATAAAAGCGTAACTTTCTGAAAGTCCCAGAGTATAAATTCATTAATTTAGCCAAACATCCAAAAGACAGGCAGATACAAAGACAATTTGATAAATTAGGGATACATTTTTCTTTCTCTCTTTGCTTTTCTGTTGCTCCAAAAAGCCATTTCTTGGTTCCTTACTGCAGCTACCATTCATTTCCACAACATTCACAGAAGTTATTGAGTAATAATCATTATTCCTGCAAGAAAAATCCTTCTGTTGCCAAGACAGGTGTGCACCCAAAGTGGTCATTCAGAGGAAATAACTGCTACAGAATACTTCATCTCCATGTTTGCCATGCTGTTTTTTGATTCCTCTTGCTGAATCACTTTTTTTAAAAAGTAATGAAAAATCCTTAGGGTAGGAAGAAAGGCTTTTCTACAGAGCACTTGTAACCATGTAGGTGCTGTAGAGAGAAAGTGACAATTGTATTTCACTTATTCCAAGCCCACTTTGGAAATGATACCCCAGAAAGAACAGGAAATCCTGTTCCTGAAGTGCAGATGTCACAGTGGTAGCATGACAGCTCCTATAAACACAGGACACTGAACAACATTTTAGGACAGAAGTAAAGATCAGAACAATCATGTAAAACACACACAAGGATTAATTGAGAAGAAGAATTCTTTAATGAAGCAGAAATTCACAAGGGACACACCAGCTCCTGAGGGAAGAAAGGTCAGTTATGCAGGTACTGAATGAAAAGTATTTGTCTGACCCTTGAGAAGAAAAGCAAATGGCTTTTTAGAAGGAAGTGCAGCAAAACTTATAAAATAGAGTTATCTTCCACTTTGAATTTGCTGGATAGTTACGAAGTCAATTAATAAATCAGGATGTAGGATCTCTCCGCTTGATGACACCCTAATTCCGCACCAGATAGAAGCACTCATTTTAAAAACCCCACAATTATTTGTAGGTGAGCATTCTGCTAGAAAAAGACAACTGAAACTATAGCCAAGCATAATTAAAGATGTGCAAGTGCTACTTCACAGCCTAAAATTGTGCTGCAGTCTAAATCGTCCTCCCTGAAGAAGCAGGCTGCTCAGGAAACACCATCTCCCACTTTGGGGTCATGGATTCGGAGCAGCCTGGACCAGATTGCCACTGACCAAATGTTCCTCCCAACTGACAGTCCCGCACTGATCCACTTGAAAAGAAAAAGTGGAAAGCCTCAGTTTTCTTCCTAATGGACAGGTGTTCCCCTGACACAAAAACCCAACCCATCGTCCCATTTGGTTTGCAAACTGGAATCCTTATGGATGGCCTAAAATGAAGACAATGGGTGGAAATGGCCATGGAAAGTTAATGACTCTTTCAGCACCACAGATGGTCACTCCAGCTCCTCCGACTCTAGGAAATTGCCTCAAACTCCCTTAATCAATTAGAACCAAAAACCTAGAAAATCTCTGTACAAGCAGCAAATTCGAACAGGAGTTTGCCACAGGATAAAGTGCAGGAAAAGAGACAAAGACTTTTTGATACCTAACCAGGCAGAAAGAAGTTGCTTTATCACACCACAGAGCAGAGATTTAACAGCCACCACAGGGCTGTCATGAAAGAACATTTGAATTTTGCAAACACCTTTTATACATTTTGACACCAACAAAAAAAATCACTCAGGGAAGCGCAATCAAAATCATAATTAATCTGGTTTGATAAGAGAGATCTCAATATTACATAACTTGATTTGGTAAATTCCTAATTATTTACAAATTTATATTAATTCCATAGAGTTTAAAACTGCGCTGTACCCACATCTCCCGAATTTCAAAGAGCAAAACCACTCAGGATAAATAATTTAGTATACTGAACACAGATGAATAGCATTCATATGACAAATACTGACATGACAGTAAGAGCTTTGAAACAACGCTGGTATCTTCCTCAGAAATTGGACAGAAAGGATTTAGACCACTTTTCTCAGTGAATTTGAAAGATATCCCTGTTCCTTAGACTCCAGCCGTATCCCTCTGAGGTGTGTTTCCATCTTTGTTGCTAAAGTTGGCTGAGAGAGACAGATTTAAATTTAAACTCAATACTCTGGACATCCTTTTTATTTTCCATAGAGTCATTGTCTTTGTTCTGCACTTTAAGAAGCCTGACCTGAAACTAGCAATTCATCATACTGCCCAGTTAACAAAAAGGGAGAGCCTGTACAATGGAAAATGTTGCTGAGGGTCTGCTGCTGTTGCCAAGCTCTATCTAAAATCATTTCTTGATCAAGGTCCAGCCCATTTTATTTTTATCTCCTTCATAACACAAGAGAAACGACTTGGCAGAAGCCTGCAAAGCGTTGGTGGAAAGACAGAACAGCTACCGGGTACCAGAGCAGCTGGCAAGACACACAAGTGCTCCCAGACAGAGCTATCAGGAGCATGTAAATAAAAACATGACTTCCATATAGCACTGCCACAGCCTGAGTGCTTTTTAAATCCATCTCCGAGGCAGCATCCACTTGTGCACGGTTCAGCCGCCGACAAGCGAGGGGCAAAGCACGACATAACCATCAGAACTGTTCCCATAACTACCAGAGCTGTGATCTGGATCCCTCTCAACATCCTCCCGTGCCCATTTGTTCCTTGTGAGCACAAATCCTTGGCAAATCGAGTTCGCGTTTCGTCCCGTCGCTCGCCAATATTTCATGGCAGTGAGTCTCGGACCTCTGTGTCAGCGTGCCTAAAATGCAGCAGGGAAACCAGTCTTAAATGAAGCATTTCAATGGAAACCAGACAAGCAGTTGCTCGCACTGAACAGATAATGCCCAAATATAGAAAATTGACTGCAGGTTGAAAGTAGTGCAGATAGTCAAGTACCGCTGGGGTTTTACCCAACACAAAAAAAATCACAGTCAGAGAAGGAAGCGTTTCATTTCTGTTGACCCAATCTATTTATTAAGGCAAACACAACTATTTTAAGTTCCAGGCAATTTGCGTATTTTTGGCCTAGAAATGAGTAATTATCTTGTTTGTGACTAATCTCGGTAGGAAATTCATGAGGGCCAAGGGCCATTTCAGAAACACATGGTCTGATGTGAGTACAGGAGACTGAACTGGAGGTATTTTTATGCTTGCAAAAGAGCATTTTACAATTATTACCCTTTTTCAAACTGAAAAAGGGAAAGAAAGAATTCAGGCCTCCAAAACTACATTTGACTTTGTTTCTAAACCCAAACAGCCTTCAGATTACAGTATTTCACCCCATTCCTTGTCACAACTTAACGACCATTCACACACAAAGACTCACAAATCAGATGTGCACTCCCACACAGGAAGAAACCAAGAGGCAATTTTTCCTCTCAACTCTCATCAAGGTCCTGGTATTATCCTGATTAAAGGAAATGCTTTATTTCGAGCCTGACACCACATCTATGGTCAGGTGCTGTGTGTACCATGTGGAGAAAAGTGTTCAAGGCCAATTTAATCCACAGCAACGAAATTAAGGGGGTTCGGTTGCCTGCACTGACTGAGAGGACCAGTCTTTCCATGACACAAGCTCACATTTGTAACTTTACAGTGCACATTAACCAAATAGTTTCCAGAGACATGAATTTCATGGAGCTTTCCAAGGATTCTAGGGGTGGAAAAAATATGTTCCATTCGAGGGTATGCTCTGTCTGTGCCACAGTGCCTGTGGCAGCCCATACTTTTTACTCATCTACATCCAGATCAAAGCATTCATCCCCAAGAAGCACAACCATTGACATCAACGGGGGTGTTCCAAGTTACTCCAAGAGGAGAGGTGTCTGAACATTTTCCATAGGTGTTTGAACAGAGTAAACAATGATCTCACACAAAAATAGCATGAAGGAAAAGCTAAGCCGCAACCATACAGCAAAGCAGAACGTTTAGCTCAGGAAAAAACCCTCCCTTTGGGCAAGGCAATTCCTCTTTCAGTGTCACCTCCAGGATCAGCTGCAAAGTACTCACAGAGCAGACAGAGTTTTTCAAGCCTTTTCTGGAAAGCACAGTAGTGCACCTGGAAGATTCATGGATCAGACGTTCTCTGTTTGCGCTGTCTGGATATCTGGAGAGCTTTGATCCATGTACTACGGGATTTGTACAGAATCCAGCTGCTGCAAGCATAATGAAATTTATGCATTAAGTCTCTTCTCTGCGTTAAAGCTGCTCTCCAAAAAGGTTCTGGCAGCCCAGAAAAAAAAAAATGGACAGGCAGAAATTTGCCAACTGTATGTTTTACTAAACTTTAGAGCTTTGTATAAATGTGTGATGTGCTGTAAGGTTCACCAATGTCAACACATCTGCAGTCAGGATAGTTTTCCCCTGTGCACTCTGTCCTTCTTAGATACTGTTATAAGAGCTTGATAATAATACAACCCAGATTTACCAACCCATTAAGTCTTTATCCAGAATGCTTGGCAGGGATCAGAGCACGACACCTGTTTATTATTATTATTGTTGTTGTTGTTGTTGTTGTTATTATTGTTGTTGTTGTTGTTATTATTATTATTATTATTATTATTATTATTATTATTATTATTATTATTCCAAGGGTGCCAGGCAAATAAAAAGATTTAGGAAAAAATCCTGATTCTCCTGAAGCCTGGGATTTTTTCCACTGGTCTTTACAGAGCTCAGATTTCACTCCCGGTCCCTGTCATAAAAACAACAACAACAAAAAATAGTAATAATCAGAATGAACAATAGACAGCACAATGCTGGGAGGTTGAGAAGAGAGGATAGCAAATCCAGAGACAGAACTCCATGGTTATGCAAACTTATTATGAAACATCACCAGGCTTTTTCAAAGCAAAGAAAATAATAACCCAAAATAGAAGGAATGGAATAAAGTGTCAGTGAATGTATTACCCCTTTTCATAAAAGGGAACACAAAGATTCACAGAGGTTTGCCCCCAATTCTTGGATTTATGAAAACCAGATTACTTTGCAGTTGAAGAAGGAATTTAAGAAGGAAACTTAGAAGCTGAATTCCTGAGCAGGAATTTAAAGAAGGCTAGGTAAGAATTTTGAAAACACAAACTTTTTGCCCAGTGCCAGTCAGCAGGACCATTTTCCACCATAGGGTGAGGACTTTGAGCTGTTGAGTTCTGACTCCCAGCCCCACATTCAGAAGAGGAGATTTTGGAGCACCGGGTACTCTCCAGAGGACATGGACATCATCATCCTGCCCTGGCTGTGTCCCTCTGCAGTGGGTGGGGGGGAGATAGGCTTCTGCACAGGAAAAACAACACAGAGAAAAGGAAAGAACACAGAGAGGCTTGGTGAGTGTCACCAAACTCCAGCACAGAATTGTTCACCAAGGTCTGAGTTTCCCTATTGTGGTTGTGCCAAGATTTATTAAAGCACAGCATGTGTTCACTTATTTCTATCCAAAATTAACTGAAAAGGCACTTTGCATCTGCTCTAAAGGGGAAAAAAAAAAAGTTTGCTTATTTGGCAAACTTTGTTTAAAAATCTGTTTCTTCCAAGGTTTTTCTCTTTAGTTCTTTTTGTTTGTTTGATTGAAGTTTGGGGGGCTTTTTTGGTCTTGTCCATGGGCGTGTAGCTTTCTTCCCCTCCTGCATCTCTCTTCCTCCATCTGTTGACCTCACTTCAGCACATAGTTTCCCACTTACTTTGCCAAAAATGTATAAAACTTGGGGCGTCTGCTCCAATTTCTTTGTGACTTGTAATTGTATCATTAAACTAACATTTGCTCTGTTAGTCCCTGAAACTTTAATTAGGCTCTTCTGCTCCGTCCGCCTCCGCGCAGGCGCGAGCGTGGAGCAGCACTTCCACGTGGAAGTGAGAGGGAATGGCCTTTATTGCAAACAAGCTGGGTGAAAAGCCAGAAACCCCAGTGCTGAGTGTTTTACAGGACCAAGTACCACCCTTTCTGCATGTGAAATGCTTTCCTATGCAAAATATTTCCCTTGTCTTGCATTTCCGTCAGAGCCCCCTTCTCTCTCCCTCTGCCATCCCTGAATTCTGCTAGTCGGGGGACAATCGTATTCCAAACCCTCTCAGAGGCCCAGGAAAAGAGGTCCATTCCTTGAAAATTCAGTTTCCAGCCATGGATACAGGCCACACTTATTTACAGCTCACCTTATTTTCATCATTAAGTCTGGGGTCTCAAACACTACTCTACTGCATATTGAGAGCTGGGTGAGTACCTTGAAATAGAAAGATTCTCCTGCATTAGAAGCACTAATATAGGTAGGGAAAAACTATGTTTACATATGAAGCAGCACTTGGGAACATCTTGGGAGCAAGTTTCCACGAAGTCCAAGAAAGAAAATTACACTGAAATAAGTAAGTGCCACAATTTTCAGAGTTAGAAACCATTTTGCCTTGTTAAAGCGATCCTTTA
Organism: Oreocharis arfaki; assembly: GCA_013398015.1. Lineage (NCBI taxonomy): Eukaryota > Metazoa > Chordata > Aves > Passeriformes > Paramythiidae > Oreocharis > Oreocharis arfaki. Next base: position 118,274 of record VZRR01003264.1, on the reverse strand, counting down.
TAAATCTAGTATGTGTGGGTGGACACACAGGATATACGACATTTTCTACCACTGCAATCAGCTCCCTGTTATTCCAGCAGCTGCATGCTAGGAATCGCACAGTGTTTCAGGGAACATTCCTAGAAATCAGATCTAGCTGTTTTGTTGATTTGTATCTATCTCAGGTAACATATCTCCTATAAGAAGGACTGTTTACAAGCTGGGTTGTTTGACAGAAGAATATTACTTTTTTTTTTGCCTTTTCAATGGAATGAGGACAGCAGTGCTTCCTCTTTTTCTCTTCCCATGGCGTGATCCCTTCCCATGATCCCTTCCCATGACAACATCATTTCTTATTCACATGTTTGGTTTAGCTGCATTCAGTAGGTGTTACGACTGTCCTGCAGTAAAGCTAAATCCTCACAAGGTGCTCCCTTCCATTGCCACGTACTTGGAGAACATTTGAACCCGTATGACATTTAAAAAAAAAAAAAAAAAAAAGAGAGAGAAGCCAAATCTCTCAAATCCTAATACTTTGGTTTGATCGTAATATTACCTCTCAGTGTTGTCAGATGGGTGGATTTTCCTGGTACCCTCCCCAGTTTCTCAGAGGCAGCATGAATCCAGAAGTATGTTCTCTGAAGAGATTATACCCTGAAAGAACAAAAGTGAGCATAGGGAGAAGATCCATTTACAAACACGCTGGACAGGCACTGACTGACCACCCAGCAATGCTGAGAAGCCATGTTTCATTAGAAAATTCCCAGGCACCTTGAGTGAAGGAGAGACATATCTGTGGAAAACCAGGAAAATGGTAAAATCCTGCCTCTAAATCCATTGCTCCTTAACAGAAAATCTCATTTCTTAAGGTAAAACATAGCTCAGCTCTGAAGCAGACACTGTTCCCAAGCACAGTCCCATCAGCACAGAGATCCAAGATGCAGCAAAGACACATGAAAAGAAAAACCACCACGTTTCCCCCCAAACTAGCACTGAACAGATCGGGGGTGGATCTCATGGGAAGGCACCTTCTGCAGGGCTGCTCCTCCGCTGTGCTCAGACGCATTTAAACATCACACAAAGTGTGAGCTCAGGGGATGTGGTGTCCTGGTCCCGGGGGAAAGTGGGGCTCCTACAACCAGGTGGCCTTGGAGGGAATCCCCAGCCCTTCCCAACTCCAGGCACCTCAAAGGCAACCAAGTGTCCATCTCCATGAGCAGGGAGTGACAAATAAGCACAGAAGATAGAAGAGACACTGCCATGACAGAAGACTTTTTTCTGGACCCTGGAAAGGTTCTAAAAGCCACCTTTGCCACCCTAAAATGCACAGAATTTAAAACAACCGTGATAACCTCGGAATTACTGGGCAAGCAGTAAATTAATTCACTTTACTCATTTAATCATGAATCTGGGTGAAAAGATATCTCCAGTATCTCTTCCTTCCTCCCAAGAAACAGAGATTACTTAGGAGAAATGGACAGGTGTCGCTTTTTCAATGACATAGAGAAACTGATTTTTTATTTAATAAAAACACGGCTTTTTAAAATGAGTATGAAAAGTATATATTATCAAACCACATGAACTTCCCTCTGAAGTCCCCACACACAAAAAAGAGAAAAACACAATGGGCTAATTTCTAAACAAAGAGTTGTGCATTTTCCCATTTTAAACTGTTTATAAAAACTAAAACCCAGTCAAACTGTACTGAGAGTGAGAAACAAGGGCTTTCAATTCATCCGTGCCTCTTCCTTCAAGCGTGCCTTTCACCATCTAAGAAAATCCCAAACAATAACAACATACTAAAAAGCCTAAACTTTTGGCTAAGTTTCCAGCTGCTAATTTTGTCTGTCATGAGCTGCTATTGTCAGTCTGAGGGAGGGATTGTTCCCAACTTTAAAAAAAAAAAATAAAAGTAGGAGATGCAAAATATACTCAAAGTAACATCTGTGTTTTCTGATTTTATTAAAGCATTTTGTCTTTGTTAAACAGAAATAACAAAACACTGAGCCCTTCCCATCAGTATTCATGACGTCTGCCTTTTCATACAAAACCCTCTGAAAGAAAATTCCCCCTGGAAAAAAAAAATACTTTCCTTATAAAAAAACAGATTGTGAGACAGATGATTGCATTGTTTAATCAAATTTCCATCTGAAAACTCTTTTCCTAGTTTTAGATTTAGCTCACCCAGTAAGGCACAGGCACTAGGAAGCACGTGGAAGTATAAAGTAGCAGCTCCTCCATTTTATTATCTCCCCTGAGCTTTGCAATTGGCAATTGAAAAAAGGGGAGGAACAAAAGTAGCGGACATAAATTAAGCCCTGCTTTTTAAAGTTCAAACTGAATTTTCTTTATTTTTCTACAGCTGTCAGATAAGCAGGGTAAACCCACTAATGCATGTTTAATATATAAAAACTCATAATGTTCAGTAGTACGACCTCCATTGGAGACATTAGTTCAGGCCAGTGAACTTGGAGCAAGCCAAGTGTGGAAATGTGGAATTGGGCCAGTGACCCCCACCAGTGCCTGTCATATCTGCTGAAAGCAAACTTGTCAAATATAGAAGGGGCAGAAGGAGGACAAGAGTATCCTTAAACCAGGGAGCAGCAACAAAGCAAAGATGCCCATCATCTATTCACAGTTGTCTGTTGTTCAGCAAGGGCTCTGGCCGTCTCAGGAACAAAAAGTCTGGTTATAGCCTCAACCTTTCAACCCTGGCTGGTCTGGGGGCCTTTCATTTCACAGGCTCCCCAAAGCTGATGAGTGATCATAAAGCTATGATACGCTCCTTGCTGTTATCATCTCTTCAAACGTACTCTGTACCCAGCAGAAGAGGGAGAGAGTATTCCCAGGGCTGCTAGCCTGCCATAATAAAAGAGCCACTGTTCTTCCCCTTCAGCTACAAAAACAGACTTTTAAAATAGTTGATTGGTTATATTAATAGTAATTCCTTAGGATTTTTTTCTTTTTAATAAACTAAACCATTTCAAACATCTGCCTTACATCCCAGCAGTGGTTTTAGTTGACTCACTGAACGCTTTTCCTGGAGCTTTGGCTGTGGCCTGATTTCTTTTTGTCTCCTCAGTTTCATTTATACAGTTTTATTCCTCAGCAAAACAAGATTCAACTGCAAGGGGAAACCCTCCATGAGCATTTGATTTCACAGGCAGGGGAACCACTTAAACCCTCACCATTGTCAGCAGAATACAGAGAACCTGCACTAACTCTGTAAAAAAACCAAAGAAATTTGTAGGACACATTCAGCTCTCATATCAAGAAGCTTTGATGACCTTCCTCAGTATTTATTTCCCATGTTCTAAGTATTGCTCTCATGACTGCTCTGTATTTCTAATCCTCCTTTTGGAACAAACACGTTGCAAGGGAGACACCTGATCCTCTCCTCAGCAAGATACCAGTGGTGGCCCTTGGGTGAAAGCAGATCTCTGGGGGCTGTTCCCACCCATGGCTCCCGACAGGTACCTACCCTACCTACCCAGCCACACATCAGCACTTTCATCGGGTGGGAGTGAGCACAGTTCTGCTTTTCTAACACAAGAAAGTCTGCTGGTGCTCACCATTTCATATTTCCTATTTTGGAGGGTGCATGCATAAGAAAGCAAGCTAGATTGAAAAATACATCCAACAATTTTATCCTCTTCAACACTGATTCCTGCCCACCAGATGAAAAGCCTGATGCTGCTTGCTGTACAAAGCACTCTTTGAGCATGTCCCCAGTGCCTTACACTATTCTGTGCAGGCTGCTAATGTGCTTGGGTTTGATCACGTTTTCTCATCCTGGAGATAAAGTTATGCTGTGATAATTTTCAGGCTTCTTGTGCCATGCTCTTGAAAGATAACTTCTAGGACAGCCATTTTCAGGTCAGGTATTTTTAATAAGGAGATTTAAGGTTTTCATGTAATTTCTCATTTTGTTTGTTCCATTGAGATAAACCTTAGCGTTCTGAGTGAACTGTGGTCTACCAAAACAATTATTTACAAACTCATATTTGAACAAAATACACACTACCATGTGTATAACTTCTGGCTTCAGTCCCAGAGAGGTAGGTGAGGCAAAAGAATCAGGTTAATATACCTAAGAATAGATAATTTAAGTAATTTATTTGTACGTGAGCGCCTCCTCTTGAATTAACTTTGCACATAGGCATTGGATGAATGCCTTTGTTTCTTCTAAGAAAGAAAAGTAAGAACTCTGCAAAGATACTAAAAAACTAATATTATTTATACTACAACTAGATTTTATAGCTAATAGTTACTGTTTACAGTTAATAAGGTGAGCTAATTGTAGCTTCTGCCGTATCAAACACAAATACATGTCACACCAGAGTATTACACCAAGTGTGATTTAAGTGATGTTACCTTTTCAATAAATCCTAGAGCCAAAAAAAACCCCCAAAAATACATTATCATTGCAAGACTTTATATTACAAAAATGGAGAGAGAAATAATTTCACAGGTGCACAAGTGATATATTCCATATACATCCCTCTGTTATTTCCCCACAGTAACCAAGTCTACTGAAGGACAAAGAGGAAATCGCGGGTGAACCCACCTGATGAATAAAATCTCTGTTTCAGGGAAAATCATCAGAATGTAATTGACCAAAAAAAAAAAAAATCTTTAAAATGGAAGCCCTTAAAGTAAATTGTGTCATCCTTCAGCCTTATTACTGCTTCCTACTTTGAAATAAAGGGTGATTATTGAGTACTGTCAAAGTACTCTCAGCTTCACAAGCCCTGAGGATGATTTCAGTGCACTCAGCCTGGTGAGATGGAGCTTAATCTGCCATCGTTATCTCTGAGATACACGACCCTGTTGTGGAAAAAAAAACCCCAAAAGACGACCTGTTTCCAAACTCGTGCTGGTAACAGCGTTATGGAGCTCAGTCTGTCATTTATTATTTTGTGTGTTATTTATGATAAACCTCACAGACAGCCCTGAGAATATTTAGAGGATCCAGGGATGGAAACCATCTTAAGGAAACCTCTAAACACAGAGATGTGAAAAGGGTGGTAAGATCAAGTCATCAAAATTCAGAAAGCCTTAAAAGTCAGACTTAAGCTTGGCCACACAACCTTAATTGAATGTGTGGAGTTTTGGGCTCAATGTGCCCTCATTTCCCTTCGTGTTTTTGGCTCTGGCATCCACAGGGTCAGAGTGCACTCCTGAACCTGATGAAAACCTCCCCACATCTGGGCAGTGATCTCCCTCCTTTTATTTCTTCTAACATAGATAAGAAAGCAGAATTTTACTCCATCAAAAGGGCAGAATGTGAGCAAGTAGCACACACAGAGATGGGGCTTTTCCCTCCTCCAAGAACTACAAATAGTGCAGTTCGGGAGGTTTAGGGATATTCTTTAGCAATTCACATTTTGCCACACCCTCCTCTGCTCCCCCTTAGATTTGTTTTCAGTTTGCTTTTCTGCTTGTTATTTTTGGGGGATGAAGTGGGAAGTGCTTGTTTGTTTGTGGAGAGTTTGGTAAGGCTGGTTGCATATCCAAGTCTTTTGAACTTTCCTATAAACCCTACAGCCTTTTCCTAACACATTCCTAGCCCATACTCCAGGTTTTATTCTAGAAACCACCTCCTTTCTGTGCTGCCTGTTCATCCTAACCAAAGACCTCACCAGCTTTTTGGAAGATCCTGTAGGTAGGCATTCAAAATACGTGATAAAATACCATAAATTTGTAGGGTTTCCACAAAATAGATGGAATTCAGATGGCTTTTCACCATGGTGTTTAATGAGGACTCATAACTCAAAAGAGCTGCAATATTTGATTTAGCACTGTTCCTAGCAAGAGTTATGTAGTTTTCTTTTCCTGAAAAGTTATCTTCGGTGGTTATTTTTAGGGTTTGGCTCTCTGTCTGATGCAATCACAGTGACTCTTATATGCTATTTTTTAAAAAAGACATCTGTAAGTCCATTTTAATGTCAAATTTCCAAGGCCTTTACTTGCAAATTGATTTATCTTTCATTTTGTGTTACATACTGACGATCAAGAGCTAGGCAAACTTGTCTAATAAGAACATAAACATTCATCCACAGTGCGAATGGTTTCACATGGTCAGGGTTCCTGCACATATTAAGACCAAGTCTTTGCTCAACCTCTTAGTGCATCAGCACTGCTCTGGGGTGTTCATTAAGAAACTAACCATCCCTTATTTGGAATTTTATAAACTGTCTGCCAATTTAGGATGTGCAACCACTGTTTTGACGAGACCTGCCTACCCCAAGCCTGTCAGCCACTTCCAAAGACACTTCGGATCTTTAGTCTGACAGCAGCTCAAACACTAAAGACGTAATTCCTCTTTCTGAGCACCATCCCCTCATTTTGTGTGTCTCTGGTCCTCCCCTGTACCACAAACATGTATCTCATTAGACCACATAACATCCATGTTTAATTATCCTTAGCAGGCTAAAATTTGCCAGTTTCCATATGGCCGATCTGTTCAATCTGCCAGGTTTTTCATTATTTATTCGGGGGAAAAAAATGGCAATTTACAAAAACAAATTCTTTGTTTCCCCACAGAAAGACCAGTTTCTATTCTCTGAGCCAAAAAAACTGGAACTAAACAATATGTTCAACAGAAGCAGATGTAGCCATTATGGTGTGGCCTGGTGCTTTGAGAAAAGGGACAGCACGGGTAAAATTAATGCATTAATACATTTACTTCAATGTGTTTAACCTCTCCTACTCAACATCACTCATGTTATTCTTGTGAGTGTAGGGAAATTTAAACTTCTTCACCCCAGTTTGCTGCAATCCCACCACCAGAATCCTGGTTCTGTGGATCAAAAGGAAAACACTCAAGAGAGCACATACCCAAATACTGTCAGTGCTTTTGGGTGGTGACCAACAACCTCTGCTGTTGTCAATTTCAGCATCAAACCCACGGATCTATTTCATACCAACACACTGGAACTGGTTTTCTGGATGGCACCTCCACAGAATAACGCCAGGGTCGGTACTGAGGACCAGGGCTGCACCAGCAGAGCAAACATTAAGTTATTATGTCCCTTCCAGAGAGCATAAAAGTTACTCCAGCCTGAAGCCATATGGCCCAGAAGCATGTTGACATATCTCAGCAATAAAGGGTTATGTTACAGAAGGGACCATGCCGAGGAGATCAAAAAAGCTGGATCGGCTACTTGACCAGTGTCACTGCAGTGAACCCAAAGCAAAGAGCTCGAACAGAGTGACATGAACTCATCTGTGACCACTGTCTAGGAGCAGGGACCTTTAACAATGGCAGCACCTGCCAGATCGCCGCTCTCCTCCCCAATAAAGTCACCAACAGCCCCCTCACTGTTCCGTCATGTGCCTGGCACAAGGCCCCTATTGTTACCAGCCACTCTCACTCCAATAATTTCTCCTCTAAATGACACTGCACCACCACAGGTCATTTCAAGGGGACTGAAAAGAAAGATTTTGCATCTGTTTTGAGTTGTAGGCACCAAGGGGGAGGGGGCTCGAAACCCCTTGATAGCTGGCAAATGGTAATAGCAAAATGTCTCTATTGTTTGTGTCTGAACAAACAACCATACTACATGAGAGTTTTTATTGTCCTCAAGGCAATCTGCCACGATTGCTCCCCTTTGCCCATACTCCACAGAGAGAGAGAGAAAGAGAGAAAAAAAATCACCACAATAGTCACAGTTAGGAAACCTTAGTGAGAGTTTAATGACCAGCTACCAACTAATGGATGGTGAGTAACATATGGCAGAGCTTGGCCTCTTCACATATTGATTAAAAATAATTTAAAATTTAAAGCCAAGTTTGTTTGACAAGGTTCCAGCTTCTCAGCAGCCACTTAACAATCTGAATAAATCTAAAGGGGAAAAGCTTAAATTCTAACTAACCCAAGGCAAAGCAGAACAAATTCATTGTCACATTACATAATTGAATCTATTACATTTACCCAAGATTAACAGCCAACACTTAACGATTTTCTCCCTCTACCTAAAATAGTTGCTGATGTAAACAGCAAAGCAACTCTTTGCAATATTTGGTAACCTTTGTAGAGTGCCTTTATTAGACCCTCTTTATTAAACACAAATATTAATGGCCATAATTAAGACCTGCTAGTCAGGTTTTAACCACATGATATTATTTAATGCAACAGAATGAGTCTATTCTTATGCCCTTGAAGCACCACTTGAGCTCAATGGTCATATTTTTATACACATATTTGTGTTCTTTTTAGATTGACAAATGTCAGAAGCTGTAGCACTCGAGATAATTGTTCCCACTGCATGGATTTTAATAAAGTCTAACTGGATTACTTTTTATTTGCTTTCAAAGCCAGCCACACACACTAACAAATGGATCAGATAACAGCATAGAAATTACAGTACCTGTCTCTATCAAGGATCAGATGTGCAGCTAAGAAGATTCCAAGTAAATGAAATGAACAAAACAACAAAAAAGAAAAAGTTGGTGAAGAATTTTAAGTGGTGATTATTTGGAACAGGAAAAAGGATAAGTCCTCTACAGCTCATCTATACACACAGGAAGCATCTGCATAAAGACCTGGCATATTTGGAAGCTGATATAAACTAGTGGCTAAAGCATAAAGCACTCAGTTATTACTAGGAGGCTGCAACCTGCTCCTGATTCAGGTGCTGAACCACTCCATAACCTTGGATAGGTCACTTTGTCTCTAGCCCTTACACAGCTTTTAGGGGCTTCTACAAAATGTTCTGATCCTCGTTGGGGCTCTGCCCCTTAATCCAACATGAAAGAGTCACCAAATAGAGGGTTCAGTGCTGAGTCCTCCTTCAGATCCACTACAAACGTTTCCTGTATGTTGCAAAGAAAAAAGGCAGATATCAAAAAACTTATATTTGGAAGAACAGCGCACCCCAAGTACTCCAGAGAACACGATCATCAACCTAAAGTAGCAGTGAGGCAAAGTATCTGCCTCATTTATGATCCATGATTTCCATGGATCAGCTGAACTGGCACGAACTGCAGGAGACAGGGAGCACATATACTCGGAGCAGCACAGATCCACTGGCTCCTGTGAACAGCGGTCAGAAGAGCAACACCCAGAAACTGTACTGAGGGCATTTTTGGGTGTGAAGAAATGGCAGAGACGGTGTTAGAAAACACAGCACTGATGACATGATGGCATATAAAAATTGGCAGATGATGGCAGAAATGATGGGGGAAGAAAACCACGTGTCCTTTCCCTGAGTAGCAGCAGCAGCAACATGGGGAGTAGGCAGGAGGGGCAGGGAGATGCAGCTTGGTTCTCAACCAAGAGGGTCAGTTGATTCCATACTTTCAAAAAGTAACTTTTAAATATTTTAATGGGTTTGACTTGGTTACATCTGTTTATTTCTTTTAATGGAATTGCTAAAATACAGTTCAAGAGCTGAATTTATTTCTAGAGCTCTTCTATTATGCCAGCACATTAGTCCATGACAGAATTTTGAAAGGGATTAAGCTACAGAAAGAGAGCTCCCAAAATGCCACAGGAGTTAAGACCTAACTTGTTTAAATGCTTTTATAAGAACAGCACAAAAAAACCCACCACTGGATACAAAAATACCATCTTCGAGCACCTATAGATGAGTCAAAACCTCTCTGGCAACTATGCATTAACTGCAGAGTGCTCCTCAGAGATAATGTTACATTTTACTGATTGGAAACTGGAATGCAGCAAAAGATTTTTCCAAAGTCACACAGGAAAATTTGTGTCAACACCAGGATTAGAAGTGAGATCATCTGGCTTCCAGCTCCATAAAATCATCCTTCCTCTCCAAAATATCACGTGTCTTTTCTAATAATAAAAGCCACTGCAGGAAGGGGTGGGCTTCTGTTTTTGTCTTTTAAGTTCAGAAATATAAGGAATGATCAGCTCTGCTCCTCCCTGCATTTGGACTTCCTAGATGCTTCCCAAGGATGGCCAATGCACATTGAACACAGGAAAGAAGTGAACAGCTTCATTCTCATCTCATTCCTTCCCCTTCATCCTCCCAGCAGCAAACAACCTAAATCAGGATTTGAAACAAACTAATCCTTGGCACATCCACTTTTCTTTCAGGTGTCTCCACGGAATCTGACCACATCCCAGTCTTTGGTGTATTTTTCAAATCTACAAGGCAGGAAGTACTGGTCTTCATCAAGAGAAGGGGAACAAAGCTTTAGACCAGGAAGCTGCTAATAGTCAGGCATGAAGGTAGGTTTATGAAAGTATTTTCCTAATTCAAAGCTTAGTTCTTCACCTGTTGTATCCACCTGCATCCCAAAAGCCTGAAGGAGGTAACTGGGACTCAATGCAGATGCCACCACCACCTTGTATGAACTCATATCAGCCAAGCATAAAACACTAAATGATGCAAAACTGGGGCATTGTCAATTAATTGTGGTATTTATCATGCATTTGATATGCAATATGTTACCTCTGTTTGGTTGATTTTCGTATTTGGGACAACATAAGTGTTCCACACTGGCATGAACACACCAAAACAACTTCTGCAGGATCGCAGCTGCCACATGAGCTCCTGGCAGACCAGGGGTATCAGCCAAGTGTCCACTGAAATTATGCTTTTCACACTCTCATCCCAAGCATTTTATAAACAGGATGAAACTGAAGCCTGTAAAAGGAACATAAATGCCTTCCACAGAAAACCTGCTCCGAACGCCAAGGGTGCCATCACTTCCTCCCAGGCAGTTGCACGTCGCCCATAAACATCATTAGAGTTTATGTGCACACAAATGATCTCTGAACTATTTGTCGTTAAATTTAATTAAAATCTCCTGTCTGAAGGGAAAAATAACAGGACCTGGGAGTGCATTTGGAAGCCATTATGGACGGCCTTTGTGCTCTGTGGAAGGGCACACCGCAGCTGAAATAGCCACGTGTCAGCGCGAGCGTGGAGGAGCAGGCAAACACATGGCACTGCAGAAGGGAAAGGGAAGGCAGAGGAGAGGGGCTGCAGCCTCTGCACTTCCCAGGGACCTTGCATCTTTGTGCCTGACATCGGCATGCTAGGATTTTCATCGTGGTAAACGTTCTGCAAAAGGAAAGACAAGGAGGATTAAGAAACCCTCGGCAAGCCGGTCCGATCCTGCTGCTCACTGAGCCCTGTGAAGCTGATCTGCCTAAGGAGGGAGAGGAGAGCACTTCCCAGGGAAAGTCAGGGAAGCACAAGCATTTGCATCACACTCGTAGAAGCTCCTGCCACAGATATTTTAGGGCCATAGAGGACTTCCTCCTCCCTTCCTTGCCCCCCTTCTCCCAGCAGGTCAAGCAAAAGTCTGCTGCCCTGAGCTATCTTTCTTAGCAATCTGATTAACATATGGACACACTCTGGCTTACTAAAAACAGGAAATCAATTTGAAAGGCAAGACAAATATTATTTGCTTTCTTCCCATCTGCTGTGATATGTGAACACGCCTGCTTTCAGCAGTGATACAGGATTATTGATTTAGGATATTTATACTGTTTATGCCGTTATCAGGCCGGCTATCAGAGGGCTGTAGGAAAGGCTGCTTGACCCTACAGGCTATTTAAATATGTAGTTGCTTAAAAAAAAGTCAGATTTTCTTATTCAAATTGACAGCAATACTATTTCATGTCATGCCTAAAGATACCATTTCCTGCTTTGCCATCCTCTTCTGTTTGATTGCAAGTCAAATTAAATGTAATTGTTAAAGGTCTCTCCTCTCTGCACGGTGACCCCGATGCATTTCCAGGCTACTGCTCTGACCCTCTGGGTCTGCAAAAAGCTGGTTTTCATGACACCATTGCCTTTTTACCCATAATCAGGCTGAGTCACTTTGCTGGAGGGAGCACAGAAAGCCAGAGGACCATTTACCACAAGCACAGACTGGCTTTTAAACAGATGAGTTTTAAGAAGTCTCTCCATAAATAATCAAGTCAAATAATTGTGAAGTGGCCGCAGATAACTATCTGAAAAGAGATAGCGCTGGGTGCTTCCACTGGTAGCCCAGGCCAAAATGTGAAATATCCAACAGGATTGATGCTGAGAGCATATAAGAAATATCTTTCATAATAATGTTGCATCCAACCCATAAACACTTCTCCACATTGCTCAAGCCTCCCTAGAAAACCCACGAGTTGTCAGGAGGGCTTATTTTGGAATTAATTGATGAGAGCCCGTGCTCACAGAGAGCTCCATGAAGCAATGTGTGGCTCTGTGGAGGGACATGGTCCACACAACAACCATTCTCAGGAGAACAAGAACCTTTTAGGAATGGGTTAGGATGGCTGATGCTCCTGGAAGAACTGGGCTGTTCATGTGGCTACCTCTTGACCCTTCCAGCCTTATTACTCTATCATTTTAAGTAGAAAATAACTGGAGAAAATTGCAAGGTACTGGAATATAAACTAAAAATTAATATACATTAGTTACTAAGTAAAGCATTAAATAACCAAGTAGATTTTTAACAAATATTTCCTGTGTTATGCAGATAAAGCACTGAGCTGAGACACACAAGACTTGCATGTGATTTTTACTTCTACCAAGGCCTTTCTACAGTCACTCTTAGACTTAGGTGCTCCCTGTGTGTTGTTGTTGCATCCCAGGTAACAGAGCTGGAACAGGGATTCAACTCAGCTTGATGGAAGCCTGGATCCTTCAAAGGATCCAGACAATTCAAACTAAGGCAAATCCTCAGATATAGAGTAGGGGCAGGGCCTGCCAGATCTTCCCTGATGTGAAGGATTTGGGGTGATGCCTTATCAGGCCACCTAAAAAACAGAGACTAGAGGAGAGTAAGGGAATAAAGGTGGGTATTTATTTGAAGGGCCTTCAAAGGTGCACCCTGGGGATCCAGAGGGTATGGCCAAGATGGACCCCAAGCTGGACCCCAGGTCACAAGTTCTTCACAGTTGTATGAGTTTGGTCCATTTGCATATCAAGTTTAATTCTCCAATTAAAGCTTCAGTTAATGATGTGATTTCCACAAGCTCATCCCCCCTTCCCAAGATGCTGGTTTACATTTTGGGCCTAGGACAGGCTGGGGGGCCTTGGAGGGCAGGCCTGGAGAGGCTTTGTTGTGTCTGTCTGGCCTAAGAGAGCAGCAGCTCACAGGCTGCAAGAAACTTCAGAGTTATACTCTAGACAGTACAGGATTTTAAATCGTAAAAGTTAAAATCCAAGGCATCAGGAGACCTGAGGCTTTCACAGGAGAATGAGTGGGAAAAGCTAAGGCAAAGATGACTCCAGGGATTGAGACAGGGCAAGGCAGAGTAATGGAGAGAAGCACAGACTTACAAAGCCACATGACTTGAGGTAACTCGAACAGAAATGTAAGTTCAGGAAGCAGTTCCGCGCTTAGGATCTGGAGGAGCTACAAGGTCATGAGAAAAACTCAGTTTAGTTCCACCACATCAGCAAACTCCCTTCTGCAGCAGGTGGCAACTGGCTCACAAACATCTGGCTGCAGTTCTGGGGAAGTCCAAGGAGAAGGAATTGAAGCAGCAGCAGTGCATGAAATCATCTGGGGTTATATCATGTTATAAGGTTACTCAGATGCAACCGGGATGTTGGAAGTCACTGACCGAGCAGCATCCTGGCAGGACAATTCCAACTCTGTGCACAGCATGTTCCTGGACGGCCTAGGGCTCTGCTGGGAGTTAATCACAATATTTTCTAATAATAGGCGTCATTTGCAGCAAAAGTTACAGAATTAATCTTTGGGGTCGGGTAACCCCCATGTCTCAAAGGCTCTTACACATTATCACAGGCACCACTCCTCCTGACCGGAAGAAGCATTTAATAGGAAATCCTGACATCTGGAAGAGCACATCTGGCAACCATAATGTTTCCGAACTTGCTAAGAGTCCTTTTACATCAAATCATTACCAACTTCCTTGTGTCATGTTCTCTCTTTACAAGGTGGGCCTGTATCACCCATATTTACCCCACAGAGCAGCAGCAATTACATAATAATCACCTGTTCATCTGCAGCACAGGGAAACTTTTAAGATATTCCCGGTGCTGGTGAAAAGTCACGAAGCTTACAGCGAGATGCTCCTTGGTTGTTCAGTATTACATGGCAGCTGAAAACATCCAGTCCAAGCTAATAAAAGGAGCACAGGAAGGAACATAAAATCTTCTGAGCCAGGCCTTAAGCCAAGCTCTGCGTACAGGGGATAGGAAGGAGCCTCTTGTATATTCGCATCTACTTGACATGAGGTTTCTTGCCTTTTCCTCTGGAGCAGTCTGGAGTTGCTGCTGTCAAACAAATCCAACAAAATGTCCATAAAGGAATCCCTATGATACTTTGAAGCCTCTTTCACACATTGTAGGATAAATTCATAGGGAAAAAAGGATGTGTCTGAACAGTTACAGGGTCTATCGAAACAGTGTGGCATACAAAAAGATATTTCTGCAGCCCTTTTACCAATGTTAATCTCTTTTGCCTTCAAAGGCACCTAATCTGCCACATTGTTGTGACTTTTCCTCTGTTCAAGTCCTTTCTTGTGACCTGTTCCACTAACCAAATCAAGATACTTCCCTATGGTTCTCTACTGATGTAACTCAGAGACCCTCACCACATTAAGGCCTTGGAGCTCCCGCTCATTCTGCTCTTCTTTGCCTTCCAAACCCATCCTTTCATCCCTTGCTGCTCTGTCTCACCAGCACCTCACAACTAGAAATGTTCTCTGTACTTGCTGATGAAAATCCTTCTGTTGGCAAACAGTTGATATATAAAACATCACATAGAAATCATTTCACAGAATCACTGAGTCATTAAAGTTTGAAAAGACCTTTAAGATCAGAGATTCCAACCCTTAATCCAGCACCATCCATGTTCACCACTAAAGCATGTCCCCAGAACAATATTCCCAAATCTCCACTGTCTCATGCACAGCAGCAAAAGATATCATTATTGCTCCAAATGGGTACCAAATCAGGTCAAATCATAACTGGGTTTTGCCAGACTTTTTTCTATTCTTATTTAATAAAGCTTTCTGTTAAACCAAGAACAAAGTAGAGATTGGGTGACCCCATGTCTGGTCCGACAAAAATTATTTTTCTGGGATGGATTTAGCTGAGAGAAAAGGAGTTATATTTACAATAATCTGTATGTCTGTGCAAAGCTTACCTAAAATTGCAATAAGTATGTGACGCCGACTGCTGAATCACAGGGCCCTGAAACGAGTGTTTGGTTTTCACTCTGCAGCCCCAGATAATCCTACTCACACATTACCTTCAAGTATCCGTGCCTTGACATTTCAAGAAATACCAAGGATACTTTCCCTGACTCGATGTGTGTTCCCTGCGCAGACAGAGGGCATTTCACAGGAGTCGGTGGAACAGAAACATAAACAAACCTCGGTGCCCGGGTTAGGCCTCCGATCAGGAATGCCAAACACCTCCCCCTGCTCCCTGTCACTGATACCTCCAGCCCCATGGGTCACCGCTGGTGGCCACAGCTTTTAATCACGTGCTGGGCCTCCAATGATTTATCACCCCTTAACAGTTCTTGTGCTGAAGATTCCCAGTTGGGAGCTCCGCTCCCCTTCCCCCCCGCCATGAAGCATTACCCAAGAGTATCAAAGCCAAGGCAGGAAAACACACTGTCCATGTGGAAGCAGAGTTAGAGCTGTTCAGGAAAACTATCTGTTACCAACAGGCACTTTTAGCAAATAATTAGCGAAACCATTTAAGATTTTAGGAATTATGCAAAGGTTAAAAAGCTAAAGACTTGAAATCTAGTATAGTGTTTCCAACAGACTGCATGGCTATCTGTTGCTCCCTGCATATTCCATTTAAAAACAGTCAGTCCTGCTTTTGATAAATCCTTGCTGTGAGATTCACCTCAGTTTTCAGCCTCCAGCTGCTTCTGTGGAACTTGCTTCCAGTTTATCATGAACAGAAGAACTGTGCACAGGAGAAACTCCAGCATTTAAAGAGTGCCAGCACGTGATGCGGTGTTTTCTGGTCTGAGTACACAACCAAGGTTTGTCTCACAGGAAACTCCGATGCAGCACTGTTCATTCACAGGTCCCCAAAGTTTCCTGCACCTTCATTCCAAAGCCGAGCTGACTTTCAAATTCACAACACGGGACACTGCCTGAACCTGGGTTAAAGCCAAGCTTCCCTAGTCCCCAGCAAAAAGGCTCTGGGACTGACCCACACATCTCTCAGGAACAGATGAACTTCCCTCACTCGATCAGACTCACTGGGAAGTACCAGTGATACCAAGTGATACCGAGTCCTCATGCCTGTATCTCAGATTCTGGCAGGGATTCTTCCCACTCAGCTGGCAACAACTCCTGCAGGTGCTGGTGCTGGCAATGATGAGGATAACGTTTGTCCATCTCCTTCTGTGATGGAACTCTGATGGATCTAAACAATCCATCCAGCTCATTTTTCTCTAAACCAAAACGAAACAAAACAGTAGACACACTATTTGTGGGTTCTGAACAGGGTTAAACTACCCATTGTGCACAGGAGACACATCATTTCAGCCACTGAACAGCAAGTTTGACCATTTATTGGTATTTGTTTCAGTGGAAAAAAAGCAGGCTCTTTGTACAAATGGGTCAAATTTCACCCCTGCTCCTCTCCTTTACCCCTGTACTGTCACTCCCTGGTCTCGTCAAGGACACATAATGCCAGCAACAGAAGGATCAGATTGGAAAACAAAAGAAAGGGAGACCTTTCAGTGACACTCAGAAAATAAAATCCAAATGGCAAAAAATGCAACTCATCTGTATGTATCTTGGAGGGATGCATGAGAGGCCTCCTGTTGCCCAGGTCAGGGACACAGCTTCAGCACATCTCTCCTCCATTCCCATCCAGCTCTCATGCTCATGGAAAGCAGGGTGACAAGAGGGAAAAATGTGGATGGGCAGGTACAGGTCTCACCCTGGCATGGAGATGTAATGCAGCCAGGGAGCACACACCAGCGTGAGAGCTGAGAAATACCTGCAGCTGCCTGATTTTATGTACAGCTTTAGCAACTCCCAACATTTTGCAGGTTCTTTACTTGTATAACATGCAAGCAGGAATTATTATGGGGATAAAGAGTATCCTTGATATATTTAATTCCAATCTCCCTGGGCTACGCTTCAATGATGCCGAGCATTCACAGCCATAACAAAAATCATGCCATTCTGTGATTATCCCCTCTATAAACAAGCCACCCTGCTATATGTAAAGCTATAATCTGTAAAACAACAGCTCAGTGCACATGTAAAGATGTCCAAACACAAATGTACAATCCATAAAGCACAACCTGCAACACGACCTTACAAAGAGGTAACTTACCCAGGAAAAAGGGCAATCCACCATTAAAACAAGGCTACAACACAGGCTCTCTTCTCACTTCCTTTACAAAGGCATGGAATGATAATAACCAAATGTGATTGTCCAACACAATTGCTAGCACTCAGTGTATAAACAGCATTTTTGCATGATGTCACACAACTACCACCGCCCTACATGGCTACAGGTCCGTAATAAATAGGTGTCTGTGACAACGAGGGGCAGGCCAGAACCCTTACAAAGCAAATTGCTTCTTTCTTACAGTTCCACCACTTGCCATAGACTGCGAGTAGAAGTATTAAAATCTAAAGCTAATACACAGGAGGTTTGTTTATTGCACTGTATGGACCAAAGAACAAATTCCGCCATATGACACTGAAGGCAGAGTGCACAAAAATTCCTCTGAAGTCTGCAGAGAGCGTTGAACAGACCCTCCTCTGTATTAGCCTTCTTCTCACATATCTGTGTTTTGAATTTGAATACAGCTGTGAAAGAAAGGGGAAAAAAAAAAAAAAGCCCCACCAATAAGCTTTGCCAATCGGGCATTCAGATGTCAGAGACAAAGGAAAGTTTGGGGAGGAGATGAGTTTGCTGTGGGCAGTGACTGTGTCAGACAGCCAATGACATCACTGCCTGTGCTGTCTCCATCACAATTTTCCAGAACAGGATTACAGCGATGACAGATTCCATTCCAAAACTCCCAGGCAGCTCTTTACATAGATGTTAGCAGAACAAAAGCATTATACAAGATTTCCTCTCTCCATCAAGCAGCATTTGATGTTCTCTAATCCTCACCTTGGGAAAAGCACTGGAGAACCATATGGACTTGCTGAAATCACACAGGATGTCCTGTCTTGTAGCTCAAACTCACGAGTCAAGGAACCTCTGTGGGGCAGACAGAGCAGAGGAAGTAGGATGTGCCTTTTATTTCCAGGAAGAGAGCAGGGATAGCCTCCGAAGTCATGCACACCACCTCCAAGTCCAGTGGCCACATGTTCCAAAGAAAATAATTCTGGTGGCTTATTTTGGGCATAATGGGGAGTGGAAAAACAGAAAAAGGGTCAACACTACTCGAAGTATTAGATAATTCTTCAGTAGCCACAATAAAGTAACATAAATTTTAAAAATTCTTCTACTTACTTCTTTCAAAATTCAGTTCTCCACCTGTATGGAATTCTGACCATAGCTGGTTGTCTAAGGAAGTACAGGAAGTCACAGCTCTTGATATTTGGATGGAATGTTTCATTTAAAATTAATAACCACCATTGTCATGCATTTCAACCAAAGCTGACCTAGCAGTTAAGAATTTATGTGCTCAATTAATCTCGTGCCCTTCTCTTATTCAATTATTTTTTTACTTTCACCACTGGCAGGAAGTTACTAAATTAATATCCTTATTTTGTATGGAGATTTAATCTGATTTGTACCTATTGCTGATTCCATTATCTTAAACAACATTAGCAGCACCAATTGTCTGCTGTCAATTGTCTTCTGTGCCACACTTAACCTGAGTAGAAATTTTTTCTTCTTCACAGAAGAAAAAGGAGCAAACAATTTCAAAATTTGATGCATGCAGTTGTGCATAGAGCATTTATCTAACTTTCATGCTCTGTATATTGGAGGAATTATCAGAACCTAAAAGCAGATAAAAATAATAGCATGCATTCTTTTGGAGCTGCCATTTTTTAAAATTCCCCATAAAATGCTGTAGCTTTATCTTTCTCCCAGCCTTCCTTATGCGTGTACCTCCACGTTGGTATTTAGTGAATGGAAAATCAAAGGAAATTTAACAGGTGTTGTTGTAAGGAACCACTCAAACTCAAGACAGCAGCTTCATGGTCATTATCTAGCTTGTGGTTTGTAGCCACACTGGAAGGTTTGGATTTCTTACCCAGCCCCATTCCCTGCCCCAGCCTGTTTTGTGTGTGCCAGTGAAGACCAGGCATATGTTTCAGAGAAACCCTGAAGTGCCTCCTTCACAGCTACCAATGGATTCAGGCCCATCTCTGCCTGCTGCACAATTCCTTTGTCCCCTGCTGTAGCCTGGCATTTCTGCAGTGTGATGAAATGAATTCAGATGAAGAGCGCAGCTACTGACGTGCTGCCCACCCCAAGTGACTGGGGCGCATTCAGCTTTGTTCCTGCGACCTCCCAAGCCCCCAGGATTTATCTTTGTAGACAACACCATCACGAGGCATCAGAAAGCGCAAGGAATGTGCTGTTGTTTCAGAAACTGTTTTTGGTTTTTTTACTTTTAACTGCAAGCAAAGGGTCGTAATAAGAAAGTATTACATTGCATTAACAGGCATGTCACTGCAGGCAAAACCAGTTTCACATCTCGGGTAGTTTGAGAAGCAGACAAATACCGTGACTGTCTTTTTCTTCTTGATGTCCTTGTATAATTGATCTTGAGCTAGGAACTTTGCATTCCAGCAGAAGCCTGGATTAAAAACCTAGACCAACAACAGTCAGCCATCAATCTTGAGGCAATCTATCCTATCTGCAACCACTTGTATCAGCCATTAGCTATTCAGTAACTCAGGAAGAGATCATCTTTCAAAGAGAATAAACTCTCAGTGCATATCCCCATTCATTCCTCCTATTCTTTTGCTAATTCCCATCTATTACTCCCTCAGCACTTGCAGGGAAATCTCATGCTCATTGCTTTGGTCATATTTATAAACCACATCACTAAGCATCAGGAAAGAAGAAATAACCGCTTTGTTTTTTTCCACATACAATTTCCAATATTTATGAGGGAATTTTCCAAAAATATTGCAGACCGGGATGCAATAATAACCTCCATCATGCATTCATCCCTACGTGATTCTCAGTTTAATCCATTTCTCCTGACATCATTCCTGATGTGCAATGTGGTACCAGGAGAAACAGCATTAAATTAAATCAAACAGCACACCCTCACGGCAAGGGTCCTTTCTCACTGCCAAGGCAGAGTAAAATGAGAGGTTAGGTAAGATAAAGGAAACAAAGGCTTTGTATTCAAAAAGGCATCTCTGCAGAAGATCCTCCTCTTCAAAAACTTTGGAGCTGTCTTTCCCGTGTCTGAAAATACTCTCATTTTACACATACACATTTTACTGAGAAAACGTTCAAAATTCACCTTGAAAGTCAGTAACGCTGAATGCCTGCATGGACCAAGGGCTGGGAGAAGGGATTGCCATTGCCAGATCTTTTCACTGTGCCACTCCCTCTCCTGAGGCAACTCCCTGCTTCATCTAATGCCCAAAAAAGCCCCACAAGCCAAGTTTCTGGCTGAAGTTGAGTCAGGATTGCTAACTCAGCCTGAGTACATCAGAACAGAAGGAGAAAGAAACTACTCCCCTTTCCTGGGCTGAGACAGACTCCTTGGAGCCCGCTGGACACGAGCACATTATCAAGTCTTTAGAGCACCAACCTACAGCATCCACAGCCTGCTGGACTTCCTAAATAATTCAATTACTCAAGACAGTCTTCTTAATTGTTTAGGTAAATTTTTCCAATTGTTAGCACTCCCCTGGAGTATTCCCATTGGAATTCTTGTTCCCGAAGACCAACAATAGACTAAAGCAACTTTCATTACTTTGGGACTCGTCATTAAGGTTGTTACGTTGTTCTTCCTTCTTTTCAGATAGCAATTACAGGCTGTGGAGTGTTATTAGTTTGTTTTGTTTTGTTTTTAGTACATTGCACTGAAGATCTTGCTGACCACACGAAGATGACAATTAATTAGCCCATGATCTTCCACTTAGTGAACTTGGTTAACCACATCACACTCAGAACTCCAACTACATTTCGAAGCCATCAGGTTCACAGCACTTCATATTTAAGCTAACAAAATATTTCAATAGATGTTTTTTCACTTTTTATAAATTGAAGTCAATTTGATCAAGCCACGAGAGATGCAATTTTCAAAGTCCAGGAAAACAGTCTGGTGCCTAATCATGGCAGAAGAGTCAACCCTTACAGACTCCTCTTTACATTCCTAGTCTAAACAGTCATATGTCTTAGCCAGAAACAGCAACACTGAAATAAAAAGGTGTAAGTTATTTGAAGGGGTTTTTTCTAATATAAAAAACTGAATTAATTTATTTTTTTTAATATAAGAAGCATGCATTTTCTGGCTAGCTTCATTTCAAAAGAATTTCATATGCACAATTAAGATATTAAGCATGGGCCTAACCATGTTATGAATTTAAGTGTGCCAGTACTGACAAATCATTGGCACTTAGCAGTTCTGTCTTTAAAATCATCATAATTTGACTTCAGAGCACTGCAAAAAGCTAAAAAAATACTTTAAGAGCTGGAAAATGACTTTTCTTTCCAGACTGTTGAGAGAACTGTACATTCATTGTACTTTTGAAAGCAATGTGACTTGTGAAACTGGCAGCTTTCCCATCCATAGCGTCTTAGAGATGTTTATAGCACATGATATTTTAATTGCCTGGTGACAAAATTTTTTGGAAATAGATCAGTTTCACAATGCATTTGCTTCATATACTAAACAAAAAAAAAGCTTGAGGTCTGAATATTGCTAAGGTCTGGACACAAGCCTGACGAAACAACACAAATGTTAGGAGAAGATGTCCCTAATCCATCACCCTCAGTGCATCCATGAACCCATAGGCACGAGCTTAGGTGTGGGTAGGGATTCACTCTGGCCAGTAATCATCCAGGTGCATCATGAACTCACAACCTCACAAGGGCCTGAAGTTTAACCAGGCCATGTCTTCTTAAGGATGGTCTTCCCAAGCGAGCAGCGGCTGCCCCAGACCAGCATTTCTCTTTTTTAATTCTTTTTGGTGAATAAAACCGTGGTAGGTTCTAAACAGCTGCTGCTATTTGAAATGGGGAGCTACTGGACACAGAAGAGAGAGTTACTCAAAAAATGTATTAAGTCATTTTACAGTCAAATTACAACACTGTGGTCTGATTTGCATAAACCAGGCCACAGAATTCCACCCAGCAGACAAACTGGTATTTTTTGGTGCATGTATGGAGGAACATTTATTACATAGAGCCTCTCCCTGAACCCACAGGACCGACTGGATGCGACTGGGGTGTCTGCTGCCTCCTAAGCCAGATTTGCCACCTTTGTTTTGATGCATAAAATACTCAGATGGCTTTGGATACACCTATTTGAGGGACTGGCTTTGACTCCATGTTGCACATTTAAACCTGGACTCTTCCATAATAGAACCAGTATCAGCTGTGGCAGCGTAGCCAAACTCCTGCAGCTTTGGGATTTATGCCTCACTTTCTCTGAACCCATGCACACAAAAACTCCAACCTGTCAACCACACACCAACAGATTTGCTCTTAACATCCCACCTTTCTAAGAGGTAGTCAGGAAGGCTGATACACTTGCTGAGTACATTCAGCAGAGAGGGGAAAAGAATAAAGTGGGTTTATGTTTTTCATTGCCACTTTTTAATTTGGAAGTTCCTTCCATTTCCCAAGATTTTGGAGTTTTGTCTTATTTTTAACTTATCTTACCAGGGTTCACAGGTAACCTTACAAGGCATTTTGAAGTTAAAAATCAGGGGGGAAAAGTCTCTTCAGTACAATCCACAGCTTTAGACTCTTGAAACTGTGTGTGCAAAGGCTAAATATTTTTTTTAATTATTTTACAAAGCACATGAAATATACACTGTGCTTGACACATGCACAACTCAGGGCATTTGATCCAAGGCCCATGTACTGCACTTGGCCACTTGCAAGTTTAGGTCCTGCTGAAATATCTGAAAGCAAACCCTCTTACAAGCATGAATTTGATTTAGAGCGGCCAAAGTTCTAACCTGTAGATGAGTCTCTCAAATATTTGTATATAGGAAAAACGTGGGCCCCACTCCTGAACTGGGATTTTACTGGAATGCTGCAGTGGAAAAGGAGTTCCACCAGTGCTCCTTGCTGTACTAGAGCTCATGTTTTGTAAGCGGGGACTGACCTCTAGCTGTACCAACACTAGTAGGTGTCACTGTAATTTATTCCTGCACGGGATTTCCTCTCTGGTACTTCCCCAGCTCCGTGGCCCTGTTTATCAGCTCAGTAGTGCTTGTAACAAAACATGCCCATATACTCCACGTCACATCCTTACCCGGAGCAAGGGGAGCCAGACGCCCTGAAATATGGAATGTGCATTAGCAAGCATGCTCCATAAAATTTCAAGGCCTGACATCTTTTCACAGCCTGACAGATTTTCCCATACAGCTTTCCACATTCTTGGTGTAACCCAATACAGGCACTGCAGGCTGAATGATAAACAGAGACTCCTTCAGGAAACCTTGGGAAAGTGGAGCCTCAGAATATTTCGCTGTGCTCTGACTATTCCACAGGTGACCAAAGGCTGCACAGCCCATTTTTTCAAAAGACAAGAAGAAAAAGTAAAAATGGGAGAAAAAAAAGTAACTGAAAATATCTGGCAATGACCTAGCACCAGCATCAAACACGATCTTTCGTGAAAAATGAAAATACTTCAGTACTTTTCAATCCTGGAAAAAGCAGAAGCAGCATTTCAGCAGACACATGATTTAATACTGGTTTTGCATTAGGGGCATCAATGCCTTTTATTGTAAATAAATAAAATTTAACTGCAAACCATGAGAAGCATGAAAAGACATTTCTGCTAATTGACCCACTTCAATTTTTTCAATTTACCAGCTATGGCTTGTACATATAGCCACCGCAGCCCCAGCCACAGGCAATGTGCATCCAGCACCTAGAAAGCACTCAGAAAACTCGAGCCTTGCCACAGCCAGCACACACCCACTGAGCCAAGCTCTGAGCAGCATTCAAAACACACAAAAATATCCCAGAGTGGAGCCAGGGCAGGTACACACTGCCAGGCTCCTCCAGCTCAAACCCCAAGGGAAAGAGGAGCATCTTCAGAGCTGCTCTGCTTCCCTTCAGCTGTCAGTGGCTCAGAGCTGATGCAGGTTTCAGGCACTGCTGGGATATTTGGACCACGTTTATGGCTTTGCACCCTATGGAGCATAGGAACAGAGGGGCAGCAGAGGATTGCCTCAGTCATAGAGTGACTTTCGTGGTGCAAATCCAGAGCAAAACCTCCGAGGGTACAGCCAGGAGCCCGGGCCAGGATGAGTAATAAGGGCCTTCCGAGCAGCCACTGCACGTAGTGAGAGCACAAAGTACACGGGGTTTTCAAACAAAATAATGCATCATGGGCCACAGCCACCGTGCCCACGTTAGAGCTGGGAAAGCTTCAGCTGGAACTGTTTGCTGTGGCTGTTGGGATCAAAGGGGGGAATGCGTAGTTCCCGATCTTACAAAAACCTGTCGTTATCTGTTACTCAAAATTATCTGTTAAAAACAAACAGGCAACCATGTTCCTGACCATGGATTTGGGCAAAGCACTGGCCTGGGTCATGCTTCCATCAGCTGTTATCCTTGTTTGTGACCGGACAGCAAAACCAGACCCTGTTGCCTCTGCTCCCTCCTCACACTGCTCTGGGATGCCAACAAGACGACAGAACAGTACTTCCAGGCTGGATCTTTAGGCAGCCAAAATCTGCTGACTATTTTTAAGATTTCTGCTGCTTTTGGTGATAACAACAACAAAAAAAAAGGTTTGCAGGAAATAACTGAAATGCTGTCCTCCATGCCGTGTCCTTTAGATTCACCTAATTTTAAATTCTATGCAAATGGAGAAAATAGGTTCATTAATTAATAGATACGAGGTGCAATGTGCCATATATCCACTCTATTGAGGTCAAGGTGCTCGGTGGCTAAGCTAAGATTCTGATACTTGGTACAAACCATAGGCGTGCCAACACTTGCTTTAATCTGGGAAATTACACCCCCTGTACTACAAAACCAAACCAAACCAACCAACCAAAATAAAACTATGATTTCCACTGGTGGAAGTAAATATTGGGAAGTAACTGACATTTCAGGAGACCACGTTTTTCAGCGATTTTTCTCACCTATGGAATGCAATGAGCTACAAGCTGCATAAGAACTGTCGAGATTTCCAGCTCTCCTATAAATGAAATCAGTGTGATCTGAAAACAAGGAAACAAATAGATCCAGGGAAGGTTTCTCCCTTTCTACACAAAGCAGCATTGATCCTAGCCTGTGAGGAATCTCTGGGAGATACAATTCCCGGGTAATGGGCTGAGAGGGAACTTGGAAAGAACCAGGACCCCAGTTCTGCTGAAAAAATGTTAATATTTAAGAGAAAAAAGAATTCTTTTACTTCACAAAGATGTCTTTACAATTTTGATCTAGACACACTGATAGAGACACAAATTGCTCAGGACTCATCCATTTCTACATATAATTATATCAAGAGTTTATACATTTCAGTGTCATTATCTGTAGAACTTATTTTCTTGTTGATAATATTACACTAACACGTAGATGACAGAAACTGAATTCATCACTGATAATCATGCCCTATTTTGCACAAGTAAATTTATCTGCTTTCAAGGTAGAGAACTACACTTTGAATAACTCTACATTTTTGGAATCCAGCTTGAAACCTCAAAATTTTTTCCAAAATATAAATATGTTAATAAAAATCTCAAACTAATCAGCACAGAAGTTACACATACTCTTAGCTACAGAAACACATCATGAGTAGAATTTGGGGGAAACTAATTCCCCCAAGCACACCAGAAATGTGGTAAGCAACTTTATCTTCATGCCCAGTAAAACTTTTCCTGTCTTACTGAAGAATAATCATTCTCACGTGATTGAAAAACATCTGAAATAGCTTTTTTTTTTTTTTTAAAGTAATCCACCATTTGAACTTTCCAATTAGTTCCCAGGAGCCACGAAAATGCCTGATGCAACACAGCAATTTAAAAAATCATCTGTGCTCACTGAAGCTGACCAAGCCACCATGTGTGCACACAATCTCCACCAGCAGCTGAAGACCAAGCTGCAGAACAGGTGATGCCACCATGTGGGGCCTTGACTGCTAAACGAGGTCAACCGACAGGCATTATTCTGAAGGAGGGGGACAAAATGGGAAGAAGAGCCAAGGTTGGAGAGGAAGCTTTAGGAGGCAGAGCAGCAGCCTCACGGGCGAGCTTCTGTTGTGCTTGGAAGCAGAAAGAATTTGACATCTGACCTCGCCTAGGAGAAACCCAAGCAGCATCTCCAGAGTAGGCAGTGAAGCATGGAAGCGCGCTATCCACACAACAAAGAGCAGATAAACCAAGACACACTGGATAAACAGATAAACAGGGGCTTCCTGGGTGCCTCTGGGACACCCCCAAAGATCCATGCTTTGAGAAACAATGCTCAGATATCCTGTGGAAAGTTCTGAAACATCACTGACATTGCTCCAAAACCCTCCAAACTCACGAATCTTTCTAGAGTTTTGTGACCCGCTTCTCCATAAGACTTAGCTACAAGCCTGATTCTTATTTCAAGCAATATTAATGTTCCCCTCTTCCTCTTGGTCCAGGTAGGTGGCATTTTCTAATGTGCCCATTTGTGGCCAAACACACCATTTATATTTCAGAAGAGCAGTTAGTGAACACGTTCCCCCATTATTCTGGCTGCTAAAGGCCTCAGTCCAGAAGCAGAGGTGGAAGCATTGATCATAGCCATTCCTGCTGCAGGGAGTGAATCTCCAACACATCAGAGTTAATCCAGAATGACTGTTTGCTCCAGCTGCATCCAGTGAAATGGGCAGCTTTGTTTACCAACAACTCCCCAGTCAGACACTCCCCATCCAACAGATTTGCGCAGTAGGGAATGCTTTGCTTGTGTGGAACACTTACCACCACACTGCTCCAAGTTTCCTGTTTCAACTTCATCCACTGTGTGCAAGCTGAGCATCTTTATCTCCTCTAAAAAACAGCTTGGGCACCTCAATTCTAAAAACAAGTAATACCGGAGCCTCTGGAAGCCTGCTCAAGCAAATTTATCCAGTCCATAAAATCATCTGAGCAGAATCCCGAGTTGTGTCCTTGCCTGGTTTTGGACCAGAAAAGAATGAACAATCAAACTCCCATTTTCCAGGAATTTGGAAAAACAGTCTACAAAATGGGACG
Organism: Oreocharis arfaki; assembly: GCA_013398015.1. Classification (NCBI taxonomy): domain Eukaryota; kingdom Metazoa; phylum Chordata; class Aves; order Passeriformes; family Paramythiidae; genus Oreocharis; species Oreocharis arfaki. Next base: position 91,003 of record VZRR01003264.1, on the reverse strand, counting down.
GATTTGAAAGTGACTGGTTTTCCTTCATCAATACCTTCACTAGTGGCTTCTTCTATCAGTTATGTGACTCAGGGGAAGGGAAAGGGAAAAGACCTGACTGACCTAAGACCACTAACCATGAATCCTGTCAAATGGATATTTGGTAACAGATTTCTTCTGGTTGCATTGCAAACTCTTACATGCAGCCTCAGGAGAGGTAAGTAGGTTTTTTTGCCTTTTTTTTCAAGTTGGCAGCATATCCTCCTCATGGTCAGTTGCTCGGTAACAAGTTTCTCTGGCTACAAAATAAATATTCCACATCTGAAATATTTGAGAAAACACTGTTTTTCCTAACTACATTCCACAGTACTTGGGCCATGGGGTTTCCCAGAATAGTCTAAAACATTAACAGGGTTACACAAAGGACGACCTCCAATTAGATTATCGCTCCAAGACAGATACGGATCCGTCCCTGTTCACAACACTGCTCACATATTCTTTAAATAGTATGTTAAACCTACTCCAGGGTCTGGAGCTCGTGTGAAGTAGTTTAACTGCCTAGGAACAAATTAGCTGGCTGGATCCTGTGCCCTTTTAAACGTAGGCGTGGTGGGAGACATTTTGCAGGGACTGAAAATCTGGAAGTCGCTCTGTTCAGTCTGAGGCGCCCGCCAAGGAAAGCACGTCTGAGGAAGGAGACAAGGGAGCGAGACACAAAACCAGGTATCTCACCACCAGGGATGCTCCTGGAAGAATCTGCTCTGGGATCAGCATGGAAAGTGCGGAAGCCACACGTCTGCAGGCAGCTCCCAGCTCTCTCTGCCATCCTCCTCTCCATCCTTTCAGCAGGACACTGCTTTGCCCAGGACACAGTCAGCTGAAGCCAGCTCTTCCAACCCTCTGAAAACATTTGTCCCAGTGACCTACCCTAAATAACATAATGGACAGATTCTTATTGCTCAAAGGCAAAGAGAAATACTGTGTCCTGGAGCAGCAGAGAGGAACCCCACAGACTCAGCCAACTCTGCACCCTTTCCCATCATAATGACAGGGGATGTCTACAAAGAGACTAAGAATAGGACAAGCACTTGGTGATGCTTCTTTAATATCCTTTTCAGCTCTCAGCACTCTGTAGCACAAGGATTTCCTGCACTTAATAGCCCTTGATGAATCCTTCTTCCATGAATTTGTCTCCACACAATGACTAGGGAGGAGAAACAACTAATTCTAGATTTTATGATTTGGTAATAATTCCCAGGAAAGAGCACTAATTATTTTTAGGTTTTTTTATAACCTAGTGGCAAAGAAAAGACATTCCTGAAAGAACAGAATAGAGACTCTCCACCTCATAAGTATCAGTTAGAAACTTGGATGAAGAGTTTTAAGGCTGCCAATCCTCAAAGGGGAGGCAGTCAGGAAATGGGTCTAAACTCACGCAGGATAGACCTAGGTTCAAATATTCCTTTAAATGCAGGACCCAGGTTTCAAACTCACCTGGGCCTTTCCAGAAAAAAAAAAAGTATTTAGACACATAGCACCAATGTGCAGTCTGAGGATCCAAGGCCAACATGCAAAATTAAAAGTCTCCCTCACATATGTAAATGCTGTGGATGTTTGCATTGTAAATAAATATTTTTAAATTTCTTCATACACCCAGAGCACTCACTTCTCAGAGCTGAGCTGGAAGGTCCACATCTATGGGATAGTCAGCTATGAAAAGGGTCTGGAAACTAACTGGGACCACACATATCTGGGCACTCATTAGCACCTTAGAGACAAGCAACTATTGATTTCTTCACACACATATAGGGAGGAAAAATTTCTTTCCCTTCATTTTGTTACTTTCCCTCATTTGCCAAGGAGATGAGTTTTCCAATATATTCCTGCCACATTCACTGGACAGGGTGGACAGTGCTTGCTTAATAATTTCTTATGTTTTCTTCATTATCAGCACTGGGTCCCCTCTGCAGGAATAATTAATTTCCTCCTAATTTTCTTCCATAATGTGTGTGTGTTTTGCAGATGTTGGTTAACACTTTTGCCGTATCTGCATTATCTCATTTTGCAATTTAAAAAAAAGTACAGAAGAATTCCTCCTTTTGAATCTACTTACTTTACACATCTTACTTCATATTCTCAGAATTTGATTTCTCAGCGTACCAGTTAGATTTTTTAATTGGTACTACTTCATTTGTTAAACTGACATTCGTTAAAACTATTTGTTAAAACTATTTGTTAATCTGCAGTTTATGGTGCTGGGCAAAGGCAAATAACAAATTAGCAAACAAGCAAATTCAACCCAGGATCTTCAGGTAAGCAGCCACAAAGCAAAGAATAAATATCTCTAAGTGTTTTCAATGATTATAACTCAATGATGGACAAAGACAGAATTAATTTCCTCATCACTGCACTCAAAATTTAAGTCTTCCTAGAGCTCTGTATTTCGTAGTCTATCACTCTGTTTCTGGGGTATTCAAAGCATTGCTCCTGCAAGCTTCGGTCCCAGAGCATTTAATCCTGTGCAACAAATGAGCCAAAGAAGCTGCCATGATACTCAAGGAACAGAGCAGAAATTGAATATAAATCCTTAATTCTGTTACTTTCTTAATGTCAGTGCTCAGCTTCGTTGCATCCCATTAATACAGCCCTGCAGATGCTCAGCATACAAATGCTTCCCCAGCAAAAACAGAAATTTGCTGACAGCCAAAAAAGAGGATGATACTCAGGTTCCAGGATTTATATCAATATTTTAAAGGAATGGTGATCCAGCAAACGTTTTATCCAGTTCTTATCCCTTTGACAGTTCCTGGGACTTCATCACTCCAAGTGAAAGCACTTTGCTAAATAAGTCTTAGCCTCCCGATTTCAGTCTGGTCATAGAGTCATAGAATGTTTTAGGTCATATATTTCCAACTCCACTTTCATCCTGTCTGCTGATGGTCCAAAACATCCTGATTTCATCTAGTGTGTCCCCACTCTCACTCACTCCTAGAGCCAGTTCTCCTACATGGTGCAGTCCAGCTTGCCTTTCATTAACTATGCAAGGCCCACTTACCTTCTTTATCTAAAACCTTACTGCAATTTCTTTTTCCCCCTGCCAGTTTCTTTATCCTCACTCCCCCATGCCATATCTGATCTTCTACCCCTTGAATTTGTGGTAGGTAGCTACATAATTTTCTTGATATGAAGAAGAGTTACATATCCCTGACAGGGCTGAGTAAAAATTATCTCCCAGAGCGGGACAACTACAACTTCACAGAAAAAAAAATATTGCCAATATTTTTGTAGCATGAGTAAAACGATGTATTTTTCTCTAGTCTTGCTCTTGGAAGACATTAAACTGTTCTGGCTGAAACCTTCTGAAGAGAATTCAGACGGAGGCGGACACCAAACGAAACATGGAAAAATTTAGTTTGAAAAGCGACTTTGACAAAGTTGTGAACAGCTGAAAATAGGCCTTTAGGGCTGGAAGTGCCTGGCAGCCTCAGCAGTAGATGCTGCTACAAGCCCTGCCTGCAGTGAAAGGGCCACCCTACCAGGTCACCCACTTTGGTGACAACCAAGCATAATCCAACCACATTTCTGCAGTAACTCTGTGTCCCTGCTAACCGACCAGGACAGGACTTCTGCCATTTCATTGTCCAACAATTTGATGCCTACATGAACCCTGACAGGGAGACCCTAACAATACTTTCCCATCCCCTGGGGCCATGACGCGGGCCACAGACGCGGGTTACGAGATTTCCCCCGAGCCCCGGGTTATGAGGTGGCAGTTCATTGAAACAGTTGGTGACTGGGCCCCCAGATGTCCAGATTCCCTCTGCGAGAGTCAGTCGTAGCCCTACTTGTGTCTTCAGCTTCTCCTCCCCGAATCTGGCTGTAATGGACCTACCTAAAGTAATTAGGCCACCTGTTGCATCGCCAGATCCGTTTAAGGGAGTCCTTCAGCACTCCGGTTTACACAGTTTGACAGGAATTGTTTAAGTGGGTACCAGTGAAATGGCACTGCAAAACGAAATCGTGGAATTATTTTAATCAATAAATATAATTACATGCTCAGATGACCGCGAGCTTGTCTGTAATTAGTTCTCAATACCATAACGCAGTCCGTGAAATGCTGACTTTTTGAACATCAGACAATGTGGGACAGGAACTGCATTTGCAGATGAACAGGATATTTACAATCAATTGAGTTTTTACAGCTCAGAAAGATCTTTTAGCCCCAGCCCTAGACAAAAAAAAAAAAAAAAAAAAAAAAAAAAAAAAAAAAAAAAAAAAAAGAAAAAAAAAAACAACCCTTTGCGAAAGCGAAAAA